>CM035785.1:42216893-42688345 GCA_020466265.1 Siphamia tubifer | reverse complement strand
AGGACAGCGCTTCACACCATGAAAAACAGGTGTCAGGTTTTTTACAAATCCCCAAACAAAGGCTGAAAAAAGCACTTGCTTCAAGCCATTGGATGTGAGGATACCTCAGGCAAACAGTGGGGCCCTGCCTCATCACACACATAATGTCACTGGTGTCGCAAACACGAGGTAACCAGTAAAAATGAGCTGCAGACGTATGTTTGGATGGTAGGTGGTTTAAACTGACACCATCCAGCATTTTGTTTATGTTGCTACTCATCAAATATAATCAAGAAAACATCAGCAGCAGCTCCTGGACAAGTCTGCAATGGTCTCTAAGGAACATGTGAAATGGTACTGAACCATGCATACAATGTATACAAGTCAGAATCAGCAAATACAACCTCATAAAATAGTGCGTTACTAATATTGGTTGTTGTTGTTGTTGTTGTTATTGTTTGTAGTGTTGATATTTTCTTATGAGGGTTTCAGCACCTTGTTCTGCCTCGTTACCCTCCTCCCCTGTCCTTCCTTGTCAGGTCCGGCATCGTAATATGCTTCAGCAAATTTCACAATAAAGACAGTAGAATAAATGTCAAAGGGAGCTTCATATACATTATGAAGTTTCCTTTGGCAAAGTAACTTGCTCAGCAACAAAGAGCAGAGTATTTACCATTATCAAGACAGTTTAATGAATAAAAAAATAAAATAAATTCATTAATTAATTACTTAAAGTATATAATAATGACAATAGTAATAATAGTAATACTCATTATCATCAGTGGTGTCAAAATGAATGCATTAATGTGAATTAATCTATCATTGTGACTTAACTAATTAAAATTTTTAACACAATTAACTGTAACAAAATAATTGTTAACAGATACTTTGTCGAAACTGTTGATGGTGTTGAATAACCATGTTAATTGTGCATATAATATATATATATATATATATATATATATATATATACATGCCCATGTAATTTTATGGTGATATAAAGGTAAGGTAAAGTACTTTATTTGTCATTATACAGAATCACCTGGCTGGAGTATTTTACCCTAACAAACATGTTTTTGGGGTGATATGTCAAGTATTCATTGTTATAACATGGTATGTCTCTCCAGACACGCAGACAGACACACACACACACACACACACACACACACACACTAATTACAATAATCTCTCCCAACCAATGTTGAGCGAGATTAAAAACATGAGCAAATCAGCACTTTTGTCATTTGTTTTCTGTTGTTTCTTATTAAAGTGTGTAAGATATAGCACCTTTAATGTCTGGAAAAACTGTAAATTAGTGTAATAATAATAATAATAATATCAGATCATTAATAATTCAGATGCGTCTAACTTCCTAAAGGTGATACTTGTTCTTCTTTTCTCGTCTTATAATAACACAGAATCCCCAGTGGCCGACCAATTCCTCTGCTCTTTTCCTAAAGGTACCTAGAGACGTCTTTTAAAGTACTGCCAGTTGTACACAGAGAAGCACTCATGCCACAACGAGAAAATCATTTCTTCTTATAGAGTTAAGGTTTAAGTTCAGGGATGAAAATTCAAGGTGGAGTCGTGTCATGTCAGTGATGGCAGCAGTCTTACGATGGGTAAAATTGAAAGGAGACATAGAGGCTGCTTCTTTCAAATAAAGATGAGGTTGATATGAGCAGTTCAGCAGACGAGTTTTGACCCGTGGCTGTCCCCCCTTCTCAACATCTGCCCACTGTAAATGTTTAGCAGAGTGTTTGAACTGATCTTTACACCACTGACTTCACTGGAAATAGAATTTAAAAAAAAAAAAAAAACTACTATCAAACCCCAAATATGAAATAGCAGGAGAATAAAGTTGAACAAAAATCTTTCCTCTCTCTTCCCCTTTTCTCCATTGCCCCTAATCAACCGTTATTGTTTAGTTACCACCACCAAGGAGGTATTAAATTCAGGTTTGAATGTCTGTCTGTTTGTCAGCAGGATTATGCAGAAAGTTCAGAACAGATTTTGATGAAACTTTCAGGAATGATAGATAATGGGTCAAGGAAGAACCCGTTAGATTTTGAGCAATGAAGGTCAAAGGTCAAGGTCACACTAAAGGTCAACAGCTAAAACACATCAGTGGTAATATCTCAGGATTCACACAAGATAGAATCTGATTTTGTTTTTTTTTTTTTCATTAACGTCCTCTCACCCTCAGACATCAGATGGCTCCATCCCGTCACTTTTTGACATCATATGATGCCATATCAAGCCTTGGCAGAGGTCTGCTGTTTGTGACTGCCTTGTTACTCTTTGTATTTAGTATAATTTCATTTGCTACATTTACATGATGATTTTTAACTTAAAATTATTTATTCAGAATTAAATAATTTGGAATTAAAACTATTTCCTTCGTGTTTACATGTACATGTTAATTCTACAGAGGGTTCTGATTCGACAGAACAGCCGCTTAACTTCTGGATGCCTAACGGAAGAAAATGATCACGTCCACTTCCTGTTTGCATTTGTTTCAACTATCAAGATGTTAGACCAGGTACTACATGTGATGTTTGTTATTTTTGTGATAATTTCGAAGCAACAGCTGCATTGAATCAACCATAGGAATCAACATATTAATGTCGGCAGCACAGAATCTGTGCGACATCCCGATGAGACAAAGAGCATGTGCATGTCAGACATGTATGACTTTTTACCATTTTCCTTTTTACCTCCGCCAAGGACGTATTAACTTTGGGTCCGTTTGTCAGCAGGATTTCACAAAAATTTCAGAACAGATTTTGATGAAACTTTTAGGAATGATAGATAATGGGTCAAGGAAGAACCCATTAGATTTTGAGCAATGAAGGTCGAAGGTCAAGGTCACACTAAAGGTCAACAGCTAAAACATATCAGTGGTAATATCTCAGAATTCAGACAAAATAGAATTTTGCTTTTTTTTTTCATTCACATCGTCTCTCCTTCGGCCAACACCTATGGCTCGATCACATCATATGATGTCATATCAAGCCTTGGCAGAGGTCTGCTGTCTCTGACTGCCTTGTTTTTTGGTTTTGTTTGAACTGTTTGCAGTATTGTTGTGATTTTTTTTTCTCTTTTCTTTCTTTTTTTGACCGTAATTTTTTTCTTTCGATTTTGTAACTGCTTTATGGAGTTCAGCCAAGTACAAAAAGGCAACTGATTATAAAAAAATGCCACATTCAAATCTTTGTTCAGTGTGTTCCCCTTCACACTTTGTGAAGCATTCCAAATTTTTTATCGATTATTATTTCGTACAAACCTGTCAAATTTCAATTTAAAAAAATTTTTTTTACTTACACCCTGTTTTGACCCTAAAATACATCAAAAATTAAAACCACTGACTACAGTTTTTCAATTAAACAATACCTCAGGTGTTAACACTTCCAACATCCATTACTAGACAGTGACAGCAGCAGTTCCAGTGAAGACAGTGAGTCTTCAAGGTCAAGTGTGGTCTACAGGATCTGGAAGGTCCTTCTCTGCATGAACACTGAGTGTACCTGTTTTGTTAAATACCATGAACTAAGTGTACTAACATAAGGAATGATGTTCATGGGGATAATGGATACACCCCACAGTGAGCACTTATGTTGTTCTAATGTTCTAAAAATACATGTTCTGACCTTGCAACAATAGTCTTATGTCCTCCAATTACACTGCTCTACAAATTTTTATAAAGTCTGCTTCAGACATTAAATGTGCTAAACCTTACATACTTTAATAAGATGCATCAGAAAGCAAATGACAGAAGTGTTGGTTAGTTCATGGTTTTAATATCCTCCTGAGACACAGTAATGCATTTTTTGTCCTCTGTAGGGGACACAAGTTTCACAGTTTTACTTAAAAATTCTGTCCATTGTGAATTACATTCCATTTAAAATTAATTATGAATAAATACACATTTTTAAAATATATATTTGAAAAAAAAACTGTTGCATTATGCACTTTCCAATCAAGATAATTGTTTAATGTAAAAAAGCTAAATCTTTCACTTTCTTGGGTGTTAGGAGGATATATATGATGGTTCAGTTCAGTTATTTTTATTTGAGCAGTTCATCTTAAAAATAAATAAAGTACAGAACAAAAGAAACAAAGAACAAAATAAGAATTTCAGTGTCACCACTCAAAAGGAGTAGGTTGAAATTCAGAGAATTTCTAAAAATCCTACCCCTCATTTAACAATTTTACAATACAATTTAAAAAAAAAATTATGAATTTCATTGACATCACTCATTTCAATGTCCATCTTGACCATATGTTTTAAAACTGAACCTCCTGCAGTAGTGCAGGTGGTCTATTTTTGCAGCACTTGCACATTTTTTATTTATGGATACACACTTTATAATAAAGGAAAAGAAAACAAATGAAGAGCTTTCTACCACATTTTATATATTTTTTGTATACTTTATTATTTATTTTGTCAGTATTTATTTGTTGTCATTTTTGTATGTACAATACATATATGTATTTTACATACATATATGGTGGTTTATGTACATGTATATAATTGATTTGTAAATACGTCACTAGAAAGAACCTGTAAAGTGAATAGATCATAATGTGCAGACAGTACTGATGTGTGCATCAATCCTAAAATATCAATACCTCTTATACCAGATCTGTCTGCTCTAAAATCGATTCTCAATTCAAAATACCAATACTTTGGATACTTACGTCATTTGAGGTAAGGTTTATCATTAACAGGAACATGGTGAAAAGTAATTAACCTATTGAGATGTTTTCTAAATTACAGATGGTTGGTGGGACTACTTTTTCTTCTGCCTGGGTAAGTGTATCATGCATCAGCGCATTCGAGACAGTGTTTTCAAAGGCAGGAGGTTCTGAGCAAAAAAAACAAACAGACTAAAGGAGAAAACAGTAAATATGATCTTGGTCCTGAACAAAAAACAGTGAATGATGGAACAACAGTGTCAATGTTGGATGATGTTATTTAAATGTTCACTACTTTCAAGTTAACATGTTCATGTAAAACAATAAAGAAGCAAGTTTATTTGTATAGGAGTTCTTAATAATTAAGCAATAACTTATTTTTAAAGTTTTTATAATTGTACCTATTTACAGTTGTTGGAAACACTATTTTTATATATTTTGTATGATTATATCCCCTGGTTTATTTGTCTATTTCTATTTTCTATCTCAATATGCTTCACTTTAAAAAAAATTTAATTACTCTGCATTGTATTCTTAAAAAAGCAATGATTTAAAATACTCTACTTTTTAATTTAAAAGACATTAGATATATATATTGGTATTGGTATTGCCGATACCAGCCTGAATTTTACTCAGTATCACATCAGAAAGAAAATCAGTGGTATTGAATATCACTAGCAGACGGTGTTTTGAATTAGATCTGGTAGATGTGAGACCAATATTCTTTTGGAGTAAAACCTATTCTCTTCTTAATTCTAAGAATTTCACATTTTGATCCCAGACTTATCTTGGAAACTTGAGCCAACCAGCATTTAAGACTTGAGTTTTCTTTATCAGTAACAGACATTTGATAAGATTTCATTAGTTTTATTCCAGAACCATTTTACTAGTATTTCTATGTGTGTGCTTTAATAATATAGATGTTTTTTTCTTTACGGTCACTGAAGTTCGTATGTCTGATAAGCATTATATTTCTGGTTATTTACAGATTACTTCACAATATATTCTATTTAGATGCTTTGGTTTAATAATTGCAACCCAAATATGCAACAAACAGGCATGTGTCAGAATATATTTACAGGCAATAGACTGAATGACTGAATAGACTGAATGTCATGTAAAACACGTGTACTTCATCTAAGTTCCCTCGATCAGATCTCCTCTCGGTGTCAGGAGCCGCTGTGATCAATGGTTTGTTTATTTGCCTGTGTAATAAGCAAATTATGCTAAGCGGGAAAAGTCACCTCTAGCATTAACCTGATTACATTTAAATCAATGGCTGAAGTGATTTTTATCAGCATGCCACAGGCAATGAGGTGATAGAGTCGGTTACAGACTAGAAAGTGTCCTTTTAAATGTCGGGGAGTTATTTAGTAGTACTATCAGAGAATGCAATTTCTCTCAAAGACATGCATCCGCGAAGTAACATTCATCATATTTGCAATTAATGCTTAATGGTACAGCCATTTCAATGCTGGCAGAATCATATTTTTGACTTATAGACCTATTTTGATCTGTCTGCTCTATCTGCATGAGAACTGATCACACTGAGCACCCTACCTTACCTGTCTTTGAGTGAATGTGACCTACAAAAAGACTGTAAACTACTGGAACTTAAATGCCACTTGCAGCTCAATATCTAAAGTAACTATAGTCGTAATCATAGGAGTAGTAAGATGTGTGGTTTCCTTTGGCTCCATAACCATTGCTTCCAATTTTATGAAACATTCATCTGCAATAGTTTGGAGCTCATTTCAGACGCATGGTGGTTGAATTCATAACTTTGCCTTCCTCACTTTATTTTTCTTTATATTTTTGTGCTAGAAAAAGTCACTGGATAGTTGTCCGCTTTTACTGCTATATCTAAGTTTTATTTAAAAGGGGAGAGGGGTGTTGTTTTTGTTTTTTTTTTTGTCCATTTTTTTTTTTTTTTTTCTGATTGTCAGCAACTTTATGCAAAAACTACTGAAGCAATTTCTATGACCTTTTTCAGGAAAAGTGCAAGGTGGTCCAAAATAGATCCCATTAAATTCAGGTAAATGTAGGTCAAAGGTCACAGTCAGTAAAAATGTGCTTTGTCGGATGGTATTTCACGATACCATCTGGGACCCTTCCGCAAGCGATCCATTTTCAGAGGAGGGGCCTTATCTAAAACCCTTGCATGTGATTTGATGAAGAATCTGTCCGTCATTTTGACTGACTTGGGGAGACCAAACACGAGCTGCCAACATCCGTTGCAGATGTGTTTGTCATTTCTTCCTCCCAGTTCCATTACTCTCAGCCCAAGTTTACCAGCCTCTTTGACTTGGTCCTCTACCAACACAACCAGGGAGGGTACCACAATAACCATGGGCCTCTGCACTGGTACTATTTTTTATCCACCAGTGGAGCCATCTGATGGATCAAACTCTTGCCAAATCCGGTCGGAAGAAGAGCGAAAACGTCATTTCCATTAATAAATGCTGCCAAAGACGTCATCTTTTAAGGAATGAACATGAAAACCTGAACCTCATGATACTTAGGTGGTTGTGTGAGCGTAGCGAAACGGACATGAGTCAGATTAAACATTTACAGGGGGCGGGGTTTGTTGTGCCTGGCAACACTTGTTTATTTTTATGTTTCTTTTCAGTATTATTTGCCCAATAATTTTGAAACCTTTTTGAGGTTTATTATTTACTTTGGTTTCTTTCTTTCTTTCTTTCTTTCTTTCTTTCTGTCTTTCTGTCTTTCTCGCTCTCGCTCTCTCGCTCCCTCCCTCTGCCATGTTCAAGATGTTCATGGTTGATGGTTTTGTATGGGCGACTAAAAAAGCGAACCAATAAATATGTTTTTTAAAAAGTCATTGAAAAAGGCTCAAATAAGAAAGACATCATGATTTTTATTTATTTTTTTACATTGTGGATTGTTTCACTCAAACAACTGGTCGTTTCCATTTCTACAGCAGAAGATGTTAGAAACTGTTAACTGTGCCTTGCACATATTCTTCTAAAGCTTTCCCAATGATATATGAAACATGGCCGATGTTACCAACAGATACAAGGAGGCCAAATCATTTCTCCATCTCAACCATGAACAATCACCACAGCCATTTCTGATGGAAAACAGCTACATGTTGCATTTCGTTTCATACATCCATGTGTAGTTCAGCCTAAACCACCACCTCCTGATTCTAGAACATAGCCTCAGGCCAGATCTACAAAGAATTCCCTTTGTCTGCCAAAAGCACAATAAATCGCACCACATCTTCACCCATAATCTTTGCCTGCAAGCTGCTCCATTTTAAGGACCTATAGATCCATAAACGTGCATCTTCTGTGTATCTGAGCTACACAAGCAGTGAAGCTGATTCTAATGTATGAGGCTCCACATTTACAGTTTTATCCTTAATAATACCTGAGGAATGTCCACTATATCCTCTTGAGATCCGGTAAGAAATGTTTTTTTTTTTTTTTTTTGCCATTTCACGTTAAATAATTGCCTAAATTGGAAACAGCATGATGCAATAGTTTTTTCAGATGCATACACACACGCACACACATACACACACACACACACACATACACACATACATACATACATACATACATACATACATACATACATACATACATATATATATGTAACACACACACATAAACATATATGTGTAATGTGATTTTTTTGTCGACAGGTCGAAAATTATGATTTATGGTCAGAACACAAAAGTTGTGTCATAAATTTAGAGGTAGAAAATAAATAATAAAATAAAATGTTGAAGTAACAGCCATCTCTCAGACATTTTGAAAGCAAGGATAACCATATAAACAAAACTCGTTGACTTCCGCTTTATCTGGGTAAAACAAAAATAACCAATACCATGCCATGATATTTCTATCGCAATGTAAACTGATATGATGACACTATCTTGTCATTATTGTTTTGTAGGTCAGACACTGGAATTTAATGTGTTACAATACTTCTGTCCATAGAATGTAGAAACAGTATTTTCTTGTCTACACAGCAAAACCTGTGGTGGTGTTTTTTTTTTCAGTGTGAATCATTTAGATTTGGTGGGTGTTGATTTTGGTATTATTTCAACACTTGTACTGATCAAATACCTCTGCAACTGCTACTGTAAATGTTAACACCTGCGCCTTTTTCCCTTTTTCACTCTCATCAGTCGGTAAAAGGAGAAGACAGCAAAGAACCTGCATGGATTATACCATTTACACAATGCTGCAATCAGTGGGACAGAGTACAGTGCAGGATTAATCATTTGTAGTGAAATTAAACATGAAATGCCAGTGTTCTGCAGAATAGAAAAAAATAATTGTTGTGGACAGGGTTATCTGCTTCCTTCTGAACAAGCTTGTGGTTGACCATTTCAGAGAACATTTTCATGCTTACAAGGTATTTGAAAGTAATGAGAAAGATGCTGTTAAAAGCAAACAGTCTTATGATTTATAAGCCCTTCGATTTACAAAATGCTTATGATAGAGATGAGAGCCAATATATTCTGCCATTATTTTCTTTGTAAATGTTTAAGTTGTGCCAGATCGTATTATTGTGCTAATTCCTATGGTGTTATGGAGTTATTTAGTTTTTGAATTTAAAAAAGTGAATGTTTGTTTAAATGACTTTTTTACTTCTGGAAATGATGGATAACTCAAAAACTTCTGAATGGATTTTAATGACATTTTCAGAATGTGTTGTGAGTGTTACAGGAAACAACTGATTACTTTGATCACTGAACGCTTTGAAATTTTACATTGCGATAAATAGAGAATAAATCCAGAATCCAGGATCTTTTCATCATTATTCTTAATCATTTCCAGATCTCCCCAATTACCAACCTACCCTGAAAATTTCATCAAGATCCGTCCATAACATTTTGAGTTATCTTGTTAACAGACAGACAAACAGACTGGCAAAAACAATAACCTCCTTGGCGGACGTTTATTGTTCTTCAGTCTGAAACAGAAACACATATTAATGCAGTACCATTTCAACCTAACAAGCTCAAACATGTTGAGCAGAGGCAGGGAGGGAACTAGTTTTCATCTAGTTAATAGACACCTTCAGCTGGTGTTAATCACACCAGCCAAACACCGGGGGGTCATTTGCATTGGTCTCCTCTGAAGTCGATGGTATTTAAATAGAAAGGAGACAATTTTGCACTGAATCTAATAACCTCTCATTTCCATCCATGCAAATGACACATGCGTGGTGCTATCTGTTAGCACTTCAATTTGCAGTGAATTTTACCCTTTGCTGGTGCTTGTGAATTATAATTAATTCATAATTATAAATAATTATAATTTTGCCCCTGCAAATATGGTTCAAGCCTTTTGTCAATGTTTACTGTGCTGCTGTAATACTGCTCTATAAACTTAAAGATATACTGGATTTCATTTATTTCACCAACAAAGACCCAGTGCTACTTTTATATCAGTTCCCAAAATAATTAAATCATGTTTCCATGTATTTTATGTATACCGGTCCTTGCACCTGTCCAGAGTCGTCATGTTCACCTGGTCACACTCAGGGCTGTGGTGCAGGATCTGAATTAATACTAAAATAATTTCTGGTCCAGTTGTGCAGTGTGGCAACCTGGCATCCTTTCCCCCCCTTTCCATAACACTTACCTAAATATTTTTTTGTTTTTGCTATGTCTTTGTAATATGCCAAATGACAGTAAAGTCAATTGTGACAACCAAGATATTCATTAATCCATGGACCCTGACTTTCTATGTTTTTGTTTTTTTCATTTCATTGTGTTCTCTCCCTCATTTTCTGAACCCGCTTTACCCTCACTGGGGTTTGTGGGGGCCTATCTCAACTACAATGGGTGAAGGTGGGCTACACCCTGTATGAGTCACAAGTTTATCTCAAGGCTGAATGTATTATATAGACAAACAATCACTCACATTCACACCTATGGACATTTAGATTTTGGATGGTGGGAGGAAACTGGAGAACACCCACGCAGACATGGGAAAAACATGCGAACTCCACATAGAAAGGTCCCACCGACTGGTGCTGGATTTGAACCCAGGACCTTTTTGCTGTGAGTCACAAGTGCTTAACCACTACACCCCTGTGTCATTGGGTTCTGTTTAAATACATTTATTTTTTTACCGTTTGAGTCTTCTTCCCCTCCTATATTCCCTTTACTGATTGAGTAGATCAGGGGTGGCCATCCTGGTCCTGAAGAGCCGCTATCCTGCATGTTTTAGATCCTGTCTGCATTGAGACGAGTTTGTGTGAAACAGACGTACTTTCTTTATGGCCTTTCATCAAAATGGGACCGGTCTTGCGGATACCCCAAAAGGAACAGAGTGGGAGGATCTTGATACGGTGCCGTTTCTGTATCCATATTGACGAGTATCCCTGTGTGTTCACACCCATGTCATGACCACATGACTGGAAAAAAAACGCAGTCTTGCACCCATAGCATTCATTCTCCTCACAAGACAGTGCCAAGACAGCAACAATGGTGAACAACAGAGTAGCAGTGGTGAATGGGTTCAGGTGTTAGCAGTGCTATCATTGTTGTTTGTGGGCGGGGATGTGGGCACATGTGCACTACTTCTTCTACTGTTCTCTTGTATCCGGTGGGACTGGCTAACAGCGTGCATAGTGGTGTGGTATGGGAATTACATTGTTTTCAGCAAGTGATTCGGCCCCATGCTAATGGAGTTCCATTTTTACGTCATATCTTTTTGAAACGGTTTCAAAACTAAATCCGTATCGAACTCGTGGGGACATACCGTTAGATGGATCCCTCTTCCAACACACCTGATTTAGATGATCACTCTGCAGAAGGTCGTTAATAACCATCAGGTGTGCTGGAAGAGGAAAACATCTAAAAAATGCAGGACAGTGGTTCTCCAAGGCCACGATTGGCCACCTCTGATGTAGATGTTCAGAAAAGCTCAGATTTAAGTTGAGGAAACTGAGAAAACTGAAGAAAAAAGTGACTTTTTCTGCTTATATCAATAGTTGAACATAAACCAAATGCCTCCATCCACTGTCATTGATCCAACTCCATGGGTTTTATTGGTGAATCAATGTTGTAGGGATCTCAAACTCAACTTACCTTGGGGCTACTGGAGGTAGAGTCTGGGTCAGACTGGGCTGCATGAACTATTCCACCAAAAAAGGGTTTATTTACTTTACTCGTAGCTCGTAATATGCACTTTTTGATGAATTTGCCTTCTTTGAATGGCTTTCTGTCCCTAGCGATCATCTCACTCACCATGTAGCTGCTTCGACCGCTGCTTCACTCTCTTTGTTTGCTTTCTTGAATAAATCTTGTTTCAATAGACATTTTTTTTCTGATTTGTGATCCAGTTCTTTCTCACATCTCCCTGGTGTTTTGTATCCTCCTCAGAATGTCTAGTTGACTAATGACGTCAAACATTATATTCCTTATACATCACAACTTTCTCTGTGTGTGTAGGGGGGGCCCTGCGCTCCATTAAAAAAATATTCTGTCTTCCAGTTTTCCTGTTCTCATGGCTAACTTTTCTCTTCAAGGCAGACATGACTGGAAGTGGGTGATGGCAGATATCTTCCATCCATTTGGCATCACTCCAGAATATGTTTAAATTAAGTAACTAACATTCATACTCCCCCAGGTAATTTGCAGTTGGCTATCTTAACAACTGTTGGACTATGGTAGCCCATAAGAGACTTATTAATAAATTCATTAATTTTATTTATTTATTTATTTACGTTTAATCAGTTTAATTTAAGATACAGTAGTGGGGGGAAAAAGTTTTCACACACCCTAAAAATTTTTAAATTTCCAAAATTATCATTAAGTATTTTTTTTCATGTGTCTTTCAAAAGATGTGGTTGCATTAGACAAACAAGATCCAAATAATTAAATTTGTTCCCCCTGCTCCTAGTCTAAACTACTGACAGTGTCAACATGTTATGTCCTGGATGTTTTTTTCTGTTGAAACGTTGAGTTTGTACCTTAACAGAACAGAGCGTGTGCAGCAGAAGAACAATAGGGAAGGGAACAATACTTGGAACATTTCAGTGACTTGCAAATTATGTTTAATGCAATATATCACAAATACACAGGGTGTCCACACAACCACTGTACGTAATTTTAACTGTAGCCTGCTTTTCTCATGAGGTGTAATAGATTGTGACAACTTTCTAGGGTGCCAAACTCATTTTATTTCAGGCCCCACATTCAGCCCATTATGGTCTGAAAATGTAATGTTAGCCTCAAAATGTCTCGTCTCGTTATTTGAACCTGCTTTATCCTCACTAGGGTCACTGGGGTCTGTGGGGGCCTAATCCAGCTACAATGGGTGAAGGCGGGGTACACCCTGTATGAGTCTCCAGTTCATCTCAGGGCTGAACATATATAGTATACGAGTGCTAACCATTGCATTCACTGTGCAATTCTTTTTTTGCCTCAGTTTGTCATATGCACATGTGCAGAACAATGTACATTTCAATTACAAATACACAAAAAAATTAATCAGAATATTTGTAAAATTACACTTACGTCTCTTCAGATATTTCAGGTGGTTCATACATTAAAACCTGTCATTATTTATAGGTAATTATGATCATATTTTACTGGTCTAATCCAGTTGAAATCTAATTATTCCGTATGTAAAACTTGAATTAAAATCATTTTTACATCATTAATATCTTCATTATTATTCATGCTATGGGCCAGATTGGACACTTTGGCATTTGGCCCCCGGGCTTTATGTTTGACACCTGTGTTCTAGACCTTCATCGTAACTTGACAAACTAGGGGCCCCCAAACAGCATCTTTCTTCAGCGCCCCACAAAAGTGGAAACAGCCCTGGAAGGTATTTCCAATTCTCTGGCAGTGACCATCAGTGCTTTAGCAAATGCAGCAGAAATGTGTGCCCACACTTTCTTAGTGCTATATTTAACATGCAAACACATCACGCTTTCACTCTGGTAGCAGCAGGGATTATCTCTGCCAGCACAGAAAGCATATTGCAACCAGTTACTTTCCAAAGACACAGTAAATACAGTGTCACTGCCTGTTGCTCATAACAGGTCATCACAAATCCCTAGATAATGAGCTCTTACTTTGCCAGGAAGAATAAAGTTGCATGCGTGAAGTGAAGGGTGGATAAATACAATAGAACAATGAAAATTTGTTTAGCAGCTCTGTTCTGTTTATGAGTGAGAACAATTAATGCAAAAAGGACTGAATAAACACAAAGTACAACAGCTACAAAATATGAAACATGCATGCATATTACCTATTAAAGGTACACTTGTAGGATTATTAACACCAAACTACTTGCATAAAATGTGAGGTCTTGGACAGGACCCTTATTTATAACAAAAACCCCCCCACAAATAAATCAAATTAGCCACATGTTTTCCTTTAGAATTGACTTCTCATCTACTTGTTAAACATATGCAAAGTTCCACATTTCAGAGGATGTTTCTCTGTGTGCTAACATTGTACAGGCTCTGAACAATGGGACTGTCACATGGATTAATGTTCCTGGAAAATACTGTCCGAAAGGGCAAGTTATAATTCCCTTATATGAATGACTGCCTCGTTTTATTTGCATGAGAACAAGCCTTTGAGGCAGCCTTCAAGTGTAGCTATTCAGTACACATACAAAAGCAGAGACACTATAATAAGAGTACCCACACAAACATTAGGTTGTAAACACTTAATAAGTCATTAATAGAAGGTTAAAGACATTATACCAGTTTTCAGACATAACTTTAGGTCGATGCTGTTAAAGTTGCTTAGAATAGAATACAACAGAATAGAGTAACTGCATTGTCGTTACAGAAAAACCTATCATCTGATTTTCTCTGTTTTCATGTAAAAAGTATAATTCCATAAAAACGATGACAATTACAACCTACTCTATTAATAACCTGAACAAATATGTACAGCATAAAATATCTTAGTAACGGGTAATATTGGTCAAATTACTCTTGCTTCTAAGATGGTTTGTGTATTTGTAGAAATGTGTTAATGATAAACTGACGCATACTATTGTTATTGAGTTTGACAACCCTGTGTTAAAGCTACAATTATTTTATCAATATTGATTTGTGACAGATTTTGACTGATCGACCGATACTGAGTCCTGATCCAATACTTCTATACCATAATATACTTTAAAATAGTGAGTAACTAAACAGATCTAGGATGCCCCTTTGATTTATTCATCTTATTTGTTTTTATTTATCTGATCCCAATGGTGAGTGTCATGGGCTTGGTGTCACTGCCACAACCCAGTGTCAGGGTTTTCTTTTTCTGTTTTATCTGTCATTTTATTTGGTTTATTTGGTTCTCTGATTTCCCACCTGTATTTCACTTCATTAGCCCACTGCCCCACTCCAGCGGTTTTCAAATAGTGAGGCGGGCCTCCCCTGGGGGGGGTGAGAGAAGACTTCAGGGGAGGTACAGCATGAGAGAAAAAAAAAAAGGGGCAAAATCACACCTGAAGTGAAAATGAGAGAAAATATACAGTATGTTAAATTAGACATTAAAAAACACACACACAAAAACTAACGACTACAAAAAGCGATGAACATCCTAAACATTTTTACAAAATCTTCTAAAATACAAAAAACCCACTAAAATGAGATAAAAGGTCAACTGTATATATATATATATATATATATATATATATATATATATATATATATATATTCCCACAGAAAAAAGCTTGAGTTGGCTGTTAAAACCCTCAGTCTCAAATGTAATCATGTTACTAAGCAGAGGAAAAGAACCAGGATTCCCTCAGTACAGTGAAATGCCCAGTACCAGATCTCATGGGAAATGTGGTGTACAGATGACCACTTGCCCGGTTGTAGTTGCGCCGGGCTCCAGTCTTCTAAGAGTCAGGTTGTTTGTGAATGCAGCAGCATAGGATAAACTCCATCTAAGACAAAATACTGACACCAGACCAATAGTCAACCAGTACCTAAAGGGCGCATTTACTCCACGGCAGTGCACCGCGATCGGCTACGGCTCAGCCAGGAAGGGTCTGGGGGCAAAGGTGGCGAGCTTTACAGCGCCCTCCACCTGGACTTTGCCACTTCCCTGACTTGCTGCGCCTCTGTCCCCCGGCATGGCAACCGCGTCGCATCGCTAGGGTGGGGACCGGCTCACGTACAACAGGCTCCAGGGGTCAGCTGTGATGTTGGTAACCCACCCAACCCATCTTGAAACACAGGAGTCTAATGCACACACAAGCCTGAGAAACCCCACGGTGCAATTAAAGTGGTAGCTGGGCTGAGGTGGGATCCCAGCTCCATGGCGGCCAGGGTGCGTGCGGGCATTAAAATCAGTGGACCCATAAATGTGCCATAAATTAGATGTGGGAAACATTTTCTGATATTTAAAGTGAAGATGTGGAAAAAAAACTTGCATGACAGTGTTTTGATCATCCATCCATCATGCATTTATAATTCAGTTCTTCTTTATTGAAATGACACATAGTTATAAATAGAACTGTAACATTATGGAACGGTGTGACATTGCCTTTCCTCTATTTACACCTTATTTTGCTTATTACAGCTGAAGAGTCTGAGCCTGACAAATCAAAGTCAATTAGCAGTGTTAAATACCTACCGTACTTACATAATAATATACAGCTGTTGTGAATCACAGCCTGTTAATTCTGTTCCCCAGTGCGTCAGAAATGTGTTATGTCATTCACTTTGAAATACAACAGATTCTTTTGACAAACATAACGGTTTTAGTCCGATCAGATGGTGACTCTACATTGTTCTTTGAAGGTAAATTTATCTATTTTACACTCCAAACAGCAGGCATCAAACCCATAACATCAACGCTTCAGTTAATCCTCCTGCATTTAACATTTTTATTTTTCCATTTTATTTAACAGTTTGGATATTTAAAGGAGCTTTAAATGATTACTCGACTGCCAGGTTGTACTGTATGTGTATGTGAGTAATGTCCATGTGGTTTTATGTATGTGAATTTAAATGTTCCCTCTGCCAGTTATTTGTTAATTTAAGCTTCCAGGCGGGGGTGTAGGGTGTGTGCGGGGGTTGTAGTTGATAGCAGAAGCTGAGTGGACTCCCAGAATGGCTATGGTCTGATAGGGTGCAAATCTAACTATGGGCCAATCCTGCTGGTATGGGGCTTAATGTCACTCCTGCATTTGGAGACCGAAGAAAATCCCAGGAATGATTATGAAAAACGAGATTGGTTTTCACTGTGTTTAGCACATTTTCATTCCCCAGGCACAAGCAGGAGATTCTTAGAAAGAGTGGTCTGTCTGTCACTTTAGCAGTATGTAGTTACATTGTGAAGGAAATGACTTTTGGATATGTGGTGGTCACACTGCGCTTCGATACAATCTGACTGTGCAGCTCAGTTCTTTTTTTAAGTTTTGCTAAATATTCAGTGACCTCCTTTAAGGGACCACTCTCATCTGATGGGATAAAGGTGACCATTCTGTGACCCTTTCCACAAACCACTCCAACAAAGTGCCTCAAATAGAATCAGAACAGTCACCGGATCCACTCAACATGTAACTCAAAGTCTGTTTAAAGGGAGCACATCATGCAAAATTCACTTTTTAGTGTCTTTCCAACAGAAATATGTGTGTGGGGAGACCCTTTAAATCAGTGATCTCCAACTCCCTAATAAATAATTAATTATTTCTCTTATATTCATTATCCGAGTCTGAATAATCTTTTATTTTGAAAAATGGCAGGATTCTCTTGGTTACATCTTTGTCACTTGAAGGGCAAAAATGTAATCCACATGTTCCAGATGTCTTTGGAAATTAAAGCTTTTAACAGACAATACCAGGAGTTGTACTTGAAATATGGACAGGTGATTTCCACAGACCAAGCCCACTCCATTACCGATATAAACAATCTACATACACCCTCCCCACCCCACCCTGGTCCACACTAATAAAAAGGTTGGGGACCACTGCTTTAAATTATGAAAAAAAAAAAATCATCCATTTTCTTTTCCCCTGATCCATGTCTTGTTGGAGGCAGATGACAATGCTCCATTTTTGATTTTCTCTGCTTCATACATCACAGATTCATTTGAATAACGCACCCTATCCCATCCCACCAGCTCAGCTCACCACCTACTGGTCACAGACATCGACCATTGTTCTCTATCAGTCGTCAGGTGCTTTGGGGTCCGGGTTGATTGGATGGGCTGGTACGTCGGTGGCACTGCGACCGTGGTGTTGTGGCTTGTCTGGCCGACCCGGGTCCAGATGAACCAGACCTGAATGTGCACCAGAGTTGTTAACGGACCAGGACCCGAAGGCACCGGGGCTGTAAAACTCAGGACTCAGTTCACTTTGATTCTCCAGCTGATTTTGTTTCGTTGGTGTCTTTGTCTCTTTTCTCTGCCTCAACTTTTTCAGGTTCCATTTCTTTCTCTTCTTCCTCTCAATAGAAGTAAGTAGAAGTAGAGTAATTATCTAATTATTCCCAGTTATTAGATGTATATGGTCATGGAAACCGGTTCAATGATGCAGAAGTTGATGGTGTTTTGATGTTGACTATGGAGCCTCTGATCATCCAAATGGCTCATTAAAGACCCACTGCTAATTTTGGGTCAGTTCCCAAAGTAATTTCTCTCTCTATTCAACCTTTCTTAAGTGATTTATTATATTATCCATTGCATTTTACATTCTCCAATGTAAATCATGTATTTTTCTATATTTTATTTCCTGTACTTAGTTTTGATGCTTCTATAAATGCATTACATTTATTTTTTGTTTTGTTTTAAAACACATAAAACAGAAGAAAGAGTGACTTTTTCACAAAGGACTTTAAATAACACAATGTAAAGACAAGTCCAACTCCATGGTTTTGCTGGTGATTAGCATGTTCATTGCAGAGCTTCTGAACGTCCAAATGAGTCACATCTGATGACCATGAAAATATGAGAAAGTGCATTTTACACCAATTATCTACATATATTGTTCAGATTAATTGATCAACAGGTATTAAGCCTTTTACATCAGTAGATGCCTTTGGTCACTGGCGCATCTTCAGGACTTTGAAGATTGAGCCAGTTTTCTTGTGTACACGACACATGCTAATGTTGTTTAAAGTACAAATCTCTTAATGCTCCTCTGTATGTAAGGGACTAGACTCACTGACACAGTCTGGTCACGTCCTGCTACAACATCCTCAGACTCGCTCTTTTCGTTTTCTTTCCATATCCCACTAAGTATGACAATCCTGGTTTTCAGATAGATCATAACGCAGACGCCACTTCAGTCACTGTTCATATTGAAACACTAACCAGTTTAGGGGCCTTTGTGACTGAAGCTCCTGCCATCCATGCCCAAACAATGAACCCTCTTTCAAAATCACTTGGATCTTTTTCTCTTGCATCTTGATCCAAAAACAGAGTCAACTGGGCCTGCTGAACATTGTTATTCACACCACAGATGACTGCACATGCACTGGTCAATTCTCCCACTTATTAACCCATAAATACCCACTGCTAATTTAATTTAATCTTTCTCTCTATTAAACCTTTCTTCAGTGATTTATTATAGTTGTTTTAACATAAAAAGTGGAGTTTACTTACAAAAAAAAAATCTTTATTTACAATTCCATTTCAGTACTGGAATTAATTTATAATTTATTTATTTTTTTGTTTATTTTTGAACAGGTAAAACAAAACAAGTAAAACATACAAAGTATTTAAGCAGAAAACGACACCTCTTTAGCATCCTAGATAACTATACCTTGTACAAAAGGGTGTAAAATGAAGTTTACAAAACTTATCTAGTCCTACCCCTTTGCATTACTCAGTCAGAGCATATATATATATACTGTATATATACTGTAAAGCGCATCAGAAAAAGAAAAAGAAAAACCTGTTCCTTGTTATAAATTCATATTTCCATTTGTTTCCTGTATCCACTTAAAGTGTGGTTTATAAAAACCTGTTAAAACTTTTACACTGATTTGCAGTTCTTCACTGCAGTGGTTCCACAGATTGACTCCTTTAACTGAAATATTTTTTAACATTTTTTAAATTAGTACGTACAGGCGTTTTTTTTTTTTGTTTGTTTGTTTTTTTTAACATATAAATTCCCCTCAGATTGTGTTTATTTTCCCTCACTTGAAACAACCCTTGGACACTTTAGGGTAACTGGTTTTGATTTGCTTTGTGCATTATTGGAATTGTTTTGGAATTTTCATCCGCAACCACTTTTTCTTAAAATCTCTATCCACCTGCTTTCCATTTGCATGAACGATTTTCCCCCAATTTTCAGCACCAAACCTATCCACCATCCACAAGAAAATTATCTCCACTCACCGCACAGCGTGAACGTGAGTGGGTAAAACCTTAACTTTTAAAATGTTTTTCATTTTATGGATGCTGGCATATTACATCGGCCCGGAGACAATGGTTGAAAAATATCTTTTTTTTATGCTAATACTGACATATTTACAAAAACGTTCATTAATGTGTTACTGTTCCTGGGTGTTTTTAACCTGGTACTCTTAACTGTTTTACTTGCACATCTGTTTTTATTATTATGCTTCATGAGAACTTCTGGAAAAAAATTAATGAATGTATTTATAGGGCCACATCATTCTATTTTACTAGTGGGAACCTTTATATTTAACCCTCGTGGGGACCTGAATTTTGGTCCCTGTACTGTCAGAGGTCCCCCTGGTGTGACTGTATAAACAGATTAATGTCCCCAGAAAAATAGGAATACAAGGACACACCCACACACACACACAGTGCACCTTTTTCACTCACTCAAACTGTTAAATTCTGAAAAAAAAAGAAAATATAAATACACTCACAATCACTGGGATGTAGAAAACTAGCAAAAACCTTATGCCATACGAATAGTGAGTACAGGTACGCACTCACACACACACACACACACACAGGCCATACAGCCAGTGCACCTTTTTCACTCACTCAATAAAATTCAATTATGAAAAGAAATTGCTGAATCATCACGATTTACTAAATGGAAATAAAATGAGATGCAAATAAGTGTGGTACCATGCATTTGAGGCATTTTGTCACACCATAACAGTATAATGTTGATAAGGGAAGTGAGGCCAAAATAAATTCAGTCTAAGTATAGAGAGAAATACTGGGAAATATAAAAGACCAGATTGTAAGACACGAAGGAAACGCACAAATGAATGAAACGTAAAAACATGTATGATGGAGGACTGAAATCACATGGCAATAAAACAAATGATTGAATTCTTTGGATATATGCTTGTAATGCCATGATTTATATATGTAGTTGTAATCTGGAAAATATCCTGGATTCTGGATCAGTTTGAAATGTATTCTCCATTTACCACAATGTAAAATTTCAAAGTGATCCAGAATCCAGGATCTCTTCCGGGTCACCACCCAAATGTAATAATTTCCAGATCTCCCCCTTTACCAACCTGCCATGTAAATTTCATCAAGATCTGTCTATAATCCGTATATAATATTTAAGTTATCTTGCTAACTAACAGACAAAAACATAACCTCCTTGGCAGACCTCTCTTCATTCGAAGGGGGGAGGTCTACCTTGGTGGAGGTTTGCATCTCAGAGTGCTTTTGTAGTTTTTTAAGTAACCATTGGGTTGTTATACTCTCATCGAAGCCTCTCCTGTCAAGAAATAATTTTCCTTGGGGTAAAATGACAGCTTAATATTAGACTTAAATGTACCATTAACACCAGTTCTGTGGATTTTAGAAACATCTGTCTGCCAGCCTGACTGTCTTCCATTTCAACATGAACTGTGACAGTTCACACTGCTCTGTTTCACCCTGATCACTGCGCTGCCAACATGTCAGAATCTCGTTAGCCAGCGAAAAGCCACCAAATCTTAGCCCTGATGCCTGTAGCTTTGCCTCTACAAGACAAAATGTTCTGTGGTGTGTCTGTCTGTTGCCTCTGCTAGTGCCAGTGGTGGCAAAAGACTTATCTCTCGTTAGCAACAGTCATTTGCATATGTCCTTGCAGTTGTTTTGGCATGAGCTCATAATGACAAGAGGGGGCAAGAAGACTTTTAAGAGAGATGAGACTCAAACCTGACAGGTCCTGTCCAGCTGCACATGCTTTCAAATGACTGTGTGGTCCTGCTCTAGCTGCTGTTATGCTGTTACATTTGGACATGGGCCATTTTTGGCTCCCACGTTGCCAGGGAATTATTGTCATTATTACGTCACGAGTTAACCCTTTATCAGGCAAGTGACTATTTTTGGTCACTTTCAATAACGTTAAATATAGGGCCAATGTTTTTATAACATTATACCATGATTCAGACATATTTTATTGACATTTGGAAGCTGTTAGTGAACATGAGTGATTTTGCCAGTTTATGATCTTGTAACTATTGTTTTATTGCATGTGTTTATTTTTTTAACAAGTGCTGCTCGGATGTTTTAGGGCAGAGGTGTCAAACTCATTTTAGTTCAGTTCAGCTAAATTTGATCAGAAGTGGGCCGAACCAGTGAAATGTATAATATATAACTAATAATCTAGCGTTTTCCATGTTTTACAGCAAAAAAGTACATTTACATCATGAAAATGTTGACTTCTACAAACCATCCTTTCAATCAATGTGAATAGCATGAACAAAGTGAAATGAATATGTAATTTTAACATTATTAGGCTTTAGTTTATCATTTTCATGTGTATATTATAGCTTACAAATACACATAACAAACATTTAGAAACAGATGGAATATTATTATATTAAAACTGTGCTTCTCTTAAAGTATTTCAGGTTATTCATATTTGTTGCAGTTATAGAGATTTTTTGGACAAAATTGTACTTTTAGTGAAACTAAATAAAAGGTTGACTTGTGAGTCTTTATAGGTTATATTATGAGAGTGAATTAGTGTGAATGTGGAACTCTAAAATTATTTATATCTTAGTGTAAATTTTACATTTCACAAATTTATTCAAAGGGCCAGACTGGACCCTTTGGCGGGCCAGATTTGGCCCCCCAGCCACATGTTTGACACCTGTGTTTTAGGGCAAGAGGAGGGTTATGATGAGTTCCAATAACTTGGAAAGGTTGACATGAAATCCAGAATTTTTCAATGAGGGCCCTATAAAGAGTTAATGCTGCATGTAAAAACTAAATAATAATAATCCTTCTGTTATCACACACGTGTGTCATTTGATCTGTATCATTCATACAGCAGAAACTAAACAGTCATGTGTCCATGTTGTTCCTCTGCTGACAATGTGACGTATCATCACAACCTGTCGACTCGACTTTGACTTTATTGATGGATAAGTCGAATTCCCCCCAGGTTAAGAACAACTGCTGTTCTTTTAGTTTCTGCAGTATGAATGATATGGATCAAATCACATACATAAGTGATAACCAAAAGATTATTATTATTATTATTTTAGATGCAGAGTTAACTCTGGAAAAAAAACTCTGGACTTCAAAATGTTAACCTTTCCAAGTTTTTGGAAATCATCATAACCTCATTATTAAGGATTAGGAGTGTCTGCGGCTATACCCCTAACCATTGCTTCCAATGGTGTAAGCCTAGTTTTTATTTTTTTCCATTAACATATTATTTTTTTGCCTGATTTTTTTTCTTTTTTTAAATTTCGACTTTTTTCAACATATAGCTGTAAGATACGAAACAAGTTGCCATATTTCAACCAGGAATGTGTAAAACAAAATTTCAGTTGAAATGGAATCATGAGCAGAGGCCTCAGACAGAGATGTGTTTATTGTAGTTTTATAGAATATGTCACATTTTCCATAAGTGCGGGTTAGTTCCTGTCTTTTAACCCTCTGATGTGGTAATAGGGCAGTGCAGTCTGTGCTCCCCCTCCCTTAGAAGTAAAAAACTTTATAAGAAAGATGAATAACAGAAACTGGATCTGATCAGTGAAGGATTTTTTAAACCATGAAAGACCTAAAACTGTTTTTGGCAACTTCCACATGCAGTTTTTCCTTTACATGTAATCATTCTGAAGGATTTTATCAGAATTTTTTACAGTGATATTTTCCATTTTCAATAAAAATCAGGGATTTTCTCATATGGGTGCATATAACAAACAGTTTGCAGTGCACACAGCATCACTGGTCAAACGGGCTCAGCAACGTCTGCACTTCCTGTGACGGATGAGGAGAGCACAGGTGTCCCCTCACCTCCTCATCACCTTCTATAGGGGCGCAATAGAGTCGTGCTGACCACCTGCAGCTCCACCTGGTCTGTCGGCTCTAGGGCCTAAGAGAAGAAATCACTTCAGAGGGTGGTGAGGACAGCAGAAAACATCATCAGGACATCTCTTCCATCTGTTCAGGATGTTGCAAGCGAGTGTTGTCTTAGTAGAGCCCGTAAGATCATCAGTGATCCCACCCACCCACAACATGAACTGTCCTTCCTCCTCCCCTCAGGGAGGAGGTTCTGCAGCATCAGAACCAGAACAACCAGGTTCTTTAACAGTGTCATTCCACAGTCCATAAGGCTGTTAAACTCAAAGTAATTCCTTGATACATATGTATGCAAAGTGTGTGGTTATAGATGTGTGTGTGTGTGTGTGTGTGTGTGGTGGGAGAGCGGGTCGTCCATTGATCGAAGGGTTGGCAGTTCGATTCCCGCTCTATCCTAGTCAGTCCGTTGTGTGCTTGGGCAAGACACTTTACCCTCCTTGCCTCCACTGTCACTCACACTGGTGTATGAATGTTTGGTTTTGGTCAGAGGGGCCATAGGTGCGAAATGGCAGCCACGCTTCTGTCAGTCTGCCCCAGGGCAACTGTGGCTACATATGTAGTTTACCACCACCAGAGGGAACATGTGAGAGTGAATGAATAATGGATCAATAATGTAAAGCGCTTTGGGTGCCTTGAAAAGTGCTATAGAAATCTAATCCATTATTATTATTATTATGTGTATATATTATAGTTTTTAAGTATTTATTGGACTGTTTTTATTTTTCATAATTCTGATTATTATGATTGATTTATTATGTCCAATGGCGAGCTTCTGCATCGAAATTTCACAGAATGTGCACTGTGGGGGATATGTCTGACAATAGAGTGGCTATTAAAAAAATATGTACAAATGATCATGTAGATGTAAGAAGTAAATTATTGTTAATTAGGAAGGCTCTGCATGTCCACACGGATTTTATCTGAATTATTTAGATGTATTGATAGGATTTGTGGCAGTTACTAAGCCTCTTTGATGAGTAGATGCTTTTGGTTTTCAAATGTCAAATAAATAAAGATTTACAGATTGTACTTTCCTTTTATTATTAGCCTTAAACTTCTCCATTCTTACTTTTGACCATGTTGCAGGCTTGAATATATGGAAAATATATATATATATAGTCATGAATAATGTTTACAATGTGTGACGAAAGTTATGATTTCTTCTCAATGTAATGCAGTAGTGTAAAATATTATAAATCAACTCTCAGTAATATTTTACTCTTATTACTCATATGGTCAATAATGCAGGCATTACAACACACTTCAACTATAATTTAATTACTTAAATGGAAAAAAAAGAAGCTGTGAGACCACAAGATCTTAACCCTGATTTACAGAAGGTAGTTATCATGACTCCTGTGATCAGCAATGACAAGGTCAGATAATGTTTCTATGATTACTTACAATTCTTTATCGATTGTGGATTTATCTACAGTACCACCATGCTCACCCCCTGTTTGAACATGTAAAATTAAAGCGTCCCTTCTGGGATTTCACCATCTTACTTACTGAGCTATCTTTCGGCATGTCCTTTGCTGCACATATATATGTCTCCCAAGGCTCTACTATGTCTTGTATGGGGGGCAGGGGGTCTACAGCCATTCATATGAACCACCTATGATGAGTCTGTATGCAACTCAAAGTAACACTGGAGTCATGTAGCACATTACAAAACAGTTATATGTATGTGTATGTTTGGAAGTAGTGATGTTCTTTACCACTGATTTCCTTTCTAACCCATACTGAGTTCAATTCCGGCTGGCATTGGCCATATATTTTATGTGACTACATCTAATATGTCTTTTAAATCCAAAAAATAGTATACATAAGAAGAATACATAAAATCATAGCTTCCTTCAAGGGATAGTTCCGTATTTTTCACATGAATTAAACAAAAACTCACACCTCGTAATTGCTTGGAGCTACTTTCTCTCAATAGCAATGAATGCGTGTTGTCACAGCTAACAGCTGTGCGCCTTAGCAAACTACTTTTATCGATTGTTTGGCAGTGTTTCCAGCTGCTATGTGCAGGCGCACAGCTGTTAGCAGTGATTGAGAGAAAATAGCTCTAAGCAATTATAAGGTGTTTTTTTGTTCTGTGACGGTTTTGTTATGCAAATAAATCACTCATTTGAACACATATTGTTTTGAGAAGAAATACATTTTATTTTGTTGACCCCAGGAAACCTACCGGGACTACTTTTGGTTTGACCGAAAGCAGACCAGAACCTAGCTCACAGGACACTGTCGGGGGGTAAATCACTGTGGGTGCACCAGAGTAAAGATGCTAATTCTATACACATTTATGTGAAAACACTTCTTCAGAGAATATCTAACACCCCTATTCTGTGCCAATCTCAAGTTTCTATGACAACCTGTTCTCGAATTAGAGCCAATAATGTGATTTTGACCTTTCTGCTAAATACGACCTTTGACCTTTCATCAAATTCATCATTGCATGTGATGCGCATTAGCTATATGTATATGTAATTACATATTATATGTAATTTCATGATGATATCTCAAGTATTCATTGACATTCATGATATGTCTCTGTGGAGACATATCACACACACACAGAAACACACACACACACTGATAAAAATAATCTCTCCCAACCAATATTGGGCGATATTAAATACTGAACTATCCCTTTAAGAATACCAGGCAGAGTGATTTATTCATTTTATACTGAAGCATATAGAGGTAGAACACAGAACTAGACAATAGAAAAATTACCAGACGCAATCATACAAAATATATGAAAATAGTTTTTCGAACTCTAAAAAAAACCCCATTTCATTAAAATAAATAAAATAAGACACATGACACACTTGCCCAGGTGGATTTAGAGCTAAAATGTTTGCGAGGGGGCGGGGTTTGTTGAGCCTGGCACCACTCATTTCATGTCTGAAATAAACTAAACTAAAATCTCTCCTCATTTGTTATTGTGCTTGGCACCACTTGTTTACTCGTTTATTTTCTCTCCACCTTCAATGTCAGAGGTCATGTTCTGGCATCCTTGCAGGCATATTATGTCTCGTACTGCACACAAAGGCACGTCTCTATGTGCTTGTATTTTTGTTTGTGATTAAAAAAGGTAACTCTGGGCCCAGGCACTCATCTGAGCAGCTCCAAGGATAATACCATAATACTATCTTTTATTTAATGTAGAAATACTTTATTGTGTCAGTGGCCCTTTACTCATTTAACACTGCAAGCCTGGAGAGATGTTTTCACACTGACAAGGACATATACCAAATGTGGACCATGGCCATCTGCACTCTGAGGGAATAGAGAATCAATCATTCTCTGGTTTGAGGTGAAAGGTGTCCATGGCCTTCACTGCATGAACGAACGCTGCTTGGAAAGCTACACTGGCAAATCACACTCGTTTACATCTGACAAGTCATAGGACTGCACATTTATGCATCTGCTTGGAAATGTTCAGCTGTTTAACGTGCAGATGGAAAGCAAAACAAATGCTCTGGTCACAGCTTGAGCATGTCACCCTGGAAACTATCTTTGGTGAAATTTAGGAGAATTTAAATGACTATGGAGGAGCAGGATAAAAACAGCAATTTAAAACCATGCTCTGTTCAACAATGGAACAGTGTTTTGCATTTTACGTGGATGGGTGACATAAGGGGCCAAGTCAAAATGAACAGTACTATCTTAAAATGTTCCACTGAACCATGTCTTGACAAATAAAACATTGCTAAATATGCTTTCATACAGTATGTCTGAGTGTGACCTGCTGCTTCCATTATTGTCATCATCTGTTCAGCATATCTGCAACACAATACTGTTCATTCTTTTTTGTTCATTTATTTTTTATTTCTTTTTTGTTCATTTCTTTTTTATTTGTCTAAAAATATGTTATTATATATCACAAAGTAAAGTTACTTTTTAGGTCTTATTTTAACCGTGATGAGACATTTGGAATAGAAATGAGAGAAATACATTTAGTAAGATTTGGATTTTTTTTTCTAGCGTATCATGTAGACTGGACCAGTAAAATAATATACCAAAACATTTTTAAATTTTACCAAATGTAGTTTTTCGTTTCTCATCCAAATACTTAATCACACTCAAAATAAGACAAACTTACCTAAAGAGGAACCTTTCAATGAGATATAAGAGCTGGTTTTTAGACAATAGATCTAGAATATCTCATTTCAAAAAGTCTTCCCATTATCATTTTCATTTGTTTCACTAATGCTAATTTCAAGATTTTTAATTAATTAATTTATTTGTTCTAAATTCAAACAACAAAATCTGCCAATGGAAGAAGTGACAATTATCTTGTAAAATTTCTTGAAATAACATTTTCAAGAGCTATTGTCAAGACATTATGTTTATGTCTTATTGAAAAGTTACTCTTGGGGTGCAGTTGCACCTTTTGCACAACTGATTTATTATTTTCAGTTATTTCTAGAAGTATTTTTGTTTTACATGTTATTTCATAATAAAAAAAAAAAAAAAAAGAAGATGAAAGAAACCACATTTCTAGTGTTTTCATTTTCATTTAGCCCACGTGGGAAAAATCGTATCGTGAATCGTGAATCGAGTTTTTTGGGAAAAAATCTGAGATTTTTTAAAAAGAGAAAATCGCCCAGCCCTAGTATCTTTGTAGATCTGATCGATGATGCACATGTAAAAATGAGGAAGAAAAATACACTTGATAAAATTATTTTTTTCTGCAGCGCATAGCCTAAGTGTATTTCAGTTCCCTTCATTCATTCTGTACAACACAACACATCGCCACAGTTCATTGCAATGGAATATCAACAGGAAACAGAGGGATTCAACAGCTGATTAAGGTTGTCTGGTGAAAGGTGATGGGAGCAAAAAAAAGAACCAGCAGTAGAAGAGGCCAAGGTCATCAGCATGTTCCTCAGGAAATAAGGGCCATGGTTGGGGTCCACGTTGTCAATCATGGGTTGACAGTAGGCAAGGCTGTTTGAGTGGGGCAGGTAAAGAACACCTGTGTCTTCAATGATACCTACCACAGACATTTCAACTGTAATACTGCAGACAGATCTTCTACTTACTGTATCCCATAGGCTTTAAATGTACTTTGACAGTGCATTTACTAACCATAAACACTCATTACTGTAATTTAATAAGCAAAAAATCATCCTACTGATTTATCGCAGTGATCAGTATCTCAGCTAAAACAAGTTATTAAACTCTTTAACTGATGCAGTGAATTTCTTAAGCTGGAAAACATAACCTGTGATCATGGGATTTTTTTTTTTTACTCTGTTTAAGAAGGACTTATTGATCTACATGAGCAAAATACAAAAAAAAAAAAAATTACACTGCTAGAGAGAAGAAAAAATACTAGCCAGCATATAATGAACACCTGGATGGATAGTAGTGAACCACCAAATTCTATGGAGAGTAAAAATCATTGATCATTTTCAGAGGTCAAATAGATGTTTGGTGGAATCACATCAGCAGAATTCACTGCTATGTTTAATAGGTAGAAGGGCATTTTATCATGCACAATGTGAAATGAACTCAGGGGATTTGGAATGCACCACTGTGTAACCTTAAGAGAAATATTTCTCAGTCCAGTAATGGTGTAGCACTCGAAATAGGGCTTTTTTACTCAATTTTAATCTGCCTTGTGCACACTCGTGATACTAACCCATAATGGTGAATACACTGCACTTACTGTATATAGTCCTTTTCTACCTTCATGATGCTGAAAGCGCTTTACATTAGTCTCACATTCACCCATTCACACACACACGAATACACCAGTAGTTTTTGTTGGGGTTTTTTCCGCTAATAATTTGTCTGCATTTTGTTCTCATTGTTAAACACCACAGAGGGGGAGTCAACATTGTTTGAGATCAATGCATATTTTAGTCAAATATTTTAATATTTAGTGCATGTGTGTGACCATCATCGGTCCTCCCTGAAAGCTGAGCAGACATCCTTTATTAGAACTCTCTATTATAAGCCTCAGTGATGTGTGGGGTAAACAAAGACTGGACTGGACGATCGGGGATAGAAATTAACAGGCGGTGCTATTGCAGTTAAAGATTGTAAGGTGGTGTGTTATTCCCAACTACTCACTGTCCATCAATACAAAAAATCAATCAAAAAAAGAGAAGAAAACCAAACCAGCACAAAAGAAAAAGAGATTAAATAAATAAATAATTAAACAATCGGTAGTGAGCACCATAATTGTGGATGACTTGATAGTATGAAATAGAATGCAATAGAATAGAATAGAATAAGCCAGAAGAGGATACTAGTGCAAAAGAGAATGAGTTTAAGGTAGAGATTCAGGAGAGATTCTTAGCACATTCTGGCAGGTCCCATCATTCACTGAAATGAGACTCGGGAGTAGCTGGCGAGACCCGATCAAACATGCAAGTGTGAAGGACCCGGAAGCCCAGAACAGCAATCACAGTAAGGCAGGGCCAAGCCAACAGGGCACCCCTCACCCCGGGCCGTAGGAGCCACAGGGCACCGCCCCCAGAGAGCCACCGGGGCCACCGTGAACGACGCAAACCCGGAGAACAAGAGGGAGTAGGTTTCTATGGTTCTGTCAGACTTACTCGGAGCCTAATTTTAGGACACTTTGACATGTGGACAGTCAAAGCCAGAACGCAAAACTCCGACCCTTCAATCATTGGACGACCCGCTCTACCAACTGTGCCACAGCTGTCCTAATAATGAGCAAAAACATCCTTTTTACTGATTTAAAATGTTTAATACCTGTTGATCAACTAATCCTATCGATCCATGTAAACAATTGGTTTATAAAGTAGTGATTCACTTTCTCATGGTCATCAGATGTGACTCATTTTGATGTTCAGGGGTTCCATAGTAAACATGGAAACATCGTCATCTTCGACAGCATTGCTTCACCAGTAAAATCCATGGAAATAGATCAGTGACAGTGGGTGTGTTTTCATGATGCTTTTTCTTTCAGAATTTTTTTTTTCTGGATAAGAAAAAATTGGGAATTATAGCAATTTCTTTGGTGTTTTCATGGAAATGTTAATGGGGAATAAAGATTTACATGATTTACATCTCATGAAAACAAGGCCAATGTATGAACACACTTAGGTTATATTCAGTTAATAATGCATTTTGCTGAAAAAGTGAGTTTTGTCTATTTCTGATATAATAACCTTTGAATGTACTCTGACATTTTATGAACATCTACGTGATCATTAAAGAAAATATAGCAAAATACCCGATTTTTACAGAAGAAATGCTAAATAAAGAGCATTGTATAACAATTAATGGTGATAAATCACTTAAAGGGAGAAATATAGGGAAAAATATATTTGCGAACACTGGGTCTTTATGGGTTAAAATCAGTCATTTATTTGCACAAGCCACTGATGAGAGTGAAAAGGGATCTTTTTCAAAGCACACAGATATTGGATGCTTGATTTGTTTCCCACAGTTCCCCCAACAACGGCTGCATACAGACACACAACACAAAAAACAACTGCCCCCCACCCCTCCCTCATGTATACAGTGAGAGCGAAGGAAGACCAGGAGAGGGTCCAGCAGCAGTGAGACCTGCAAACTCATTAGTGATATAGTTTGGTTTCCAACAGCACCAAAAATACATCTGTAAAACAACCTGAAAAACCAAACTGAACCAAAAACTAAGGTATATATATTCATGGGTTGGTTTTGGATTTTGATGGTGAAGACTTTTAAATGTTTTGTCATTGCATTTTAGTCAGGGTTAGAATGTTACCATCGTTTTAATGCTATGATCCTGTGACTGAAACAGCTGCTGGATTTTTGGCAGAGAAAAATAAACTAGGAATTGAGATTGTTTGCTGCTTTGAAAACCGTGTCGACTGTTTGTCATTGTCACTGTTGCTGTAAATTTATCTTAAAGTAGAAAATTCTTATTTTGTTCAGTTTTAATAATTTTCTAGGGCTGTCAAAATTAGCAAAAATTCATCTATCATCAGTTTTAACACAATTAATAAGAATGAATTGGATTTTTACAGTGTTTTTTGGCCACTCAAAGTGCTTTACATTAGTGTCATTCACTCTCACATTCTCACTCTGGTGGTGGTAAACTACATATGTAGCCACAGCTGCCCTGGGGCAACCATTTTGTGCCTCTAACCACTACCGAACATTCATACATCAGTGTGGGTGGCATTGTAAGCAAGGAGGGTGAGGAGGGTGTGAAAGATGGGTGGGGTTTGTTGTACCTGGCACCAGTAGTTTTTGTTAGTTTCCCTTTTTTTCCTAAATACCTAGTTTTTGTATTAGCTGAATTTTTGTCATATCTTCATCATCCTCGCCATCATATTCAAAGAAATCCCACAGAAGACTTTCTCCCAATTACATTGACAAACTCAATTTGAATTTGATTTTGTACATTACAGTTATTTTTGTAAGTGCACAATGAAGTTACAGTTACTTATTTTTTATTTTAGTTATAGTTTTTATTTATTTCAGTTAACATAATTTTTTTTTTCGTTAACAATAATAACCTTGGTCTTGTCTACAACGCTACAGTACAGATCAGAGTGAGAAGATAGGTGAATGCAGTGATTACCCATCATGCCTAGAGCCTATAGTACAAACCAATGGGAGTGGTGTTCTTATACAGGCTCAGTTCAATTGGTTAGGTCTAGGTTCAACAATGTTATGTTTCCATAGAATGAGGTCAGCTGAACTTGAAGATAGTGAATGAAAAGGTTTGGACACCAGTGGATTTTTTTTTTCCTTCCGTTTTCACAGACATATTCCAGAGTGACAGTACCAGGGTTCAGATAGTGACAGAGTGGTTCAGGGAGCATGAGACATCATTGTCACACATGGATTGGTCAACACAGAACCCTATTGAGAATCTTTAGAATGTGATGGAAAAGACTTTACACAGTAGTCAGAATAGAATAGAATAGAATAGAAGTACTTTATTGATCCCATAATTGGGAAATTGCTTATAATTAGTAAAATTTGTCATTGTAGAAAATAAATGCATTTCTGGATTTAATAAATGTTGTAACATTGTATAAGCTTATTGTAACACATCTCCTAATCAGGTTACAGTTAAAGGTCAAAAATATATACTTACTGTATAGTGGTCACGGATATAATAATCAACCGCCTACATAGATCAAAAGACAGACATTTCTATACAAATGCTGTTTAAATAATTTGTTTATCAAGAAATCCACTTATAATGTTCATGTTTGGCCATTTTATGAATGTAAACATGCAAAAATAATTTTAAAATTACATGTAGCTATTTTATTTTTACTCCCATGATTCATTTCTGCCCTATACTTCTGCCCTATTCTTCTGCCTGGCTAGCTTGCTAACATAACGAGATGATGGCACGAATCATGGCTGGAAAAAGGAAGTAATTTTCCGAACCAATACAGAGATAACTTTAATTTTCCTGATGCCATTATTTTCTGTGTTGTTCTATTAAACAGTTTCTTTCAAATGTTATTTTTAGACATGTTAAAAAAAAAATGCACCGGCGGCACGGCAGCACAGAATAAGTTACCATTTGAGCTATGTCTGCACACTACACACTACACTGTCATTAAACTGGCATGATACGGTAATGTAATGAAATTCACTAAATGCTGAAACATCTGTTTCATTTAATTTTTCTCATTGAAAAACAATATAAATGGCATTTAGATGATATTCTGCATAAAAAATAAGTGAAATACCTGTAAATTCAGTTTTATTAATCAACCGCTTATAGTGTTCAAATTGGCTCTGGACCAACGTCATCATGATAAGCACTTTCCACTGTTTATATCATGTTGTTTTCGTTTTGGTTTGAGAAAGTAGATAATGTTTCTCCATTTTCCACAGAATAAATCATTCAAACCTTTTTCACACACTGACATGGTCCAGCTATTAGCACCATGTTCATAGGAAATAATGCACTTATGGCAAAGTACAGCCCAGTTCATGTCAAGTGTTGAACACCTAAGTAGGAATAGTGACCCAGAAAAGGAGTAAAATGTGTAAACTTTTAGTTCAGGGTAAAATGTAGTTGGTAGGGAACCACTGCATTACACGATACTGATGGATTCAAAGGGAGACCGTTTCCAATACACACAGAGATGACCCATCTGGCTGACATGCATGCAGCATTTGAGGACATCACAGCAGTGACTGGATAAGATATTCCCAAAGATCCTTTCTGTGTTGTATTGGGAATATATTCACTGTGATATGGATGAGCATCTGTGACCTGACATGAATGTCAAGAGGTATAGACAGACTGCACTGTGGCAATGCTTCAGCAATCCTGTCAAAGTGCTACTTCCTCTGTTTGCATTTGAAATTTATAGGAATTTTTTGTTGCATTGTTGAATTTAGTGTATTCCAAACAAAAAAATAAGAATCCTAACCAATAGTGTTGGCCGATATGACTTGAAATTAATATCACGATAAACTGGGTAGTTTTTCCTCCATAATGATTGGGGACTCCACCACACACACTGTTCAGTTAAATAAATAATCATAAAAAAAAAAAAACAGTGTCTGCCCCAAAAAAATCCACATCAGTTCAACACTAATATACAGTAATATGCAGGGTGTGATTTAACAAAAAAACAGGGGGGGGGGGGTTCACGGAAAAAAGTTTGCATTGCATGTTGTGACCCTCATTCCTAAATAAATAACATAAATGAGGCTCAAATCATGACATGAATATTTCAAATCAACTGTTTTGTTTATTTTTTTTTGGCGCAGTTCAAATCGTCTTTTCTATTTCCCTTTTTTTTGGGGGGGGGGGGGTTATCTGCTCATGAATGGATAATTTTTAACGGAGTTCATCTGCCAGTGTGCAAGGGCACGGTTTGGCGGTGCACCCGGGACTGAAGTTCGGTTGTCTTTGAGCGCAAAAACTGAGCGCATCAGATCTGTCACTGGACGTTCAGGTTGTAGCGGTCCGCCGCCCTGTCCCCCCCACCCCACCCCACCCCACCCCACCCCACCCCAGAGGGAGAAGGTGGCTTGCGGGTTTGGCTGCGAGCTTTACAGCCCCCTCTGTCTGAACTTTGCTGCATGTGAAGTTCCTCTTTGAAGCATTTTGCAGGACCCAACAATGATGTCCAGAACCCCCCCCCAGCAAATCACACCCAGGTAATATTTGCCTTTGGAGTACTGAAGTCGGTATTTGCCACATGAAGTTCATTATGCTGTTATACAGACAACACAACTAAGCATTATAAACTATGACAAAAGTGACTCAAGGACGTGTCATTAATAAGTGTTACTTTTCGTGCTGCAAAGATCAGTCAAGGACTTTGGTAGGTTTGGGTGTTTGCAGGTAATAATAATAATGCTGTATTGTTTTGAAAAATCGACTTACAGTTGTTGTTGCACTTACAATTGTTGTATCCAAGTTCAACATTGTTTTTGTGAGGACGGTACCTTTTATTAAGCGTTTATATATTGTCAAAAATGTCCTGATAGATTGTACAGCTTCAAGTCAGTCAGCACCAAACAATAAAATACAAATATAAAGGAAAAACAAAACAAAGTGGAAAGAAAGTGTCAGAAGTTTAAAGAAAGATGATATTATTATTTCTGCTTCAATATCCTGGTGTGAATTTGCCAGAGACATTTGTCTGAAGTAATAGCTTTGTCAGTTATGTCATTGACTCACCATGGGAGAGAGTCAAGGAGGGATTACATTTTTGGGCACTCTATCATTACACTTTGAGAACTGCTGACTTGAATATTAGCTCCCAATAGGGAACACTGCTTCCATACCCTCCCACAGAGCATACTGTGAATATTTCACAAAAAAGGAATGAGATATAAATGAAACCAAACAATTATTTGGTGTTTACATGAAAAAAACATATTGAAATATCAATGTTTCAAACAAGAGGGACTTGTTCTGCTGCCTCCTGTCTTACTTTAAGTAATTCATCTCCTATTGAGCCGCAGTCGTTCAGATTGAGTCTCAATTTAAAATACATTCTGTGCATTTACAGTTTTTTTTTTAAGCCGAACACATCCCATAAATCAAAAGTTTATTAAAAATGTATTATTTGCCAAATTTTAACAAATGTGAAGAAAATGATTTGATGTGAAGATGTGATTACCCCCCCCCCCCAACTAATTTTGGTATATATGATTGTAGTAACCTCTGAAAAACACTGACAGTGTTGATATATGCTTCACTGCTTCTTCTTATGCTCTATTTTAGTCTCTGTTTTGATATTCTGTTATGAATATGAATCTATACTCCCAGTGGGCTCTATTAAAACAACAAACACATGCAAAAAAAAAAAAAATCTATATATCCATGTCCTACTGACCACACACAGCTGTACACTCTTTCTACTTAAAATGGGGTGGTCAAGGATTTTTTTTGTTGTTTTTGTTGATTTCTTCTCTTGGGACTTTTAGGCATTTAATTGGATTGCTAAAAGGATTGGGAAACTAAACAAAATAAAGTTCTGCAGCTTTGAGCATCAGGTGTCCTACAGAACCAGAACCTAATAAAATGTATGTAAAGAATGGACCCAAATTACTATTAGTTTAACAGTGTTTATTAATAATGTGTGTGGAATGTGGGCTCATTTCCCTCCTCTGTGGTCAGCTACATATGGGTGACTCTTCCAAACACAAATCCAACACATGTTGCCAGAGTGCAGAAACGGTCCAAAGCCAGGTGATCCGAAGTCCGATGCAGCACAGATGAGTGGCAGGCAGAGACAGAATCAAAAACGGGTAAAAAGTCAAAACAGGGGTCTTCAAAACCAGAAAGACAGAAGCAGAAGACAAAAGCAATGAGACAAACAGGGTCAAGAGACAAAGAAAAACACTCATAAGTAATCAAGAGAAAATAATGAACTCACATCCATCTGTGAGAAACAAGAGGTATTTATAGGGGAAATAACAGGTGACACGAATAGGTGAACTGATTACAGGGGCGGAGACAACACCAGTGACAGGAAGCAAAGTTGAAAATCGTGAAAATTAACCCACAAAATTAAATAGAAGTTCCAAGACATAAAAAAACGCAGAATGATATACAAAAATAAGACAAAAAAACAGACAAGAGCCTAGGCCAGGCATGTCCAAACTATTCCACAAAGAGCCAGTGTTCCTGCAGGTTTTTGTTCCAACCACCAGCAGCACACCAGATTTGAGTCAATTAATCAACTGATCTCAAAGAGTCAATTGGTCAAACTGTGAACTCTTGTTTGGTTGGAACAAAAATCTGCAGCTACATCAGCCCTTTGTGGAACAGTTTGGACATGCCTAGCCTAGGCTCTGACTGTAACATAACCATCCAGTGTTTCAAGGTGAACTTGACAAATCCATCACATTCTAAAGATTGTCCATAGAATCTTTGGAGCTCTGGTGCCAATCATCACTATTTGATCTTGACAAATCGTATTGTTTTAATTCTCATCAGTCTTGGGTCATCAACAAAGAACATTTAAAATAAGACAGAGTCACCTAAAGAGTAGCTTTCCAGTGAACGTAGTTTCAGACAAAAGATCTATAATTTCAAATTTTAATAACATGATTATTTATTTAAATTATTAGCTGTGTACTGTTATTCTATTTTTCTTCTTCTCTTCTGCTGCCCTTCGCAGATAAATGTTTTTACTCCCAAAACAAACTGACCCATGTGAACCGAGTTACACACACACACACACACACACACACATAGAATTCCACATTCCCTCGGTAACCAGGGTGTGGACTGAGACTGGACAGGGAGTTAGCAAGCTACGTCAATAGGTGAGGTCCAATTAGAAAATGGAGTCAGATGATGTTGCAAAGTCCATTTGTTTGAGGTGGAGTCACCCAGGAAGATATTGTCAATTCAGAGCTTTTTGGGCCTGAGCCCTGAGGGGTTCTGGTCCACAGAGACCAGCACTGACATTTATGTGTTTCATGTGACCTGAATAAATTATTAAACTGAGACCAACTGTATCTTGAACTCATCTTTGGAGCATCCGATCAACCAACACAAAAATCCTTACAGTCTTAAAAGTCTGTTGTTTTTTGTTTTTTTAGAAATCATACCAATTTTTTTTTTACCTTGCCCTACCCTTGGTTAGTTCATTTGTCCCTCTCTTTCTCAGTAACTTTATGCAAAAACTACTGGACTCATTTCCATGAAATTTTCAGAAAAGGTGTGAAGTGCTCAAAAATAGATCCCATTACAGTTAGGTGAATGTAGGTCAAAGGTCAAGGTCACCGAAATGTTTTTTCACAATGATCAGAAATCGGACAAATCAGAAATATCCTTTTCATGCCTGGATGCTCAGTTTTGTATATAGCCTCTTTTTGCTCTCGCTGTTGATGTGCATTGACATCAGAACATAGAAGAACAAATTTGAAGACTCTCTGTCAAGGTCACAAAAAAGGTCAAAATCGGAGTTCTGTTATAACCTTTGAACTATTCATCTTAGAGACATTCAATGAGGACCAAAATACTGGTCTTTAAATATACAGAGGTCACTGGGTCAACACCTACAAACTAAAATGGACTATAATGGAAAAACAAGTGGAGATAGAAACTTAGTTACTTTAATTGACAGATAAGAAAGCCTGGCATGACATCATGACCTTTGACCTTGAGTGACCTTTAAATGTCAAATTTAAGGTCACATGATTTTAAATGATTGTAACTCCAAAAAGAGTGGTGGTCAGTAGTCAGTTACTGTTATTGAATGATAGGAAATGACATGTTGGCTCCAAAATTACATCATGACCTTTGACCTTGAAAAGTAAAACTCATTGTCTCACACTGTGAAATGGAGACGTCCAGTAAGAGCTAAACTGTTTGTGAGGGGGTAGGGTTTTGTTGTGCTTTGTTTTTTCCCTTCTGCATAAGTCAAACAATACAAAAAATGTTTTATTTTATTTATTTTTTATTTTTAATATATTATTTTTTTAGGCTGCATTTTCTAGTGTTTAGAGTTTGGTGATGACAGTCAACACTTTAATCTCTTTTTGACTTGAATATTGTAATTCTCTGGGAGTCATCCAGTCAGTCTTGTCTCATGTTGTGAGACCAAAATACACCAAGGCTCCTTTTTGAGTGGAGAAAACAAAGCTGTCCTCCTTTCAGTGGCTACCAAACAGAATTGATTCTAAGATTTTATGATTTATCATAAAGTACCAAAAGGATTGCCACCAGTTTACAGTTCAACTCCTCAGTAGGCTTTGCAGAGATTGAACAATCACTCTTTCTCCATTGGTTACTTCCAATTAAAACCCAGTGCTGCCCTCATACTTTAACACAGTTTACCCTTCACTTTCACATCTTGCTCTTCTTACCCCATTGTAAATCCTGTTCAAGAGAAGTTCTTTGTGTTAAACAGGGTGTCCTGACCTAAGGGCATAGCTTTGCTCTGCAGGACTGAGATAATAGAGATGGTAGAAAATGGAAGATGCATACACACAGGACAAATGACACAAAATACAATAATATAATTATGCTTTTTAAAACATTTCTATGTTTATATAAACTGTAAATACATAAACATATATTTCATGCTTGGGTCTGAATTCTTCATGAATTTAACTCCATAGGTTCGTCTTCACCAGACAAAGTACTAGCCCTTTAAATGTACCTGAGCCACCTTACACCACACCCACTCCATGCTGCTCTGCACTGTTCAGCCATCTTTGTAGTTTTTAAGATACATTACTCTAGTCTACTGACACCAAAAGTGTTTGGAAATGACCATTTACAGTAAAAGAATTTGTAATTAAGAATGATCACAAACTAGTTCATCATTGAGCTGAACATATAGAGATAAACACTTGTGAAATTTACTAATTTTTTAATTCAGAATTATTTATTCAAAACAAAATAATTCAGAAGTAAAGCTATTTCTTGAACATGTTAATTCCGAATAAAGGTTTCCATGTTAAATGTGTGTATTCTGCTCTAGCTTTAAGAGTTGGGGGTACAGAGGGTTGTGATTGGACAGAACGCCACTTTACATCTGGATGTCTACTGGAAGGAAATGTTCACGTCCACTTCCTGTTTTGCATTTGTTTAAATGAGCAACATGAAAGACTAGATACTACATATGATGTTTGCATTTATTTTTATGATAATTAAAAAGCAGCAGTTCGACTGAATCAACCATGGGAATCAACATACTAATGCTGGCAGCCTGGAATATGTGCATCATCAATGCAAAATATGTGCATCATTGCAACAAGACCAGGAGCATGTGCAGAACAACAGGAATAATGTTAAAGCAGAATTAACTGTTTACATGGCAGAGGAATTGTCGAATTTGGAATTAAGATTGGAATAAAGCAGTGAGTAACCAGAAAGTTTAATTCAGAATTATCATTTTCAACTGGAATTAGGTGTTTACATTGTCATCTTAAAGTGGAATTAAACAGCAATAAAAACTCCCATGCAAACAGGGCTAGTCACTCTCACATTCACACCTATGGGCAATATAGATGAACTGATGAACCTATCGGTGCATGTCTTTGGATGGTGGGAGGACACAGACATGTGGACAACACACAGAAAGGTCCCAACACCTGGTGTTGAAATCAAATCCAAGACCTACTTGCTGTGAGGCATGAACGCTAACCACTGCGCCATCATGTTGCCCCTTTTTGAAGGTATATTGTCTAAAAATACATTCTTATATTTCACTGAAAAGTTCGTCTTTAGGGGACTGTGTCTATTTTAAGTGTGATGAGATATTTGGACTAGCAATGAGAAAAATACACTTAGTAAGATTTTTTTCCACTGACTTGTGTGTGTTAATACAACCAACAACAGAATATTTTATGTAATTGGCTTAAAATTGGAACATATTTTCAGTTTGGACTACACTCACTGCTGCTGACAAACAAATATGGCGTAGTCTAAGAAATACTCACTGGACATCTTGACCTTTTATGTGCAAATGTTATATAGAACATAAGTAGTTCTAAACATAAGCAGGAATTAAACAGTTGTAGAAATCCACTAAATGTTTTTGTCAAATTGAATATAAAGACACTTTTGCAGCAATCTGGAAGGTTCAAATACAAACTTTATAAACCGTTACTGTACAAATAAATGAACCGAAGACGAATAAATGTGGGTTTAGCTAAATATAACCCTGTTCAAATGTACACTTACTGTGTGCATTTATGTTGTAAATCAGACTTGATGGCTCTAAATAACAAACTGAGCTGTGGGTCTTAATAAGCAGGTTGTTCAAACAGCTGGAGGACAGGATCTTCTTTTTTCACTCATGACTTTCTTTATTTCCATTAGCGTGTTTTGCCTTTACAGTATTCTGTGTTGTATTTGTCTGTGGGTCTGTGTTTTACTTTGTTCAGCAAAAGCTACCCCTGTTAAACACTCATAATCCTGGTCGTCTTTTATTTATTCATTCCAGACAAGTCACAACTGCGGTTTATGTTAATTTTAATGCAAAACAGCTACCTGCTGTTAGGTGTTTAGAGGAGCATATGCCAAAGCTTTGCTGAATAAAAAGGGAGAGTGAATAGCGTAGTGTTGGTATAAATTTAATTTGTTTCTTTATTTCTGTAGAATGTTATTACTCCATGTTTTCATTGGTGCCAAAGTAAAGGGGCTCCCTGCTGAATTCCAACAGGGATGTGGACTTACAGGAACAGTGAGTCCGACAGAAATTGAACACTCCGAGACTGGTCCCAATAAAGAAAATACTGTCAGCGATTTGATGCATTGCAGTTTTATATTTAGCTGTTTGTATCAGTGTTGGCAGAGCAGAAAATGATTGTGTTGAGTAATGTTTGCAGCAATCCGTTTTGCTGTTACACTTCAGTTAATCACTAAAGCAACATGTGAATTTGTGTCCCACAGCCAGCATGTAGTGGTGAAATGCAGCATGAATTTGAGGCAATCTCATGTAACATTACCTCCCTGCGTGAAGAAGAAGAAGAAGAAGAAGAAGAAGTGGGAAAAAAAGGAATCTGCATCAAAAAGTATTCAATAAGGAATTCATTTCAACCACAGGGATAAAGTACTGCACAGTAGTTTGTAGTCAATGATAGATGTTGCTTATAACCCAAACTGGAATTTTGTCAATTGAGGACAAAGTAGGTCGAGCAGACAGTGACTGCTGTGGCTATTCATCACTTAGACACAGCTCCAGGGATGTAGCAAAGTAGTAGCCCTTGTTTACATCAGCCATCTGTTGAGCTATAAAGGGACACTTTCTGCAGAATGTGCATCCAGACGTTAACATCATGTTTCTTTTTCAGAGACGTGATATTGACTTTGAGGTATGTGTAAATATTAGTCCTATTAGTCCCGTTATGAAGGCCCCAAGGAAAGGTTCACATGCTGTTTCCATTAAAGCAGCAGATTTCTGTAATGTATTTGCTGTGTATTGAAATATACAAATGACTTTTTAATTACAGTACTGGGCCACAGGTGCAGTGTAGTACTGTAAGTCAACCACAAGTTTCAAGTTTTTCCTCAAGTATAAACCACTAGTTTATTCATGAGAATGTTCTCAAGAGCTATCTATAATGAATGCTGAAGCCATGGCCTTTTTGCTATGAGGTTTTGACATGAAAGAAGGCTACCTCTAAACCAATGTAAGATTGATATAAAAAGACATCTGGAGTGCCTTCAAAGAAAACCTTGCATCCTATTTATTACATCTGTGCACACAAATTTACTTCCAACCTTGACTTCAAAGTTTATAGATTAACATTTGAAGGCACCTGGTGGATGCAAACTTGTTCCTTTGAATTGTTACATATGTGTAAAGTCATCTGAAATTCAGAAATGTAGCACCGTGATCGATACTAATACCAAGTTAAGGCCAGTTCTTAGTGAAGTTTGTGTGTTTTTGGTTGAAAAACAAATCTCAGAATTGATCCTCAGTGTTTGAAAGCTTCAAAACTTTATTTCCTTCTTTTTCCTCAGTGGATAATGCACTTTATCGGACATTTTAAATATTTTTCAGAGCAGTGATGTAGTTATTTTATTTGATGCTGACCTCTTTTGTGATACATACGATGTTCTAAAGCTTTACATGCTGCACTGACTCTCATTTCTGTCCAACATGTTGATCTTTACGCCGCTCCACTGTGTTTCCAGGTCTGTTTACCTGTGCAGCTTGTGAAATACTGTTTTGCATGTCAATGAAGACCTATATCCAGTCTTAACATATGCAATATGCAAATCACTATTGTTTGTTTTTCTATTGCTTTTAACATCTTATCCTGGCTGTTTGGCTGTGAAACAGGTCACTAACCCTTTAGGTGCTTAAGAAGGGAAGTTTTATAATACATTTTTAATAAAGATTTTTGTTGCTTGTAGTAGTAGTTTATTACATTGCAAATTTATTTAAACAACAAACAAAACAGAAAAAAAAAACATATCCCCTGTTCTATAATGCAAATAAAAGGGTTTAGGCTGAAGTTAAACTTGTAATTGCCTAATCCTATTTACATGTTATATAATGTTTCCACAAGAAAACAAGCAAGGAAAAAAAATGAACACATTTCAATGTAATCATTGTTAAATAAAATATTAAATACACACACCAATAGACTTGAAAACAACATCTTTCCCATGGCTCTGAAAAGACTTCTGCAAGGACCAGAATAATTCAGGCTATTGCAATAAGACTTCCTCTTTTGTACTGTATATTTACTCTGGAAAGGAACAGTGGAGTTATGGTCTGGCTGGCATTTATCTGTTTGTCTGTCTGGTCGCAAGATAACGCAGAACATTATGGATGGATTTGGCTGAAATGTTGATACTGGCACAAGAAGAAATTATGACATTTTGGTGGTGATCAGTGGAGGTGTGTGTGTGTGTGTGTGCGGGGGGGGGGGCATTCGGTTACTCAGGGCAGATAACTGCTCGCAGAAGTGAAACCTATCATTCAAAAAAGATAATTTAGGGAGGATGAGGGCTGATCTGCCTTGGTGGAGTCTGCACTCTCCAAGTGCTTTTCTAGTTATTACATATTTTTGTGATATATATATATATATATATATATATATATATATATATATATATATATATATATATATATATATATATAGTTTTAACACTTTTTAATACAACAATATATTCATATATAATATTTCTTTCTAGCGCATGAGCATATGCTGCTGAACAAAATTTAATTGTAATTAATGCAATAACAACAAAGCTTCTATTCTAGTTTCTTCTGTATACAATAGAAGAGGATATTGCCAATTTGGAGCTTAGATAAACACCCAGGGCTCTGGTGTTGCAGACCTGGTGCAGGCAGGCTGGAGACCAGTTGTGCCACGCCAATGGGGGGTCCAGATGAGTTTTGCATGTTTCGACGTACGCACACACTGGTTCAAGTCCTCCCCCTTTCCATCTCCTTTCCTTCCACTGGCGTAAGTGGGAATGCGGGAGGAGAAAGGGTGTGCAATTGATTTAAAACAGTCGATTCAGATCTCCAATAATCACATTAGTGCCTCTCTGTGCACTTAAATGTGTTGCGGTGAGGCGCACTGCAAGTTTTGTCATCTCGCAATGGACGCCACAGTCAGACAGACAACTTCTCCCAGGAGAAGACTAATGTTTTGGTCCCGGAGGTCCAAGCCCACAGTGCCCGAATATATGGAACTGTGAGCAGACCTCCATGGGCTAATGAAGCTAAAGTATCCTGGGAGGAGGTCACAAATATCAATGAAGTTTGCTCTGATACACTGAGAACCAATGGGCAATGTAAAAAAAAAATGTTTCAATGATGTCCGTAGAAGAGCCAAACAAAAACTGGCGGGAGAGAGAGTGCCATGGGGGAACACATCAGAGGCCACGGTGTACGTCACCATGTAATCATAAATACTGACAGTTGCATTACACAACAGTATTCCAGTCATTTTTCGTGTGGCCCACATGTATTCCAGTTCTGACATTCCCAAATAAGATGACCTTTGATGAAACCTCGCAATAATGTACTCCATCTTTGTAGATCACGTTAAGCAAAAGTTATAAGATTTGTACGTGTGATCACATGAAGCACGTCCTTAAGACACAGAACATAACTGTAATTTGTTGGCAGTGTCTCTCTCTCTCTCTCTCGCTCTGCCTTTGTCTTTCTGTGAATATTCTAAAACGAGAGACGTGGAATATATTCTCAGTTTCTGATGACAAGGCTGTTTGTGGTTGGTTGAGCGAGATGTTGGCTGGTTAGTTTCAGCTGGTAATTAACTCAGGTTGAGTTTCGATTACACGTGCCAAACGAATTTGATCTGTCATCAGATGTGATGGAACAGTTAGATTGATTCGTGATTGTTAGGATTATTTATTACCTCGAAATGTGTCTGACATTCTGGAAACCTGCTTGTGAGGTTATGGTGACGTGTGCGCTCTGCGTGCCGGTCAGCCAAACTACCACTCGACCGGCTGCGTTCACCTTGCACCAGAAGTAGTCCTGGTTTCAGCTGGCGAGCTTTTGGCGAACTGTCGGCACGGTCTAAGTCAATGAAACTGTCACTCTGCTAAGCTGAATCAGTGGTCACCTCCCATGAGTGCACGACCACACCCATCTTGGTGCACCACAGTCTGTCAAACTACCAAACTGATCGCGCTGCACCGCACGAAACTAGCTTTGCGTGGCATCCGCCAGCCTGTGTTGCGCCTGGAAACTAGAACCACCAGTGCTAATTTGGTGGCACTTTCACAACTGTATTGTTCTCTGTATTTGACTTTTCTCAAGTGATTTATCACCATTTATTCTAATATTATCCTCTGTATTTTGTCCCTTTTTTTTGTTTAAATCATGTGTTTTCCTATATTTAATTCAATGATCATGTAATGTTCATAAAAGATCCGATTAAAGTTGAGGGTTATTATATTACAGAAACAGAGAAAACTGAAGAAAAGGTGACTTTTTGAGTAAAATAGATCATTAACTGAACATAGACCCAGGTGTGTTCATCCAGTGTCATTGATTTCACTGCATGGGTTTTACTGGTGAATCAATGTAGACGATGACTGTGTTTCCACAGTAACTACGGAGCCTCTGAACATTATAATGGATCATATCTGATGACCATGAAAAGATGACAAACTGTATTTTACACCTATTCTTCATATGCAATTGGTAGATCAACAGGAACTAAACAGTTTAAATCAGTAGATAGGTTAATGGTTTATAAAGTGCTGTGCAAATGTGACAGGAAAAACAAAAACTTCAGCGAAAAAAAAAGAGCTTCTTCAAAACCGAAGTGGTAATATTTAGTCTGATCTCTTTTTGCACTTCAATGCATTAATTATGTTAAAAACACACATTAAAATTAGGGCTGTCATAATTAACACATTAACGCAGATTAATCCATCATCATGATTCATCTGATTTAAAAATGTAAAAATGGAACAGTTGTTTACAGCTGTTTTGTCGAAACGTTTTGGTGAAGTTAAGTCGATCTTAGTGTGTTTTGTATAATTTGTTATTCATATTTTCTGTTTCATCATATATTTTGTGGGAAATTCGAGGACAAACACAACCACAAGACATAACAATTGACCGACAGAATTTTATACACACTCTGCATGATGCAGTGTTCTTTTCATTGATGTACTTCCATCTTAATGTCAGTGATTAACACAGCCATGTCGCCCAGCTGATGAAAAACACATTAAGTGCAGATATATATTCTCTCCTTTCTTCAGTCTGTTTACCAATGAAAAATTAAACACAAAGAATCTGGATTAAAAATAAATATTTAATGATGATTAATTGAAATTAATCCATGGCAACGCAGTGATTAATTGGATTAAAACATTGAAATAATTTGACAAACCTAATTAAAATTAACCTAACCTTAATATTAAAATGGAGTACAGTGAGACATTACAATAAAAAAGTTTATTTAGGAGAGAAGATTGCAAAGAGTTTTCTCATTAGCACATGAAAGGAGGAAGGTTTTTAACCCAGATTTAAAAATGTTCACAATTGGGGCTGACAAAATTATGACTCTAACCTTTATAACTCATTTAGTTATTTTTTTTTTGGGGTGACTTTCCAGCTGTGGAGTTATTTAGCATTGTATTTAATCACTGTATTTGAAAAAAATTTATAAAATGAAAAATAAATATCTTGGCTCATTTCCAAAGGTCGTCAAAGTACTCACATTCTGTACTTGTGTGAAAAAATACTCTGGTAAAAGTAGAAGTACTGATTCAACTCCTTTACTGATGTAAAAGTAAAAAAAAAAAGTACAGATATTTATATAAATGTAAAGAGTATAAAGTACAGATATTTATATAAATGTAAAGAGTATAAAGTATAGATATTTATATAAATGTAAAGAGTATAAAGTACAGATATTTATAGAAATGTAAAGAGTATGAAGTACAGATATTTATATAAATGTAAAGAGTATAAAGTACAGATATTTATAGAAATGTAAAGAGTATAAAGTATAGATATTTATAGAAATGTAATGAGTATAAAGTACAGTTATTTATAGAAATGTAAAGATTATATCATATAGATATTTATACAAAAATGTAGGGAGTAAAAGTAAAAAGCTGCCGGAAAAATAAATACTCAAGTAAAGTACAGATACCTAGAAGTACAGTCAAGGAAGTACTTCTACTTAGTTACTTCCAGCAATGACGCTAAAAGTGTCTGAATCCTTTTTTTTTTTTCTGTATTTGTGTTATAGTTTTTTCAAAACTCATTGTGCATAATCTACTGTATCTCTGATTCAACATGCCTATACGTACTATATATAGACAATAAGGTTACAATTAAGAGGAAGCTGAATTCTAAGTTCAGATTTACATCTCTCTGTCACTCAAATAAGTTTGACCTACATGTCATCTGCAATCATGATCCTAATCTGGTACCATAGGAAGCTGGTATACATTATGAATTGTAAATGTTGACGGGCAGATGCTTTGTTTTGGATGCATTATACAATTTGTTGATTACATTCCTCCACAATGTCTACTTCTCTTTATCATTTTCCAAACGTGTGAGTCTCTTTGCTTTGTTTAAAAGTATTCTGTACACACAGCCGCGCAAGTTAATGTATAATGAAAACAAAAACTTTCATCTGTTCCAGGCAACTCATCTGTCACTCTTTTTTAAAAAAACAATATCAGTATTGCTCATTATAGTTTGTCTAAGACTATATTTATTCATATGTTCGTCCGTCACATTTTCTGAAAGAAAACAGGAAATAATGAAGCAGGTAATGTGAAACGCCACCTTAGAAAGAGTCCACTTTACTTCTTGCAATCATATGCATTAAAGTGACACTGACATAAACAAATACAAAACTTGTCAGGTCTTGTCCTCTGTCGTTCTTGTTGATATTCTTCTGAAGAATCAATCAAAAGCAGATTTTCAATATCCTCGTCATTTATTCTGCATGTCCCAAGTTGTGGGTCAGGGCAGATATTTCAAGAGTTATACTTCTTTCTGTCTTTATTACTAATGAGACAAATGAGCGGACCCTGCTGCTGCTGCTGCTGCTGCTGCTGCTGCTGCTGCTGCTGCTGCTGTTTAACCAAAAAACGTGGTAAAGAATTCCATGCTACCATTGCTCTATAATGCAATGTTCTCTGTCAAGCGCCTGTTCTATAAGTAGGCAACTCCCACCAGAATGTGAGTACTTTGTTGGAAAGTGAGTACTCACATACAGAGCTGGTCAAGGTACTCACATTCTGTACTTAAGTGGAAGTATAGCTACTTGTGTTAAAAATACTCTCGTAAAAGTATAAGTACTGATTTGACTTTTTTACTGAAATAAAAGTAAAAAAAGTACAACTTCTCAATTGTAATAAAGTAAAAATGCTTTTTTTTTTGCTAGGGATGAAATACTAAAAACCAGAAAAAATGTCAAAAATATCCATGAATAAAGCCTTTAAAAGTGAGTTGTTGTGTAGATGTTGCGTTTTATTGGGTCATGATACTCAGTTTAGTGGGTAAGGACAAGACACTGGAAAATTTCAAAAGTCATAAATAGTAGATGAAAGGAAAAAACATGAATTAAAAAAGTCATAATTAAAATCATAATTATGAGATAAAGAGTCAAAATTATGATATAGTTAGTCACAATTTCTGATTTACTGATTTATTTTTCATACTGTTCCAATTGTCTATTTTGAAAAATTAATGAGTCTATTCTGAGAATGTAAAGAGTATAAAGTACAGATATTTATACAAAAATGTAGGGAGTAAAAATAAAAAGTTTCCAGAAAAATACATATTCAGGTAAAGTATAGATACCTAAAACATTTATTTAAGTACAGTAAAGGAAGTACTTGTACTTAATTATTTCCACCTCTGAAAACCAACTATCCAAATCTATAAGTGGGTAAGGTCTTCTTTTTTGATTCACAACTTTTGAACCAAGTAAAAGACAAATATTACACGGAAATGTAAAGTTATTAATGCCATCTCAAAGGGGGCCCAGTGTCTGATTTTAACTTCCACACTATTTGTCAGAGTTTATTTATCTGCGTACTTAATAGTTGATCATATAACACTGTGTAAACCAGACTTCAACTCACTCCACAGTATTTTTAATGAGTTAAAACTACACCTTAGGGGTAGAAATCAACTCTGGAATGTTTAACATCTCAACAGTCCACTTTTCACAGTGTAGACTTAAACATGAGATGAAACGTTATTTTAACATTCATGTATTAATTCCATAAAAATGAGCCTTTCCGACTGCAATTTAGACAGGGCAGCCTTAAAACCACCAAGTCCATTAACATTGGAAAACTACACAGCTCACATTTAGATAGTTTAATTTTAATGAAAGATTTGTTAGTATACTACAACTACTATCTATCTATCTATCTATCTATCTATCTATCTATCTATCTATCTATCTATCTATCTATCTGTCTGTCTGTCTGTCTGTCTGTCTGTCTGTCTGTCTGTCTGTCTGTCTGTCTGTCTGTCTGTCTGTCTGTCTGTCTGTCTGTCTGTCTGTCTGTAGAGAATGAAAGAGAACAGCTTGTAACTGCGCACAAATAATGAATGACACAACTGAATTAAAGCGTTACATAACTATTATATAACTTGTTTGGAGTACTAGCCTCATTATTTCCAGAAACTCATGCTCTAGTTTTGTACTAATGTTTGGTTTTATTAGTAATACTAACTGAAACTAATGTCAATGCTGGAACATTATAATAATTAGTATTATGCTATTTTTACAATGGCTGCAAATTAGTAGAAATTTCAGTTTGTTCTTGTAAAAAGCAAATATTTTTGCATCATGTGGCATAACACAAGGACATTTGTAGTTAAAATACAGCAGCATACTGTATATTTGGTTTGGATGGTTAAATCCCCGGTTAAAATTTTTTGGCGTCACTGTGGGCCAGAACCTTTCTCTGGACCAACATGTCAAATCATTGACTCACTCTTGCTTTTTCCAGTTGAAGAACGTAGCCAAACTTAAGCCTATTGTAACCCCAGCAATGATGGAAATGTTAATACATGCGTTTGTGTCATCTGGTTTGGATTATTGTAATTATTTTTACCAGACTCAGCAAATCATCTTCGGATCGCCTACATGCGATCCAAAATGCTGCTGCCAGGCTGTTGACCTGGTCTCCTAACATGTCCCATGTTACCCCTATTTTAACTGCTCTCCACTGGCCACAGATAAAATTTAGAATACAATTTAAAGTTCTTGTAGTTACGTACAGAGCTCTGCATGGACAGACACCAGCCTACAGTGTTGGGAAAGTTCACCTTGATTAGGAACTAGTTCAAAGTTCAGTTCAAGTTACTCAATATGAATTAGTTCAGTTCATCGTTCATTCTTCCAAATTATGAACTAGAAGTTCATGGATCCTAAAATTAACTTTTTCGTTCTTCTTTTGTGTTATTATCGTAAATTTATTATTAACCGTTCCTAACGTTGTCCTGACCAAGAACAAGACAACACCTGCTCCGGTTACCGGTCACACTCTGTACATTTAACTCTTTTTCTCCACTCCCAAAAATTCTCTGCACCTCTCTCTCTCTCTCTCTCTCTCTCTCTCTCTCTCTCTCTCTCTCTCTCTCTCTCTCTCTCTCTCTCTCTCTCTCTCTCTCCCTCTCTGCCCCGCCCCGCCCAAAACGCTTCTCATTGGCTATTCCACAACATTATGTTGCCAAAATGTGTTCAGAATAATAAAAAAATTACATCTATGATAATGCTGTGTTTTGATCCCATTTTATACCTTATACGACTCAATAATTACAATGTGATAAGAACAAAATGTGAACTACATAAGAGCACAGTTCAATAAATGCCAGAATAACCGCGTTCACAACTTCCCGTTCATTTGACAAAACTGAACGAGTCGTTCACGTTCGTCAAAAATATAATATCGTTCGTGAACGAACTCGTTCAGGTACAACACTGCCAGCCTACATGTCAGACAAGTTGCGGCCTTATGTCCCCAGCAGGTCTCTGAAGTCCTCTGATCAGGACCTGCTAGTGAGTTCTCGTTCCAGGCTAAAAAACAAAGGAGACTGACGGTGGGGAAAATGTCTACCACTACATTTAAGATCTGTGGACACTTTTAAAAAGCAGCTAAAGACACATTTGTTTAAACTGGCCTTTGTTTGAATTGTTATTTTTATCATTGTTGGTCTGTGTCTGTTTTTATGTCGTTTCCTGCTTTTACTGTATGTTTTATGCCTTTTTGTTTTATGTATTTTTACCTTTTTTTCCTTTCGTAAAGCACCTTGTGACTTTTATGTTTTTGAAAGGTGCTATATAAATTAAGATTATTATAAATAAATAAAGATTATTTGTCACTACATTGTCAATGCTGACAAGAACAAGAATCTTCACATTAGTTGAATGAAAAAAAATATATATGTTTTTAACTTACAAATTTCAGCACAACACACCCATTTGGGACATGGCTAAATTGTGTTTTTCGAGATAAGATATAATGATAAATGGTAAAAGAAAAAAACAAGTCATGATTATGCCATTTTCATTTTTTTCTTCTTTCTGAATGTCATTTGGTTACATGGAGTTGCCTGAAGCTAGTTTTACACACCACTGATATAAAACATGTTTTAGCTGTTCTATACAGAATTAGACAAGCTGTGGTGTTAGGGAGAATTGGATTATGAGGGATATATTTTAATCTCATATGTCAACAGGTTAAAATACCTTGGAGAAAGACAGGGATAAGAAGACAATGGCATGCAGACCCCAAGAAAATCAATCAAGACTTCCAAACAGTGGTGTGATGTTCAGGGAATCTGTGAAAATGACTTTCTCAGGATTAAACAGTCATTCTAAAATAAGGTAACAAATGTGAAAGAAACTGATTTCTTCCAGGACAAACATGTTTTTGTCACATTTACTTTTTGTATATTTGTGATTAAATAGAAAATTAGTGACATCTAAAAGAGGAAGATTAGTAGACATTATAGTAAATGTTTTAGATCAGGGGTCTGGGGGCCCAAATGTAGCTCACTAAAGTTTCCAATCCAGCCTTTGGGATCAATTTGCAAAGTGTAAAAATTCCAGAGTCAAGGCTCTTGAACTCATTTTAGTTCAATTTCCACATAAAGACTAATATGACTAATATTTTCAATATCGTCATATGATATAATTAAGCCACAAATGGATTCATTATCTCATCGCTATCCATCCTTCACACAGCCACTGGAAACAGAAATGTAGTTCAATCCAAATGCAGGCGACCAGGAAATCCGGATTTTGCGACACTATGCGCTGGGCCTCATGGGAAATGCGGTCTTCCTTCAGTCCACCTGTGGCACCAAAATTAACCAAAACTGGACGTTCTTTAGTACTGCTTTAAATAACATAACAGCATAATAACCTACAAATAATAATTACTCTATATTTTCTTTTCTTCTTGGTTTGATATGGGGAAAAAATTATATGCTGAATATATATATATATATATATATATATATATATATATATATATATATATATATATATTACATTATGATGACTTCAACACATTTTGTCTTTTTAGTGCAAAAAAAATAAGATTAAATTATGAAAATGTTTACATTTACAAACTATCCAGTAACATAACAGTGGATAATTTGAACAAATAGGAACAACTTGAATTGTTTCAAGAAAATCAAGCATTATTTTAACAATTTCCTGCCATTTACTAAATATTTAAGGAGGTTACGCTTTTGCCATAGTTTGTTTGTTTGTTTGTCTGTCTGTTAGTTAGAAAGATAACTCAAAAGGTTATGGACAGATCTTGATGAAATGTACTGGTTAGGTTGGTAAAAGGGAGATCTGGAAATTATTACATTATGGTGGTGACCCTGGGGGGTGGGGGTGGGGGGGCTAACATTCATGTTTCCATATAAGATGTACAAGAAAGGTGCAATGATGCGCCCCTCCCCCCCTTTTCCCATTTTTCCCCTTTTTCTAATGTCAATCTAAGATAAGATAAGATTTCCTTTATTCGTCCCGCAGTGGGGAAATTCACATGTTACAGCAGCAGAAGAGGGCATCAGTAAAAAGAAACAGTATACATTAAATATCAATAAACAATATAAACAAGTAATATAAACAGTAATATACAAAAACTATGAACACTATGAACAGTTGGGCGGTTAAGTACAGAAACAGAAACTAGCAGCTGAATGTAAGAAGGAATGGGAAATGTAAGGAATGGTAGTGCTACAAAATATATTGCATATGGTTGTTGAAAAAATTGATATTGCACGTGAGCATTAACACACCAGATTTAAAGATTGATATATTGCACCTACACTTCACCTCAGTTAAATATATATACAGTATATTGATATTGCACATGGGATATAGTAAAATAATTTCACAGTGTACGTGAACACAGTTATTTTAATGCAGTCTGTTGAGGGTTTTGGAGAGGTCTACTGGGAGCACTGCTGGTTGTACAGTCTGACAGCTGCAGGAAGGAAGGACCTGCGATAACGTTTGGGTGAAGCAGTCTGTCTAGGAAAAGTCATCAAATTTCTGGTTGAACAAATATCGTTTAGGGGGTCATTTTGACCTGAGGACATCAGGAGGGTTAAAAATGACATCTAGTCTCAGAAAATAAAAAAAAATATATATTTTTGGTCAATTTTTTAATCTCCTTCTGTCAGAAACTCATTTTATTTTTAGTTATTAGAATCAGAAATTATTATTTTTTTTTTCTAGGTTACTTTGGTTTGACATTGAAAAATGTAAATCTTTTGAAAATCAATTGTAATTTTTGTATTTTAAAACAAACATCAGTTAACCACAGGTTTTTTCTTTTGGTTTTGAAAAGAAAATACAACTGACAGCAGATAAATGGACCAACAACAGACACAGTAGTTATATTAGAAAACACATGAATGAACCCTCCTCTTCGCACAACCTCGCAGGTGTTGAGTAAATAAAGTTTAAGAACAGACTGTAAGTGTGTGTTCTTAATTAGTGACTCACTTCATATTAAAACATTATACAATTCCACATAAAATCAGTCTTAAACCATTTAAATGGACCGTATTGTCTTCAAATGCAATACTTACAAGTTGTTGTTTTGTTTATAATGTGCTCAAAATAACATGTGTAAGTGAATTAATTTGACTTTGTATGATTACTTCTGGTGTGTGTGCACTGCACAGATTATTTTTATTTGTTTTTTACAGTTGTGCATTCTGCTTGACAATCATACCCATCTGTAGAATGCGCTGTATGCTAATTAAAGACCATATTAGCACATCAGTCACATTTAAATATTTGCACATTAGCATAATGGTAACACAAGGTCTCTACAGATATACATGGCAACAAGACATTATTTTGATGGTTAATGTTAATATGTATATTTTGCTTTGCTGCGTTGCTTAGTCACTTGTCATTCCAACATACAGATTTAGTATTTTTTTTGTTTGTGTATCATAGTTCTACTTTGTATATGTAGTACTTGAAAACAATGACCGTTTAATTACCCAAACATACTTGCCGTATAAAACACATTACTCCCCCATTCACAGACAAATTCAACACTTAGAAATGTTCAACAAAACAAAACAAAAAAAATATGTGTGGCCCAGAAACTAGGTGATAAGTATCCTAGCCATGCTATCCCCATTCATTACATGTATAGGTGTAGGCGGGGCTAAAAGGTTGTCTTTCAAATCCCTCCCCCTTACAACCGATCAGCATAATCTATTGAATGACGTAGTTAGAGTGGAGGAGTCCGGAGAAAGTTAGGAATGACTAAACAAAATGGTGGATTATGGAGCTTAACGACTGAAAGAATTTAATGATTGATGACATTTTCTCATATTCTTCACACATCTTTGATAAAAGGAAATCACCACCTGTTGTTATTCTTCTTCTATGGTTTTTTCCGGTTGTTTCTCTTTGAATCGTTGCAGCGTCACTTTGTTGTGACTCTATACTTCACCGTGATTCGTCGGCCAGTTTCAGGGAAATCTACCCATTAGTTAGCATAACTAGACTAATACGGTAGCATATAATATTAGCGGCCACTAGGGGGGGGTCTAGTGTGGCTAGGCTAGTGATGACCAAGAGAAATTTAGAATTGAACTGCAATGTGCCGTTAATAAGTCCATAAAAGTATGTGTTTTTATGTGTGAATACAAACATCTATCCTGCATCTTCCTCAACTTGTAATTTTCCTCTTCAGTCTACACTGCACATCTGGATTTAATTTAGATAGTAAACCCATAAAGACACAGATTGCTAAACAGGGAACTAAAAAAAAAAAAAAAAAAAAAAAACCCTAACAGCTGGAATACCATGGGAATTGACATTGATGTTTGCCAGCCTTAATACTTAATGGAGATGAACATGTGGTGTCTAGTCCGTCTGGTCCTTTCCCACAGAACAGATTCTCCTACCCGGGAAGGTGCTGAAATCCAGATGTCCAGACGTTCTATAACACTGAAGGTCATTTGCAGTCAGGCCCTGGTAATTGACATTAAATACTTTTAAAAACTGGTCTCATTTGTACCTGTGACCCTTGGTATTCTTATCACTTCATATTTTGGGGCATATAAATCAATGTAAAATGGCAGTAATGTGTAAAACAGGTTTTGTGGCTTGGTTTATTTATTTATTTATTTATTTATTTTTGGAGCCTGCATTAAATTCTAAATGCACAACAATAAATAGAAGGCATGAGGTCAATTTCATTTTTACCAGAGCCTATTCTTTACCTTATTGCCCACACATGCCCTATTATAGGTTTGGCAATCAGTTTAACAGCAAAACTGTAGCTCTCAATTACTGTCATCAACATTATAGTGTATCTGCATCTCTATTTTAAATGATATTTTTTAAAGGCTAGAAACCACTTACGATTTGCACCTCTCAATTTGCATAACGGTCAATTATGGTCAATCATTCCTGTGCTGTTTGTCGACGAAATAAAGGAGACTACTGCAACCAGAAAACCCTTTCCCATTATGCAGCCGGCAAAACACTAGTGACACAGATTTCTATCTCACAGTAAGATCCATAACTGTCATCGAAGCCATATTCTAAATCCATTCATTAACATCATGAAACCCATGCTCTACAAATAACTATATGTATTTAAACAACAACCACACCTACACTTTTAACATCCACGTCATGTATAATTGTCTGGAAATCAGTAGTATAATAGTAAAATCATTATAATCACAAGCATAATGGTGACATTCACTGGTAATTCTAATTAAAGTAGCTGTTGGTTCTGTCTAACACCTGTGCAGAGGTGGAAAGTAACTAAGTAAAAGTACTTCATTACTGTATTTAACCCTTGTGTAATGTTCATATTGTTGTTACTCAGCCAGTGTTTATGGGTCTGATGGATTTTGTGGCTTTTAATACCTAACAATCAAACACTTATGTTAAAATACTGAACAGATGTTTACCTTATCCCAATTACAAGCAGTATAAACAATATATATGGTTAATATTATCCCTTTACCATTTTCAGGTCACATTTATAACTTAATATTTAAACCATAATAAAGAAAATCAATTAAAATCAAGATATGAGTGGAAACAAATTTACAAGTGAAGCAAGGTTTTTCAAAACTACTGACTTTTATTTCTTTGAACTTGAAATTTAACCCATTCGGGTGCACAACACAAGCTGACCACATGAACACAGAGTAAACATATTAGTCAAGACAACACATGAGCCCCATTGAACGCATGGCCTTTAGCCAATAGCCTATGAGGGGCAGAGCTTTGCTGTGTGTGTGTGTTGCAGATATACTTTTTGCATGTATATTGTGTTTTCCTGTCCATCTTGGGACCACACACTTCGCACCGCTTCTTCTTGTTGATGGTGTTCACACACTAGATTAGAATAATGAAAAGATCAGGAATTTTACTAACACCTCTATCTATAATAGACACAAGACATGAATGCCAGACATGTACGGCAACAGTATCACACACTTACTTCAGGCTCTGCAGATTGTGGTTCTGTAGAATGGGTTTGGCCATCTTGATCGGTTCTGATAAGAAACCACACTGGCAAAGCTATAATTATAGTGTCCTGCCTCCAATTTGTAGCATATAGAGTGTGAGAAAATAAAGATTCCCGCAATACAGAAGGTCAAATTCTGCACCTGTGGTTCACATACAATGTTGCAACATTGTTTGTCAACAATGTCTGCTCTCATTTTCTCGCACATTTGACCCTTTGATGTTCTGTATACCAACACTCTGTCCTCCTCCTGTTTAGACCTGCTGTGTGGTACACAGAACATCCATTTCCACACTTCTATTAGACCCAGACATCTTATATGTAATAGAAATGTATTGTGTAGGGGGTGTGGTCATTAAATATGTATTCTGATATATGTTCACAGAAAATGAGCCAAAGTCAGTGAATCTCAGTTTTAAAAATTAATTAATTGTATCGTTTCTCTTTTCATAAATAATGAAAACGGGTCCCACAGACCCAAACACCACACAAGGGTTAAGTAGATTTTTTTTAGGTATCTGTACTTTGCTTGAGTATTTGTTTCTCTGGCAACTTTTTACTTTTACTCCCTACATTTTTGCATGAATATCTGTACTTTATACTCCTTACATTCTCAGAATAGATGCATTACTTTTTCAAACTAAACAGATATAAGTTATTTCAGAGGGAAAATCAGCAGAGGAGACTTTATATATTAAAGTTATATGACTATTATCTCACAATATTGACTTTTAATTTCCCAATTTTAACATTTTATCTTTAAAGTCTGCCTTTTTTTTATCTCATATTTATAACTTTTTTAAAGATCTCATGATAACTTATCTGAATTGTGACTTTTTCTTTATTTTCCAAATTTAAATGAGTACTGTGACCTGATCAAAAAATTTCAACACAGTAATTCACTTTTAAAAGGTTTCATTTTGATACTTTTGAAACTTTTCATCTTTTTTCCTGGTTAGGTATGTATTATTGCATTCATGGCAAAATAATGTCGTTTTACTTTTTTATTTTATTATAATTGAGAAATTTTACTTGAGTCAGTACATCTACTTTTACCAGAGTATGTTTTCACATAAGTAGCTGTACTTCTACTTAAGCACAGAATGTAAGTACTTTTAACACCTCTGCACCTGTGCCATAAATAGGAAGATGGTGTTTTAATGCGCTATGTGTAAATCTATACATGTCATTTCTCACATGCTTATTATCTTTGTTAAAAGGAACACATTAAGAACCTGGAGACATTATTGATGGAACAGCAGAATTAATTGTTAAATGATACAATACATAATGACATAATTCGGTAAATATTCATGTATGTAAGTGTTTGCAGTGTTAATTAGGAGGAGAAAAAAATAGACAGTTCTGGTGTGATGCATAGGATGTCATTTTTGATAAAATGTCAATGATGAGAAGTAGCAGTGGGTGTATTAATTCTGCCTTTTATTAAATGTGTTATGTATATTTTGTTGATCTACTGTGGTCTGTAAGTTGAAACTTACATGTGTAAATGATAAACTGAGACATAATATTATTAAAACTGCACATAGTTTTCTTAAGAAATTTCAATTTGTTCATATTATTCACATTGTTTTAAAAGGTTGTAAACATTTTCCTGAAATAACTAGATTTTTTTTCACTCTAAAACATAGAGGAAAATTTGCTCTTGCTCTACAACATTCGTGTAACATTGGAGTCTAGATCAAGCTCCTGTGACCTTCTCCTGACCTCAGTCTACATGAATACAATATAAATTCACTGTAAATAATATATACATAAACATATATTTTTAATACACTGGGTCTCTGTACACATCTTGTCACTCGATAAAACTCTGTGTACATGTCACAATGAAAATCTGCATTGTAAATAAAATATACATGAACATATATCATAATAGAGCAGTTCTCTGAGCACATACTGTATATCCAGTTAATCATATTTTAAACTTATCAACCCAGTGTTGTCTTTGTCTCTGGTTGAATGTTTTGCTTATATTAGGTTGGATTCATGTAGACATTGTACGTCATGAAGTAAGACAAACCAAAGCCAAATTCCTTATTTGTGTTTGTCTCCGGTGTCATGTCTTTGTCTTGTTTTTTGTGTGTCTTCCTGTTTTTTTCTGTCTTTGTTAGTTTTATTCTGTCATGTGGATTCATGTCACCTTGTCTTGCTTTTCTTCCTCGCACAGGTGTGTCTCATCCTCAGTAATTTTCCCTCGTTAGTCACACCTGCTTCCCCCTCTTTATAAACTGTGTGTCTTCTTTCCATCAGTGCTAGTTTGTCTGTCCTGCAAGTAGTTACGCATTGTCTCTGTCTGCCTGTTTTTTAGAAGTGTGTTGGTTTTCTAGTTTTTGTCCACTCCCTGTCAGTCTATGTTGATTTTGATGTCTGATGTCTTGCCTGCCACTGACGACAAGTTCGTCTGATCCCTGCCGGTACCTCAATCAACCTTGGAACCTTGGCCTGACCTTTTTCTGCACACTGGTCACATCTTTTGGATTCCCTTTTCACTCATGTTTGGACTATCTGTGTTTGACCTTTGACCCTCGGACCCATCTCCCAGTTGCTGAACTCCCTGGTGATTCATTTCCTGTGACAAACAGAGGATCTGAAGATGGTTAATCACTTCCTGTGACTTATATTTATTAAGTATTTTAACACTGAATCTAAGTCTGTGAGTCTTGCATTTGGATCCACCAGTTTCCTGAATTTGTCAGTGTTCACATCAGAGGTTGCCATAGACCTTTTTTTTTTTTAAATTTGTCTGTCACTTTGATAGACAGAGTTGTAAAATTATGTCATGCCATGTTATTAGCCATCATTTCATATTACATTTTTATTAGGTCATATTGAGTAGTATTGTTCAAAAACCTCACTGATGCACTACCTGTAATTAATGCTGGGTGGTGATCGTCATCCTCCAACACATGTTTTTTTCACTGCTTTGATCAAATAATCACACTTACTGGACTTTTGGAAAGAGCTAAACAGACTCTACTGTTTTGGCATTTTTTAACTGTCGCATCTAAAGTCAATAAGGTGTCAAGTTGACAATGGCAGGTTAATATTCGGGCTCTCCTTCAAAAGGTCCAGTACAGGTGGACTGAGTCATGTAACAGCAGATACTGGACGGGTCCACTTTACAAACCCACTCGTACCTGTGTACATTAGACCTGTACCTGTGTACATTAGACCTGTAACCAGATCATCATTAAACACAGTACCTACATATTAATTCAGTTTTCAGTTAAAACACACATCAAAGCTGCTCAGTGACACCTGTGGCCAGATAAAAAGCTCCCTCCCTCAGCTGTGGCTCAACCACGGATTCATCCATGAACCTGCTTTTATTTCTTCACTACTTGTCCCGCTACCTGCCTGCACTTTTAACTTCACCTGTGCCTCTACCCCTGAATTTTTATTTTTTTTAACCATCCCTGCATGTTTTTGCAGTTTAACCTGTTGGATACCTGTGCTGGTCCAGGACTGTTGTATTCAGTGTAACAGTGGGGATGTAGGTTCTGTGGACACAGACCAGTCATACTGTCGGTAGGTTCCATGTCAAACATTTTTGGTCTGTTATCCTCAGTATTTTGATTTAAATGTAAAATAAAAACAACTGACGGCCTTCAGAATTTTGTGACATCTTAAAAAAAAAAAAAGGCTGTAAATGAAGGAATATTTTTGGTTGACCCAACCTAGTTCACGTCTTTTTTTTTTGTGGAAAATGGACTGTATTTATATAGTGCATTGTATACACCAGTTGGTGCCCAAAGCACTTTACAATTCCTCACATTCACCCATACACCAGTGGACAGCTGCTGCCAATACACAGGTGCTGCCTGAACCTACTGGGCGCAACTTGGGGTTCAGTGTCTTGCCCAAGGACACTTCAACATGTGGACAGCCAGAGAGAGCAGGGAGACGAACCACTGACCCTGTGATCAGTGGATGGCTGAGCCACAGCCACCCATATATTATATACAGTGTGTGTGTGTGTATGTATGTATGTATGTATGTGTATATATATATATATATATATATATATATATATATATACATACATATATACTGTATATGTATATATATATATATATATATATACATACATATATACTGTATATGTATATATATACATATATATACATATACAGTATATATAAACTGTATATATATATATACAGTTTCTTTTTTTACAAAATCTTTTTTGCCTCCATCTTATTCTAACCATGTGGCAACAACATTTATAAACTCTGAAACCAGTTCAGTATGTGTCACAGTCTCAGAATGGGCACAAATGGTTATTGGCCTAGATGTCCCAGTTTTCCAGCAGCACTAAAATGCAACATCCATTTGTGGATCAGTGTAGATTCAAGACCGTGAAGAATCTCAAAACTGCGCACACATAAGCATCCCGACCCATGTGTGTCAGACAATTTGTGCACACAAGTAACAATCTATAAATAAACAAGTTGTGCCCAGCACAACTAACCCCACCCCCACCCCCCTGCACACATTTTACCTGATTTTCCCTACCACTTATCATTGTAAAAACACATCTTTGGGGACTGTGACCTTTTGACCTACATCAATATTGAATGGGATCTATTCTCGACCACCTCGCGCCTTTTCTGAAAAGTAGTTTTTATATAAAGCTGCTTACAAACAAACAGATCAACAAACACACAAACCAAACTAAAACAATACCCCTCTCCCCTTTGGGGGGTCGGGTAATGAAAAGTGAAAACAATGAATATTTAAAACAGATTGCAGTTCCTGTTGTCTAAATTTTTTATGTGTTCAAATTGCTTTGTCTTTTACTGTAGCATGGTTAAGGCCAATTTTACTGCCCATCACACATTTGTCAGTGTTCTTTAGGCCTTTGCCTTGGACCATGTCTGATGCAAGGCCTATTGAGTCTGCTGTCATCGCAAGGTGATGAAATATGCCAGGGACGCGGTTACCAAACTCTCGGTTACAAACACTCGGGAAGGTCGAAAGCATTCATATGAGGCCAAGTTCAGGAGGGGTCACAAAAACGCTATATTGTTCCTGCTCAGTTTCTTTTTAGTTTCTTTTTGAGCTCAAATGTGGCCCCCTGAACATGCACGAAAACTCACCAAATTTTGCGCACACTTCAGAAGTGTGAAAATGTGCAAGTATTTATAGTTTTGTAAAAGTCAGTAAAGAAATGTCTACAGCGCCCCCTAGAATAGTCATAGTCAGCCTGGGCGGCTGTGGCTCAGTTGGTAGAGCGGCTCATCCGATGATTGAAGGGTTGGCGGTTCACGTCTCGGCTCTGGCTTTCCACATGTCGAAGTGTCCTTGGGCAAGACACTGAACCCTAAGTTGCTCCCAGTAGGGTCAGGCAGCACCGGTGTCTTGGCAGCAGCCATCTACTGGTGTATGAGTGTGTGTGAATGGGTTTCTGTGAAGCGCTTTGTGACCCATGTCTGTGAAAAGCGCTATACAAATAAGGATTACTTACTACTTACATATTGTATTAGCCCCGATCACACCCAAGTGAAGTTAGAGTTATGAAAATCAGTCCACATGTTCATCATGAGGAGACAAACAAAAAACCTTATGATAGTGCTGTCTTCTACTTCCTTGTGTGAATATAATGCTTAAAGAATACATCACTGTGGCGGATGTTAGCATCACATTGGGCCCTCCTATGGTTCCTACTGCCCTGTCGGAATACAAATCCGAAGGGTCCCTAGGAACTATATAGTCCTAAGAACTATTTAGTTCCTAGAATTAAGTTATTTGGAATACTCTGTGGGAAAGAGCCTATTATGAGCACACATATTTGTTGACCTTGACCTTGGACATACATTCACCAAACTTTAATGGGATCTATTCTGGACCACCTCGAAGCTTTCCTGAAGATCTCATGAAACTTGGTCTACTAGTTTTTGTGTAAAGTTGCTGACAAGCATTCAGATAAAAAACAAACACACAAACAGTACCCTCACCTCCCCTTCAGGAAGTGGAGTAAAAATGTGTGAAAAGGTTCAAGATAATGATTGTGGAAAATATATGATATGAAAAAAAAAAAGTATTATGCTCTACCCCTGCTAAATATACATGGGGAAAACAAACAGTACAATCATGGGTCCTCTATTCTTGTTCCTGCAATGTTCTCCCTTGTGAGCACTTTTGCCAAAAAATATATAAGATCACAATGACAGAGACCTCTGGCCACCTAAGTCCAACTGAACACTCTTGCCAAATTAGAGGTAAAAATCTCTCCCTTCCTGAAATCCCACACACCAAGGATGGACAAACATGAGGTTTCACTGACCTTTAACCTGTTATCACCAAAATCTTACTCTTGAGGCAGAATCAACATTTGTGCCAAATTATGGAAAAAAACCCAACAAAAACAAAAGCCACTGGCATATGGTTACTCTGACCTTGACTTGATCTTTGACACCAAAACATTTTCAGTCCATCTCTGTACCCAAAGAACATTTATTTTTCCATGTTCTTGAACATCCTGTCCATAATGTACTGTTTTAATCAAGCGTCCAATACACAATATAGAGGCATCTATAAAAAAACCCTCCTGTGTGTATAGATTTTATTGCAATATCAGTGTTTTTATCTTTAAATTATATAATTCAAGGACAATGCATTTCATTTAGTGGATTGTAAAAATGAAATACATGAGCCATTATGGACATATTAAATATTCTTGCAACACTGAATTAAACATAAAGTTTGTGGTGCACATACTGCAGATGCACAGTACAGTGTCACACACACAACATAATTTTCGCTCACAACACACACCTACTTCTATCTTTTATGGTGTCCAGTTTGTTGCATGCATTCCAGTGTCCTCCGGAGTAAACCATCTGCTCCTTCCTATTTATTGCTTCTATCCCCAGTTGTACTCTATCCTTCTGGTGGTCTTCCACCCCCATGCCAAAGCAGACACCAATTAGAGAGTTATGCATTAGACTTTTCACTTCTTTCTGGCACTCATTATGTCATATTCAGTTAGAGTTTGCCTGACTATCTTCCGCTTGTCTGAGCACTTTAAAGACTTCTAAACCCCCCCAAATCTCTGCAAAATAGAGCAAGGTAGAGAAAGCAACAAACCATATGCCATTTCAAAGTGTTTTTGTGTCTTTGGATATTCTTATGAGCTAAATTGGAGATAATTTTTCAGAGTCTTTGCTGAATATATAAACCTTCTGATGTCACACATTCAAATGGAGATAAACTGTGACTTTCAATTTATGTGCACAGACTGTGAGAAGTAGAATAAAGGTGTCTTTTAAGTTAGGATTCTTTGGCCATCAATTTGTAAATAAACTAATCTTAATTTGAGCTAACTATATTCTACATGTAGGGACATACAATGAATGTACTCTTATAATAATAATAATACTGTATTTATTAATAGTTATGCAGATGATAGACGGATATCTGTTCCTGCATCACAATAGACTCACTGTGTCTGGAGCAAATAAATGACTGGGCTTCTATCGCCCCAAAAAAACAATAACAAAAAACATATATGTAGTTATAATCATAATACTGGAAGGTCTCAGAATGTGTGTGTGTGTGTGTGTGTGTGTGTGTGTGTGTGTGTGTGTGTGTGTGTGTGTGTGTGTGTGTGTCTAAGCGTGTGTTTCCAACTGGCCAATTTGGTATCTACAGTTGAGGACCTGTCCTATTTCTGCATTAAATATCTTAGCAAGTTGACAGGACCAACATTTTCAGAAATATTAATCATTTTGGAATACAATTGCCTTACGATCATGGAAGCGCAATGCTGTATGATGGTAAATAAAGTTTAAAAACAGGATCACTGATTTACTCCTGCAGTCCTGACACATCAGTATTACTGCAACATTGACACCTGCAGCCGAGAGAGAGAGAGAGAGAGAGCAAGAGAGAGATACACATGAGGTAATAAGAGCGGCACACCCTCTTGCCAATTTGCCGGTTGAACCTTAAGTCACATGATCAAAAATGTCATCATCACTCTAAAAACATTCTAATCATAGTAAATACAGTTAGTGCAAAAATGATCCAGATAGTCTCAGAATGCTAACCTGGCAAGCCCGACTATGATATGAATTCATAGTCTGGAGACGAGTCATAGACTGAGTTTAAGCGTACGGGTTGGGTCAATGGCTGCATGTAATAGACCAGCGCTATGACCAACCAGAGCAATGAACAATGTGACGTATACAGAGTAATGAAAACAAGTCTGAACTCTCATTGTTTGAACATCCTATAGGCTAGGCTAATTAACGTTAACACACCGGTAACTGTGGTAGGCATGGGACATGATTTTTGAATATTTTAATATTGGTGACATGCTTGAATATAGAATACTAATTTCGAATAGTGCATTACTTGTATTGCGTTCCACTTGGAAAGAATGCCGTATTGACTTGCATTGCATGGTGGCCAACAGGAGCAAATGCACTGCATCGATGCTGCAAACACAAGAAAGATGCGCAACCAAAAACACGAACATATAAAACAAATACAACAGAAGTGTGCTGCTAGAAAAAAATACTGCAATAACTGAAACGAAGCAGAGCACGTATCTCTGTGGGCCCGCAACGTTTGTGCCATCGGAGCGCATGTTCTCAGCAGCTGGATTAATTGTGAATAGGGCCTTCACCCCGAACATGTGGACATGTTATTTTTTATTTTAACTTTTTTATAAAAACACGGCATAGATTCATGTGATTGTCCTTAAAACCGTTCCAATTTCACTCTATAGCAGAGATCAGTCCTTAAGGTGTGTTGAGCATCTTGCATGTCTTAGATCAGGTGTCACTAATCCTGGTCCTCGAGGTCCGCTATCTTGTATGTTTTAGATGTATCCCTCTTCTAACACACCTTATTCAAATGATAACCCTGTAGTCAAGCTCTGCAGAAACCTGATAATGACCATCAGTTGAGTTGAAAGAGGGATACATCTAAAACATGCAGAATAGCAGCCCTCAAGGACCAGGATTGGTGACTCCTGCTCTACACACACCTGAGTATTAATACAGCTTCTTAATTGTCAACAAATTTTCTGTCATATCTTCTCTCTGCTGCTGTCATCTCATTCACCTTGCCACACCTTTCAGCCAATCCCTGTCTCCCTCTTCCCTCAGTCAGCCACACCCACCTCATCAGTTAACTCTGATCACCTGTGAACACAGCTGCTGCTCATCAGGCTGACAGTATAAATTCACTCTTCTGCTCTTAGTTTTTCTTCCAGATTGTTCTTCAGTATCTGTCAGATACTCCTGCTCTTTTCTTCTGCTTCATAGAACGTTCTAAGGTGTAGTGATGTTCGATACCACTGATTTCCTGTCTGTTCTGATACAGAGTAAAATTGAGGTTGGTATCACAATATCAATATTTTATGTGACTACACCTACTATGTGTTTTAAATCTAAAAGGAAAATAAAGGATTCCAGTTAGCTGAAGGCAGATGAGCAAACGCACTTGACTGCCAGATTGTCATGAAAGTCTCATTTAGACATATATATATTTAGACATTTAGACATATATATATATATATATATATATATATATATATATATATATGTGTATATATATATATATATATATATATATATATATATATATATATATATACATATATATATATATATGTATATATATATATATATATATATATATATGTATATATATGTATATATATATATATATATATGTATATATATGTATATATATATATATATATATATGTATATATATGTATATATATATATATATATATATATATATGTATGTATATATATATATATATATATATATATATATATATGTATGTATATATATATATATATATATATATATATGTATATGTATATATGTGTGTGTGTGTATACACATATATAAAATTAAGCCTGATCATAGTCTGCAATTTATAATGAAGTTATCAGCTCAAAAATAGGTTATTTCCAAATGTTATTTACAGTTTCCCTGACTGGATAGCAAAATTATTTTTACTACTATGGCAATGCCACTGTTAGCCGAACTCGCCTTCCTCAAGCTGGTGATTAGCTGGTGATGATCCATAACAGCTTGGCAAACTCACTCAGTTACCGTCAGTGTGGAAACTATTTCATCACCACTATCAGTTTAGGCTTAGATGGGTTTCATCATTACGTGTATACTATCTTCTTTGCTGCCTATCTCTCTACTCCAGCTTTAGTTTGACCAATCAGAAGGTGGTGTTTAGCCAACACTGGTGTTGCCACGGTAGGAAAAATAATTGCACATGGCCGGGTAGGACTAAACAGGACTAATTTACGGCAGATGTGTGCCCCTATGACAACACCACTGGATTGTTTTACACTGGACTTGTTTCTCTAAAACACCATGCCCACAGGCAGAGTATTGTAGTGGGGAGCATTTGACTGATTGAAGCTCTGAGACTGTGTGAACTCTGGCTTTTCTCCTAAAAACAGGTATTTTTTGGGGGATATACTTTATAACAATGGACACTGGTACGAGAGCAGAAGAGAGTAACAGAGCGCAAGAGGTGTCCTCCGCATTGTTTTCAACTGATGGAGAGAAATAATAGATTTAAAAGGGATGAAAACTGATCAGGAGCTGGTGCTCTTCCTTCTGGACAGGTACACAATGCTTCTTTCCCTTCTAAATATACATTTGAAGCTGGTGTTTGTTTATAATGGTTGATAGCTTAGTCAAACATTTAGTCGCAGCTTTAGCATTAGCTGCAGTTAGCTAGCTGTTCACTGCAGGGCTAATGTTTGCTGTTAGCATCGTATATTGAGCAAATGCAGTGCTGTCAAGCTAGGATTGTTTTTAGCTGCTCACTGCATTTTCAAACATACAACTCATGACTCTGTGGTGGCGCATAGTTTAGATTCTCTTCTTACTTGGTGAGTAATACTTAGAAATTATCTGACAATGCAAACACTTGCTAACAAAACATCATCCCTCATGTCATCTTGTGATTTAGTATTGTATGTTATCCCGGATCCTCTTGAATAACTTATTTGCTTCTGTGTGTTTTCTAGTTATATTAAAACACCTGTGATAACACCAAGCAAGTATGCAGCCTCTGCTCAACCAATAATGTCATCCAGCACAGACATACTAGGATAAATATGTTTGTTTTCTTCAGAGTAAATATTAAAATGAGGAAGACCAATTCTTTTGTGGCTTATTTTTGTAATATATGCCAACAGTGTGTAATAATGGATTTCTCCATAGTCATCAAACATGACTTTGGTATGAGACTATGATGTAAGCAGTATTTGTTCAAATGATCATGCACTTTATGACCTGAAAACATCACTGTCGCATTTCATTAAATTGTGTGCCAAATTAACTGTTCGCCTGGTGTTATCTTGACATTAACCTTTCTGGAAGCTTTGTATTTTTGCTGAAATTCTTTAAACTTTTGTACATGTGTCGTCAAAGAGTTGCTGAAGGTGATCAATAGCGTCTATAGTCATGGAATCATTGATAGCAGTGTTATCTTTTGCCAAATAAGGGAAAAACACGGATAAAAAATTAATTTTGTTTTAGTTTATTCCAGTTTACTCAGTCATACTAATACCTACAGTATTTTAGACAATAGGACTAGATTCTGTGAAGTCTGTAGATGTCCATAGACACAAAGAACCTCCATATAAACCTTAGGGTTGTGGAGCAATTCTTCATTTACTTTTGATAGGTTTCTTTTAGGTGTTTTTCCCTGAAAATATGGTCAGGGTCAGGGCTCTACAGTGCGCCCATTTCACTCGCATTTGCGAGCAAATATTTCAATGTGCGAACGAGGAAAACCAAACAGTCGCACATGTGCGAGTGCTTCTTGCAGCACACAATAAGGCACACAGACCGGAAGAGCTAATGAAAGTCTACTAGAAATGAATTAAAACTGCGCGAACATCTCCGCATAGTCGAGACGAGCACGGCATAGAACGTTGAAAGGATTAATCATTCTAAAATGTATCAAAGGACAAAGCATCCCATAATACAAAGTTATGTTATGGTCTGCTTTAAATTAACACAAATGACAGCAGTCATACAGCAGTCATTCAAGAATGTTGGTATCTGTGCGCAAGTACTACACTGTAAACAAATGAACATTTAAAACTAAAACCGACTTGTGCCCCTATTTTTGTGTGCTCCTAAATTTTTTTAACTTAGGGGCACGTGTGCTCCTGGAAAAAAAAGTTAGTGTAGAGCCCTGGTCAGGGTGGAAGAGGTTAAGGATATACCTTACCTCAAATGACTTAAGTATCAATATTTGGAATTGAGAATTGATTTTAGAATGGAACGTATCGGAGGTATTGATATTTTTGGATTGATCTACACATCCCTACTCCAGTGTTTCATTACAGCCTGTTTCTCTGCTCTTACCCAGCCTGTCCTTGACATGATCTGTTTTCCGAATATCCACCTGCCTGTTAACTTGGATTCTGACTCCCTGCCTGTCCTCGGTTCTGGTCCAAGCCCTCGGCCCCACCACTATGGGTTTAAATAAACAAAGACGCTACCCTGATTCTTGTTTCAGTAGGTTATGTTTGGGCTTAAATGTTACTGTACTTGAATTTTCTTTACTTGGGTTTTTACTTTTCTGCCAACTTTCTACTCGAACTTCCAGCATTTTTGCACAAACATTTGTACTTTATACTTAATTTTCCACAACAGGCTTGTCACTTTTTCAAAGTGGATATAAAATGTACTTTCAGGGGAGGAAATCGGTGGAGAAGAGAAGCAGCAGTCTGTGCCCAAGGATCACTATAAGAATCCTGCATGGGTCCACTTTTTCCAGATGCCAGTGAAAGTCTCTGGAATCCTGCTTGTTTTTGAGTTACCGGTCTCACATCAGTACACGACTCTGATCAATACCATACACTGTGGAAATGTGCCTGGTTAATTATTACATTAATTGAAGGAAAAAATGTAGCTTTACTTTTGTACTTGACAATTTAGAATTGTACTTTTACAAGAGTATTTTTTTTTACATCAAGTGGCTGTACTTCTACTTAAGTACAGAATTTGAGTACTTTTGCCACCCCCTGTTAACGACCCTCATGACAGGGTCACATATAACTGTTCTTTCAGAGTGAATTTAACCAAGGCTAACACAACAGAGCACTTTACACAGGATGTTTGCACAACTCTTGAAAATCTTAAGTATGGAATTTTGAAACTGTTTTTGTGACCTTGTTTAAAGACATAATCTTATAAAATAGGTGTAACCAGGGTTAAATAATATCAGGTTATTTACAGTTGTCTTTTTGAAATATATGTAAGTGCATTCAGTATGTTATCCTTACATTTAAATGTATGCTTTTTCCTATAAGATGAAGTGATGAAAACCTGTTTTTCTGACCTTTATATGAGGATATAACTGTGTATGATGACTGCCATCTCTTTAACTGGGATGACGTTATCACTCGTTTTCAGTGTAAAAGTATGAGTGAGCACCTTACTTTTGCGACAATCTCTGCGAGTTCCTGTCCGAGGCGCAGTGTTGTGTGAATGCTGGAGAAAAAAACTAAGACACAATACTGAATTTAAGAGAATTAAGGGCCGAAAAACGTCTGACACAAATCAGTACGAGACGACCACCGAGCAAGAACAACAGAGTATCAGAAAGAAATCTATTTCCGGTGAGTAGCGGCTACATTGGCATTAGCATGCTAACCTGCTATCTTAGAGATGTGAGCCTTTAACACTGGGAAATTGACCTTGTTCAAAACCAGCCGGGATAGACTGAAAACGGGTTGGAATTATTTATTCCAGTTTGTAGTTTTATTAATGCTGTTGGTGTTACTGTGTAAAATGTGTTAATGCTCTGTGCAAGCTTATATGGCGCCGTGTCTTTCCATGTGTTCGAACATCGGAATACATGTGTTATACTGTTAGCTGTTGGCTAAAGAACATAGTTATTTTGAATGTGTATGAGTTTTCTTACACTTATTGTGTGTTATGAAGATTGTTTAATGGGGAGAAAAGACAAACATGGACACTGGCGAACAATAACTTAATTTAAATTAATCCATGTGGACCTTTCATTTATGGTGTAGGTGAATAATTATTTTCCTTGTATGGCTGTATGCTGTTTTTTTGTTTTTTGTTTTTTTTTTAAGTTCTTTGACTAGGTCCTCCTCATCACCTGTCTATGGCAAAGGGGCCATCTGCATCATGTCATCATCCTGCTCATCACGATGCTTCGGACATAAACTGTGGGGAAAAAGGGACGGTAGGACTTGAGTGCACTCCTTTTTATTTTATTTTCCACTTGAAGTTTTGAACAGTTTTTTAAATCTGAGATCTCAGAGGTCTTGGTATCATTTTATATCTTTGTGGGAAAAAAAATTATTTGAAAGAACTGAATTCAATTGAGGTTATTGGTACTGTAACATTCTTTACACAATATTTGTTTTACTTTACTAAAATTGTTGGGTTTAGCCTTAACATCCACCCCTAATGACGAACAACTGACACTTTTAAAGGAATTGTATTAACAAAAACAAGACACTATTTAAGTAGGGAAACCTCAGCAGTCTCCTCATCAGGTCTGGAGTTGGATACACCCTAATACTATCTGTTAGCTGAACATTGTCTTAAAGTGACACGTGTCAGTAGGAGAGGGTGACATAGGAAATAATTTGGTTTAATTTTTTTTCAAATATACAACAAGGTAAGTAATCCTATCTTAGCGGATTGCAAGAAAAGCATATTGCCTCTGCCTAGGAGGTTATGTTGTTGCTGGCAATTATCTGTCATTTGCTTGTCTGTGTACAAAACTCAAAAATTCATATATATGAACTGTCATTTACATAATTTATAGTGATGAGAATTTTATCATTCTTAAAGCCATGTAAAACTAAAAGAATGCATATTCTATGCTTTTTTAAAAAATATTTGATACATTTTTTTATCTTTTACTCATTCTCTTATACATCAAATGCCCTTTCCCATTCATAAATCATGTTTTGTTTTTTTTCTCCATTTCCTCCTAGATGTACTCCCCTTTTCTTGATGTAAAACATATTCTATTGGCCTTGCATATGACAAGATTATAAAATAATCTTGCTTGACTTGTATAAAGCCATTTAACTGTCCATTGATGAAAACTGTCATTTGAAAAATGCATTTTACGTAAAACATAGTCTATACTAATAAATAATGCTGTACTTTGATCTCTTCAAATAAAAGAACCGAGAAATTAATGTAAAGCCCATGTCGTATGGAACCGTGGTGCAGCCTTTGTCGCTAACTCACAATGTTCTCTCAAGTCTTTCACAGAACGGCAGTTTTGACAATCAGAGTATGCAGATTCACTGAGATAAGTGAAGCTTTAAATAATCAATTAGAGGTGAAGATCTGTATGAGAAGAACATTAGTGACGAATGCCTAATGAAGTCTGTCCTCACCAAATCATAACACATATGGTTAGATCCATGTTTAATCATATTCTTTAGCCAGTGATAAAATAGGTATTATTTCCCCCACTGATTCTTAAATAAGCATTAAAGAGAGTTTTGCTTTGCGCACTAATGGATAGTGAAATCACGCTGGAAAATTTTATTCTAATTTCTGTACTAATGTACTCAATTTTTATACCGATTTGCGTTCCAACCAAGGATGATTGACCAAACTGCCAAAGCCTTCAGTCTAAATTAGGGGTCTCAAACATGGGAAGGCGAAATTCTATAGTAAAGGCTGTGGAACACATTATAGTTCTGTCTACGTTTGTCTCCTCTACTTGACCCTGTATCAAAGCTCATGAAAAAACAAACAAAACAACTTTACTAACTCCAGAAAGCATTAGCACTGATTGTTCTGTATATTTCCTATCTACCTTGTAACTGCAAGTGTTACAGGCTATATTTATGTACTCTATTGTAAGTCTCTTTCGTCTGCCTAATGTAATGTATTTTCATAATTTAATGTTGGTGGGTTTTTGTTTTTTGTACTAAAACAAATTTGGAGTTTGGAATTATATATAGATTATAATATATTTTACTTGTCCAGCCCACTGAAGATCGAATCAGGCTGAATTAAAGGAAATTAGTTTGAGAACCTTGGTGTAAATGAATTGCATGCATTCACACAATCAGTTTCTTACATTTTACTGTCTCTTGGTTTTTCTTTTCTGTTTGACACAGTGGATAGCACTTGTTCATCACAGCATGAAGGTTCCATTCCAGCATCAGTCGATGAAGGTGAGACCTTACGGGGTGCAGTTTGCATGTTTACTAAACATCAACAACAGATGTACGTAATGTCCATTTTTCCATGAAAGCAGAAATATAATTTATTTACCATGAGATGACAAGTCATTCCATAAACATGGTGATGTGAAATATGTTGATTTACAAATACATCTATCATTATTACTATTACATTGTTATTGCCCCTCTTGTTTTTTTTTTTTATTAATGGTAGTTTCCTGGTGTCCATACATGCTGTGCCATGTTTCATCAAACAAAAGTTGTCATCTTTGTTTGTTACATCCGTTGTTGGAGCCAGAATTTTTTTTTCCAGCCCCCAAAAAAGGGGCTGGAGATTGTGGGCCAAAGGAACAAAAGAGGAAGGACTGAGCTAGCCACGCCAGTCCAACCCCAGTAACCTAAGGTTCACTTACCTTAAAAAAAAAGGAAGATTAAGCCCTGGGGAAAAAAACAAGGCTGACTGTCTCCAGCCCAAAGTAAAATACAAACATGCTAACCTGTGTTGATGATCAAAGGTGTATAAAACCAGGGAGAATAGTTCCCAGGTCATCGACGCTGCAGCAGGGCTTGCCGTTCGCTGCTGATCGACCTCCCCTTATAGCAGATGTTTTGCTCCAGGCTTGATTTCCGTCAGGTGGTGGTGGTTTACCTGTGCAACATGAGGGGCGGAGCAGGAACGACGGAGCAAATGAAAGAGCAAACATGCCCATGTCCCAGGAGATGTTTGCAGTATTCACCCTCCCACTGACGCGTAACATCCTTTTTTTTTTAATATCCTGACTAGTTGCAAAAAAGTCTTTCCATTGCAGTTTTGCATAATATACCATTTGTGTTCCGCCTGAAAACCCTCTTGCAAAAAACTTTTAATCGAAAACAAAAGTCTTGTCGAAATTGCCATTTCTACATTAGGTCAATTTTTATGTGCAATTTAAGGGTCAATGGAAAAACTACTTATGTCAATGAGCTGGCTACAAGCTGAGATAGTCTCCAGTGACCCCCATGACCTCAGTGAAGATAAACTGTTCAGAAAATGAATGAATGAATAATTAGGATGTGGCAGGTCTAAGCATTTGATTCCTAAATTACACATGGGAGTCAAAATTCTCTGTCCCACTAATACAATGAAAATGTTGACATATTTCATGAGCATCAGTTGGTGAGATAACTTGAACTAATACACTTGATGCCCTGACATAGTTATCAGAATAAAGCCCCATCCTGATAACTGCATCTATATCTGCCTCATATTGCTGCAGTGAAGTGTAGAGAGAATTCATAGAACAGGGGACTGCAGGAATTTACCCAGTAGTGGTAGGAGATGAGAACAGGGACCTTGACGGAATATTTCGCTTTCTTGCAAGTACGGCATATGGGCGTGTGTGCGTGCGTGCGTGCGTGCCTGTGTTTATTCACACAAACAGGATGTGCATACATATTGTAGGCGGTCCGTGCATGTGTAGATACGTGCGAGTTTATGTGCGCACATCAGAGCTGCCATGGCTAGACATTACCCTCTCCTGACAATGCAATTAAAGCTCCGGTGCTGCATGTAACCTTCTATTTACTGTCCTGGGAGACCAATAAATTGCCCCCATATTTGTCACAATAAAAGAGCCATCAGACTCAAGGAAATAGGTATGTGTGTATGAATCTTGATGCTGAGCAGCTGTCCAATTAAACCGGTAAGGTGGATATGCACCCAAGGCAGCATGGCACCGTCTCAGGGTTAGACTAGCACAGTGTACCTTGAAATGACACTGAGACTGAAGTCCAGGAGCAAGGCTGCACATGAACTAATTGTCCAAGACAGTTTCTGCTGCTTAACTTTAATCACATCTACAGCTATACAGGAAATAAAATACAATAAGCAGAGATAAAGCATGGAGTTTAAAGAAAGTCAAACAAATGGGACTAGATTACCGGAAGATTTTCAGCACTCTCCCTCCGTTACCCTTCGCATCTTGATGTCTTTCTATCGTTTGACTTTTTATTCTTCACAGGCGCTTCTTTTGGTTTTAGTTGAAAGACCAGCAAATTGGAGCGGCTACGTTATGTTCAGCCAGAGGAGAGCCATTACAAAGACAGAAGGAGAGAGGGAGGGCAAGGGAGCATGTGAATAGAGACAAAGGAATGATATTTGGACAGTTGTATAATTGACTCCTTATCCAACAGTCTTTGCACATCACAGTGTCTCCCTCTCTGTCGACTTTGTGACTGATCAGTTGTTCTCAAAATGTGGAAAGTCAGGCAACAAAAAATAAATCTATCTTACAATGAAAATGTATCTTGACAACTCGATCTCATCTTTGGCTTTCCTTTCATTCCTTTGTCCTGTCTTTCTTTCCACCTTGCTTTTGTCTTCTAAGCACATGACAGGCCCGAGATTGATGATCTATAATGTCATTGTCTTATGTACAGCGATCGTGACACATTTGAGCTTTCCATGCCATTTGCCAGTTGTTGGAGAGTGGTTAAGTTATTTTGAGTGCAAGTGTCATTTTTCTCCCAAGCCTATGTCAGGGAACCAGTAATGACTCCACCATACTTTTATACGCTGTCCATAAGCATTTAAAATCCAAACTAAAGATTGAAAAATAAGTTGTCAAAGATAAATCACTACTTCTTCTTGGTGATAAATACTGTCTGATGTGTTTCATTGCCACAAATAGATGCCAGTTTCTTGGTCATAGCTGCTGTCCTACTTGCGTAGGTAAATATCCATTATGTACGACCGAAAGATTCAACTAACAACTTATAAAGATGCAGCAGAATGGATTTGTTAAACACTATTCTCTATAATAATAATACTTTCTACAGACATTATGCTTGACTTTTACTGTAGACTGAATAAAAGGGTAAATTTCTTTGTTTAAAGTCTGTATTAGAGCTGCACAATATATCTTTTGCGCATCGACATTGCAATAGTCACATGGCAGATCCTGAAATGTAGGAGACGAATGAGCCCAATATGTTCTCATCTAATTTCAATAGAACCTGACATACACTGAGCACATCACTATAATTCTGAATCAGTTTGGAGTGAGTCACTGGTAACAAGACTGGAAAATAAGGAACCAAAAATAGCCTGCCGTTGGCCTGAAGGCCTTGTGTCCACTGTCGCATAAATGACGAACGTGTCAAAGTACGAGTAATCATTAAACGTGAGCGAGGTCTTAAGAGGCATGTGTGGTGTGAATTTGGCGATCTTCCATCAAAGTTGTCAAAAGTTGAGTACGGTGTTCCACACGGACTGACGAATAGCATTTCTATGTCCCCTGCCAGGGAGACGGTGGACAATAAGAGAAAAACAATCACTCAAAACCAAGAATTGGTGCCAGAAAAGCAACATCAGTTATGTGAAATTATTTATTTTCATTTATTTTAATTATTTTTTAATTTATTTGTATTTATATTTATTTATAATTGTAATATATTTTATACTTATTTCTTTAAATGTATTTATTTCAGCTACAGGAAGGATGATGGTGAAATGTGTGTTCTTTTGACCACTGTTTGACGGTTTGCTGTGATTTTTTTTTTTTAATTTTTCATATCACAATATATATCGTAGGCTTAAAAAAAAAAAATCAATGTAATTTTTTTCTAATATCGTGCAGCCCTATTCTGTGTGGTTAATCTGACAAATGCAGCCTAAAGGACATTGTGTCAGATAATGGTGTGCATTTACTTAGAGTAGGGTCGGCTTTGAATTGTTCTCTTGACAGGTTATGTCAGTCAGTGATTCTTCAGCTTATTCAAAGCTTAGAGCTTATGCAGCTGTTACACTTCCTTAAATGGGCTGTATGTAATTTCTACTTTGAAAGATTAAAGAAATAAAATGATCATAGTATTTAGAACAGGGGTTGTCAAACTTTTTCATGCCAAGGACCACTTTTATCATAAAATTAAAGTTGTTTTTTTTTTTTGAACGGCCTATATTACAATATTTTATTTTCCATATCACAAATTCAGTGTGGAATATAAAAATGATGCCAACAGAATACATCTGCACCTTGTTGCAGGGACCAAGAAAGAACCAGGAACAAAAATAAACTTTAATAATAATGTAAACTGTATTTTGACTCTCTTTGATATTTTATTTCAGTAGAAAACCTGATACCATAATTGTGTGGGAACAATCGGCGTTATGCTTTATTCTGTGAATTAACTAATCTGTCAATACATAGCATTGATTCCTTGATGGTTTTAGTGGTGATAAATGTGCTCTGATCCAAAATTACTGTTAAGAAATAGAGTACACCTTGACTAAAATAAAAAAAATGAAACAAAAATGCAATGCCACGTATTGCTTACTAAATATTTTTAAATTTATGACTTATCTGACAACGTTGACGAATTACAGTACTTAAAAGGCTTTATTTTTCTCCAAAAACAGTGCACCTTACATATGGATGAATTCTGGTTGTCCTTAGTGACATGGAATTTTGGCTTTTTACGTCATAATTTTTACTTTGTATCTCATTTTGGCTTTTTATCTCATGGTTTTGACTTCACTTAATGCGCCTTATCTATGAAAACCTAAAAAATAAACCATTAATTGACAGTGCACCTTACGAACCAGTTGCCTTATAGTGCGGAAAATAAGGTACATACTTATCTCTATTACCTCTACAATGAATATATTGGCAGAATATCAGTATATAAATTAGTATTTCAGCCAGTTTCAAGACTAAACGATAATTTTTAGCTAAATCATGACTTGGTTAACACAGATCAATGCTTGTAATCATACACTGAAAACATACACATTTAGAAAATTGTATTTTGCAGGTAAAAACAGATAAACACTTCTTGGAAAATATTCTTGAGGCTTCCCATCTCCATATTGATGTGATCTTGTGCTTTTTTTTTAGTGTTGCTTTAAACAAAACTATTTCACCACCTCTGATCACAACTGTTCAGTCCTCCTGTCATGTCTGCTAAACCTCATTCTTTCCTTTAAAACCACCGCCTCGATCAGATAATTTGTTTGTCAGTTTGAATGTGAAGTAACATATTTATAAAAAAAAAAACAAAAAAACACTGACACAACAACACAGGCTGCAGAATTGATCTTTTTGTCTGAAAATTGTGCTGTTCCTTGTGGGATAGAACTGTGTGATGGCGAGGAAAAGCGGAAAAAAGCAGTCCAAATGTAGGGCACACTTAAACGGATATTGATTTTTAGGCAGGTCTTTCTCGGGTGGTAAAACCAACATAAAAACTCCAATTAACCCTTTCAGAGCCTCATATGACTTTGCAGAAGTGTCCTGCCACTATTATCTGGATGTCCCTGTGCATCCAGACTTAGACATTTACAGACCAGTCACCTCTGTTTTGGACTCTTTCCAAATTTGTAATACATTTCATGTCATGTCATGCACTGGGTAGAATTAGATTTGTAGCTGAAAGTTAGAGTGAACAAAGAAGTATTTTTAATTTTTAGATGCACCCACTCATCACATCTAAATAGAAGATGTCTGTTCATCCATCTGTCAGTCCTCATTAAGCCTAAAATCAATTTTCTCTCTATTTCAAGGCACACTGATTTGTAAATTCTTATTTTTAATCTTAGAATAATTCAGATGCTGCGGATGTGATAGTAGTCGATGCGTATTTGGTTTTATTTCTTTATGTACTTTGTATTTGCTGCATCATGATCAGTTCGTAGCTAACTTTGCTCCAGTCTTATAGTTGTTTAGCATATTTTCTTTCCCCTCATTACTTTCCAATTTTTGGCACCAAGATGTCTTTATGAATATTAACATTTATTTTACAAATTTGGTTTAAGGCCACAACAGTGTTGATGAAAATGTTCTGCTCCACTTCGGTTGTCTACAGTAGCTTGGCATTAAAATTATTTTTACTTCATTTGGATGTTTCAAAAGTAATTTACACACGTCACACTATGAATTCTCAAGTATAGTGTCAATGTGCTAATTGAAGACACTGTTACTTCCCTGTAAAAAAAAAAAAAAAAACACCCAAAGGAGAACAAGTCCTGTCTGTGAGCTTTAGCATAAACGCGTTTTCTCAATTGCACAAATGTAACTTCTCTCTAAGAAGTTATATTTGTGCAACTTTAAATTTCAGTCTCATCACATGACTACAGTCCTTTTACTTACACTGAGTAAATGCATATGTCAAATCACTGAGTGGATGTGCCAGAACTTACTCCAGCTTAATGCGGACAAAACAGAAGTGATTGTTTTCTGCCCCCCAAAAAAGGTCAGTGGTCACCTTGAGTCCATGCCACTGAACTCTACAAACCAGGCCAGAAATCTGGGTGTAATTATTGACTCAGACCTGAAATTTAACAACTATTTACAAGCTATTACCCAGTCTGCCTATTACCACCTAAAGAACAAACCAGTTACAGACCAGTGTCCAAACCAGACACAGAAAAAATAATTTATTTATTCATTTTTTAGTAAATTACATTATTGTAATGGTGTCTTCACTAGTCTAAACAAAAAATCAATCCGACAGCTACAGCTGATCCAAAACGCTTCTGCCAGAGTCCTGACCAGTACCAGGAAACTGGACCACATCACACCGGTCCTCAAATCTTTATATTGTCTTCCTGTGGGTCAAAGGATAGAATTAAAAATATTTGTCCTGGTCTATAAAGCACTAAACAGCCTTGGACCCAAATACATCATAGACCTGCTGGTTCCATATAAAACATCGAGAGCCCTCAAGTCATAGGTCAGGGGTCTCCAAACTACTCCATAAAGGGCCGGTGTGGCTGAAGGCTTTTGTTCCAACCAAGCAGCAGCAGACCAGACGAGAATCAATTAATCAACAGATCTCACTCTTGGGAGAGTTGATTGGTCAAACTGTGAACTCTTGGTTGGTTGGAACAAAAACCTGCAGCCACACCGGACCTTTGTGGAATAGTTTGGAGACTCCTGTCATAGGTCATCAGGAACAGGTTTACTGTGTGTTCCCTAAATCAGAACCAAAGTGAAGCATCATTCAAAATAAAATAATAATAATAATAAAATGGCACGATTAATATAAAATGTCAAAATAATAGTGTAAAAAGTCAAAACTTTGAGATAAGAAATCAAAATTATGAAATGAAGTCACAATCATGAGGTTGTTATGATTAAGCTGTGGAAAGAATTCCCACACCAGACCTTTCTGTGTGGAGTTTGCATGTTTTCCCCGTGTCTGCGTGGGTTTTCTCCAGGTACTCCAGTTTCCTCCCACCATCCAAACACATGCACTGATATGTTAATTGGTTATTCTAAATTGTCCATAGGTGTGAATGTGAGAGTGATTGTTTGTCTCTATATGTTCAGCCCTGAGATGAACTGGAGACTCATACAGGGTGTACCCCACCTTCACCCATTGTAGCTGGATTCGTTATGAAATGCTAACTAATTTCGGTAATGAGAATCAGTCTTGTCGTGTTCATGCAGTTATGAGACGCATCATAAAATTTTACAGGAGCATAAAATAAAGATGAACTTTGGGTAGTTTCAGCTCATATTATAATTCCTATAGCTTTTCAATGCAGCTCTCAAATATATTGTGGTAATGAGAATAATGACTCATTGATATGTTTTCTTGAAATATGAATATTCAATTTTAAAATAACTTAAAAAAAGAACACTTAATGAAACTTTTAACATATAACAATGTACTTGTAGTTTTAGTTGTTTGTTCTTATTTTTTCCCCGAATTCAAAGACCGGAAATTTTGGTCAGACAACATTTCGGTAATGAGAATTTGCCCAGAAAATAAAAACAAAGTGTTTTAAAATGACCTAGTGTGAAACTCAAAATGCATTTTCCTCTACAGTAAAATAATGGTATATCAGATTTATTCTATATTTAATTACTATTTTATTTTTTAGGTGCTGTGAACTTGTCATTAAATCATGGCAGGGGAAAAAAATTATGTATCAGCCAATTCAACAAGCTGATACGGTACAAAAAAATATATGGCCCCGATATACCACAACTAGCCGGCTGATGTATCTGTTTATCATTAGTTTATTTGTTGCATAATTGTGGATGTGATGTAAGACTGACAAACTGGAGCAAATAAATGTGTGGGCCAGACTCATGCCAAGTCTCAAAGAATGTTTTTTGGTTTCTTTGTTTGTTGGGCTGTAATTTTACACTGAAAAATATGCAGAACATTTTCAACAAACAGTAATACAATTAATTTTTTTTTTTGTGTAAATCAGAAGTGTTATGTACGGACGTTCACTCTTTACTGTGTTACTAAAATATGGTGCATAGGCTAGTTTAGGTGACCGTTTGTTTCATATTTCTCTTTTCAAAGTTGTGTGGATGACCACAAGCAGCTATTTCCAATTTGCAGCTAGTTACCACTATACAGGTGGCCTCAAGACAAGAAAAGATTGAGGTTCTGACCTTTCTATGATGTTATGTTGACAACCATGATGACATTTTGAAATAGATAGTGTGGAAAGGTTGCACAATTCCTCTGCCTAAGTGTGTATATAGTGGTTTCGCCAGTACTGTATATACCACAATGCAACAGGATTAAATCTTAAAACTGACAGTGTTTGAAATGAACATATCAAGATCCCTTTTTTTTTTTCAATGAACCTTTTTACCATTTAACCTTAACTGAAGTGTTTTGTTAACCTGAGTTTTTTTGTACAGTTAACCCATAAAGACCCAGTACCCACATTTACAACTGTTCAAAGATTTTTTATTTTTACTCTGTATTTAAACTTTCTGAAGGGATTTATTTACTATAATATCTGTGTTTAGTGAAAATCTGGTATTTTCTTATATTTAATTCAGCTGTCAAAATAAACACATTAATGTGGATTAATTCGCCATCAAAATTGATCTGATTAAAAATGTGTAATATGTAAATGTCTCCGCCAATGTATTTAGGGCAGTTTGTCCAAGGGCCCAAGGGTTATTTTTAGAACATAATCCCAAAATAAACAAGGGATCACTGTACATGAGTTTTACTGGTGAATCAATCAGTACGTTTACTGCACATCTAAGTAGAGCTATTGGCAGTAATCGAGCTAAGGACTTAACTGGAGTTTCTGAGAAATCTCAATTTATATGTGCAGCATGAGTATTGAATTATTGTTCCACTCCCAGACACTAGGTCAGGGGTGGCACACGTGTAGCCCTCTTCTAGCACACCTGTTAGCCGTTAACCTTCTCCTGCAGAAGGTGATAAGTTGATTTTGAATCAGGTGTGTTGGGAGAGGGATATATCTAAAACATGCTGGAGCGTCGTTCTCGAGGACCAGGGATGGCCACCCCTGCACTAGGTGGTGGTACACACCCTTAGCGCCATAGCAGCTCAGTACATTTCACTGACTTCATTTCACTGTTTAAATCCAAACTCAAAACCCATCTGTTTCCAACTGCTTACTCCATCTGATCCACTGTCCTTTTTAAATGTTAATTGTTCTGTTTTTAACGTATAAGTACTTTGTAATTTAAAAAAAAAATTGTACTATATGTAAATAAATACATATAGTGTCTAAATGAAAATATATACGAATAAAATTTTATTATTAAGGGCACGTGTCCAAGCCAGTCGGTAGTCGAGCTAATGTTGGGTGGCATTTCCATGCATGGAGAAGCTCAATTAGTCACACTATCTGACTTGGTTAGTCTGACTTCTTGGCCTTGCTGCGCTATCCCTATTCATTGCATGTATAGGTCTAGTCGTGCTTCCTAGGCAGGGGAGGCGGGGCTAAAATGTTGTCTTTCAAATCTTCCGTATGCAATAGGACGGAACTACAACCAATCGGCGTAATCTTTAGGATGACGTAGGTAGAGGCCAGAAAGTTCACGGAGGAGTCCGGAGAAAGTGAAGAATGACTAAACAAAATGGTGGATTATGGACTGTTGTCACTTCTGTAAAAATAATTTACATTTTTGTCACATTCTTCACTCATCTTTGATAGAAGGAAATCACCAGCCATTGTTATTCTGTGGTTGTTTCTGGTTGTTTGGCTCAGAATCCAAATTGTTGCAGCGTCACTTTGTTATACCTGTCCTCTGACTCTATGCTTCACCATGACCATGGCCAGTTTCAGGGAAATCTAGTCAAAAGTTGAATCAAGCTAGGAGGCTAGCGCGGCTACACTACAGATTTCTAACACTCCAGTTTGATTCAATTATAGTCTGACTGAGGTGTACATATGGCTTTGAAAACTTCAATGATTGCTTCAGTCCGCCTAACATTGAAGTTTTCAAAGTGCATGTTAACGTGCTGACTGTTGTAGAAGATGACGGTGTTTCCACAGTAACTACCGGCTCTCTGAACATCCAAATGGATCCATGAAAAGATGGCAGAATGCATTTAACACCAATTATTGAGAACGGCACGGTTTTGCAGTGGTTAGCACTGGTGCCTCACAGCAAGAAGGACCCTGGTTCGATCCCACACCAGACCTTTCTGTGTGGAGTTTGCATGTTCTCGTGTCTGTGTGGGTTTTCTCCACGTACTCCAGTTTCCTCCCACCATCCAAACACATGCACTGATAGGTTAATTGGTGAATCTAAATTGTCCATAGGTGTGAATGTGAGAGTGATTGTTTGTCTATATATATTCAGCCCTGGGATGAACTGGCATCTCATACAGGGTGTACCCCGCCTTCACCCATTGTAGCTTGATCACACCCCCAGTGACCCTAGTGAGAATAAATCGGGTTAAAATGGTAAAAAGAGACAGATTATTAACATGTATTGATAGGATTAATGCATCAACGGGTGTTAAATATTTTAGGTCAGTAGATGTATGAGAACAAAAGAGCTAACAGTGCAACTTTGACATGTACCCCACCAGACCCTCTGAAGGTGGGTCTGTCACATTAGCAGCAGATCCTTTAAATCCTGAATAGTTTTAACGTGGGACCTCTGTGGATTAGAAGAGTTTTATCTGGCACAACTCACAGTTAAAACCCACCTGTCCTTCCTTCGGCCACTTCCTGTAGATTCTAGGCTCTGCAGACTGGGAATAAGACCTGGTGTTTTTGTAGTTGCTTTGACCCACATGTATACCTTTATAATTTAGTCCTTGTCAAAGTCACTCCAGTCTCTATGGTTACTGTTTCCAACACATCAGCTTTGATGACTGAATACTGATCTTAACCATTAAAGACGCAGTGCTTTTTTGGTGGCATTTCCTAAATGAGTTTTTCCTCTCTATTTAACCTTTCTTAAATTATTTACCATCATTTGAGTCTATATATAAATGAGGGGCTTTTTGAGTTGTCTTTATAGGACAACAATTGACAGGCAGTTGATATTTATGCTGCTTTCAGGCCTAAAATCAACATAGCATTTTTACAGAAAGATTCTTTTAAATATTATACATACAACTCAATAAAATTTAAAGTTATTTATAAATCTATTGTCATAACACTGCCATAAGAGTGTGATAAATTCATACATGACTTGTACACTACTTTATATTAAATAACTAAGAAAAAGGAGAAAAGAACATGCTTTATGAGTGTCGCCAGAGGAAATTACAGGTCGTGATTTGAATTAACACTCTTCTATCACAGGTGTTTTTGTAACTTAGTACAACCTGATTTCTCAGACAAAATTATTTATTTTTCTCTATAAAATTGTATATGTTGCCAAAAAAGACATTTTAATGAAAATGACACGATGAAAACTATTTTTGAACAAGTTAATTGTTAGATGGTACAGTCTTTTAAAGAAAGTATTACACATTCTAGGCATGAGGTAGTTTTCTTTTCACTAAAACACTTCCAGATTAAAACATCCTATTAATGCAACATGTACATTAATCAGGGATTCTTCTCAGACTTCAACCTAACTTGCGACAAAAATGTGCATTTACTGTATATATAACTGCATATACAATTCCTTTGTTTTTGAGTCTGTTTGCTCTGGAAAACTAAAATATGGATGTGGTTTTTTTTTTAAATTTGATTATATTTAGTTTTAGATTAAAAAGGACTGGTGTGAAATTGTGATTAATGAAAATTAATCCACAGGCATCCTGTGATTAATCTAATTAAAAAAATTTAAATATAGGAAAATACCAGTGCTGTCAAATGCTTATTTTCCTATACTTAATTTCGATGCTAATGAAAACTCAATAAATTCAAACCTTAATATAATAAAAACAGAAAATGTAAGAAAAAACTTTAACTGTGGGGTCAAGTCATGTGTCTGCAAATGGTCAATACATGGCATCATACCTCAATTTTTTTAATAGTCTACTAATAATAATCAACTACAGTCCAACTAAGTTGTATACATGGCTTTTAAAAGTTTATTATCCTATATATAAGGCAATAATTCACATTTCTCTACGCGTTTCCATTAGTATCACTTCTACCCAATTCTACATGCTTGAGGGGATTTCCACTATTTCTGAATCTTCCTGTGCTGAGGTTCCAAATGGTCCTATGTGACATGTCAGCGGTCTACACACTAATTAGTGGAGTTGTCTCTGCGTCAATGTCTTACCAACGTGCAAAAACTAGGTTCAGAGTTACAGTAAACTGCGGTAAGTTAAATTCAGTCAGCAACAAAATGATGGCAGTCTGCAAAACTAGGTTGAGACATTGACAATGATATCAGGTACAATAGTACCTGTATTGAAACACTCAAATGTTTGCTGATATCTGAGTAGAGTTGATACCATGTAGTGGAAATAGAGCTTATATGGACTGACTAATATGTGCTTTTTAAATTGTATATTTAATAAATGTTAAATGCAAGAAATTGTGTTTGAAGGTGAAGCATAATAATAATACCCATGTATCTATAAAGTAGGTCTGCTTTAAAAAGACACTATTAACCTGCTACCGATAAGAAAACAACAAAGAAATAAATGTGTTCTTTGGTTATTTTGTCACCCACATATTCATTGTCTGGACTTCAAATGTTCAGAATAAATTGTAAGAAAAATAAGTAAATACATTAAGATGTGAAAACAACCAAAGCCTTAGTGAGATATATTTGAAATTAAACATATGTCAGGTTCAAGAATAAAGGTGTTAATGTAAGCACAGGATCTAAAAAAGCTGATCTGTGGCTCTTTTTCTTGTAAAACAATATTTAATGTAGAGTAAAACATTTGTCTGTGACTGGTGTAAGAATATAAATATTCATTATACAGTGATCAAAAAGCCACTGAACACTTATAAATCTTATTTTTTGACAGTGTATTACACAAATGTTCACAGTCGCAGTGCGATTGAATTCATATACTAAAAATCTACTATTCATAGATAGACAGAGGTATAGCCCTATTCTCAAACAATTTTTCCACACAACTGGTAAGTAATATACAAAGGTATCATCACTCCTGAGTACATGTAGGTTAAGGTCTAGACTTGCCCGTCGATGTGATTTATGAGAGGTTGAACATTTACACCTTGGCTTTCCCTTACTGTCTGACCAAGTCATTCATCAGGCTCCATATAATGAATGGACTTGTTCTTTGCGCTGGAGCTAACAAGACGGTAGGGTCCTTAGAGTTCAGTAAAACGAGATTACAACCACTGGTCAAGCCCAGGAAAAGGGAGCAACTCCTTGGAGTTTGAACAGGAGCATAGGGCCACTCCAGGGACTAGATATGGGGAACAAAGTCACAATTACTGTGAGTTTTTTTGCTGTGGTCATATTCTCTGAAATAGCAATACAAAATTATAAAATGCTTGGTTTATCTGAGAGAGAGGTCAAAAACTATGACAAACCTATGAACTATCAAAGACACTGCGAGTCAAGGACCCGCAGTCCCATCTGGCGCTGCTAGAAAGAGTGAAAAAATGATTCTGTCAACTTTACCTCTAAAGGCGTTATCTAAAAAAACCTTGATTTATAGAAGCTGAAAGAAGTAGGATGAAAGACTGGATTAAAGTAAAGGCCACATAGTGTAGTAGGGAAAGTGTGAATGACTTTTTAAAACCTATTTAAAGTGGTATAGAACACACTTCTCACGGTTTGTATTTATTATAAAAGTGTCATTTCTTTTCTTTTTTTTAATCTTTTTTATTTTGTACTAAATTGACTGAAGTTAACAAATATAGCTCATTGGTAGAATTCATAGCTATAATTATTACATGGTATCATTAATCAAATGTTTAATGAGGTTCCTGATGACGGTTCAAAGTCCTAACAAATGATGACATAAAATATTTAAGAAAAATCATTAAAAAAATAGACAGGCATGAATTTACAGTGACCTTGGCCTTTAACCTTTGGCCACCAAAATCATGTCGACTTACACAACAATTTGTAATTGTGTAGTTGCTTTAAAAAGGACATTCTCTGTTATCCCTGTAACAAACACAGAATGTTACACACAATATTAATTTAATATCGTATTAACAAGAATATCAGCCTCTCACTCCTTTAACTGCTGCATTATGTACAAAGTTTACTATTATTTCAAGTAATAGACAATTCAGTTGGGATAAAATATTTATACTTCTCATGAAATGATTGTGACTGTGTGATGTGTTCTTAATAAATGATGTAATCATTGTGCCTGATGTGTGTAAATGGGAATGTGTCTGAAAACAAGATTATTATAGCTTAACCCATAAAATTATCTACTGATCTAAAATCCTATCAATCCATGTAAATAACTGGTAGAAAATGTGGTTTCTAACCTTTAAATTACCATCAGATATTACCCATTTGCTTGTTCAGAAGCGCCATAGTTACCATGGAAACACTGTCATCTTCTACAACATTGAATTTATCAGTAAAACCCATGACAGTGGTTTTTGGGCTTGTTTATGTTCAGTTAACAATATAGTATTTGCTGAAAAAATTCAATTCTATTCATCACTTGGAAATGTATTCTCCATTTACAGCAATGTAACATTTCAAAATGATCCTATTATTCATTTGTTCCTTCTGACATTCCCAACACATTTCGAAAATGTAATCAAAATCCGTCTAAGTTTTTGAGTTATCTTGAACCACTCCGGTTCACCACTAAAATCTAATAATTTCCAGATGTCCCCATTACCAACCTACCCTGTAAATTTCATCAAGATCCATCCATAACTCTTTGAGTTATGTTGCTAACTAACAGACAAACACTGGTAAAAGCATAACCTACGTGGCGGAGGTAAAAAAAAAAAAATTGGACATGTAGTGAATGAAAGCTAATATAAAAATATTACATGAAAGAAATGGCTTTAATTCTGAAATATTTTATTCTGAATAAATACTTTTGAATAATAATAATAAAAACAAAAACAAAATATAAATGTAGCCATTGACAATAAAGGCATTTTATTGTATTATATTTTAGTAAGGTTAAAAAGAGAGAAAAATCCATCTGGGAGTGGCCATAAAAGTTGCACTGGGTCTTTATGGGTTAATGAGCAGCGTTCTAGCACAGCACGGTAAAAGCACTGTGCTCTATATAGTAAAAAAACAAAAGGTAATGTAAGGAACCTAAGCTGAACTGTCTAGGTTGCATCTATTCTTATCCTTATTTAGATGATGCCCACCACTGCATTGCTTTAACAATGCCACCCCCCGCCCCCAGCTCTTTGGGGACACGATTAAGAAGACAGGTATCCATTACCTTGAAGCAGAGCAGTACACACTGGCTCCAGGCTTTATGTCACACACTAATATATACAAAGCCTGTGAATCTACCCTCCTGAAATCCCCCATGCCCTTTATCTGCCAATCCCATGACTTTCATTGGCTGACTTGAAGGATGATATCCCTAATGTTCATGACAAATTAATCCACAGGGGGAAAGCCAATGACAGTGAGCTGCCAGTGGGTCATCCCTTTGGCTAAGTCTGTCATTTCACATTTGCAGGGAGTCATGTGCAGGGCTGCATAACTAAGCATCATATTTGTACAAGTTGAATGAAGGGGTCTATAGGTGTGTACTGTACAAGCAGCTCCATTCAAATCAAAGACGCTAATTGGGCTAGTGTGCACAGCTTCAGAAAGGGTAAAGAGTTCTGAAATGATAAACGGCAGAATTATATACGCACGCAGAAAACCTGTCCATATGACATGAATTCTAAAAAAAAAAAAAAAAAAAAGTGCCGATGGCTGTGGGCTTATCTGGACCACACAGCTATCATGTCTTGCTATCAACAAAAGAAGGAATTCAATAGATTATAAAATCAGAATTTAAGTCCATTGAGAATTGAGGGAGAAGAAGCAATTTTAGTGAGAGACTGGAAAAATATACAAAGTTGTCAACAAATTGTATATCACTTAAAATTTGGACAAAGTGAGAAGTTTTGTGCCCAATGCTTAGATCTATCTAATGAATCAATCAGAATTGAAATCCATTGAGAACTGAGGGAAGTGATTTTAGTGACAGACTGAAAAAAAAATATACGAAGTTGTAAACAAATTGCTTACAATTTTAAATTTCGACAGTGATAAGTTTCGTCTACTGCTTAGTTCTATCTCATGAATCAATCAGAATTGATGAACAAAGTGCGATGGCAATAGCTCATAGCGACATCGTCTGGATGAGCAAAAAAAGAAAAAAAAAAAATTTCAAACATCGTAAAACTCGACACGAGCCTACAACTACAATGCTTCCAGAAAACATAAGTAAAAAAATACTGGTTGGTTGAAATTTTCCTGAGATACAGTTTTGGGTCAAAACTTGAAATTTTGGGGAATTAATGAGAGAATGGGTTTGACTCAAAAACCTCAACGTTAAATCTGCTTCAAAACACTGTCTGCACATGACAATACATTCACTTTATAGGTTCTATCTGGTGGAAGACTTGTAAATCAATTGTTTAAATGAACATAATCCAATAACCAACCACTTGTAGTGGTGTTGCACAAAGGTCAAATTTAAGAAATTATAAGTTGCATACAATGATGCCTTCAGGCTGCTGCTTAAGGTCCCTCCATGGACGAGTGGTTGCCAGCTGTGTGTGCAACATAATGTTACTACACTGAATAACTGCATTAGAAATATCATTTGTAAATTCATGAGACTCATAGATTAAGAAAATGACAGAGTTTTTGTTGCACACAGTAGCGTCTGATACAACTCTCCACTTTGGAGGCACTGGAGAGGATGCTTATATGGACAATAATCGCAATGTATTTTTTTGTTTGTATGGAATAAAGTTTGACAAAATGTGTAATTATACTCATCAGCTCTTTTGTCATCATTTGGTTTTTCCAATTAATCTTCTTAAAATACATAACATTTTGCACATTTTAATCTGTTAAGTTAGCAGTTTATTAAAAACAACACTGTAGACCAGGAGTATCAAACTCATTTTAGTTCAGGGGTCACATTGAGCCCAATATGGCCGGAAAAGGGCCAGACCACTAAAATAAGAACAGTGAAAAGAGTAAAGTTACATAATCTTTACGTCTATAATATTTGCCTCAAAAATGTGAATAACATAATCAACTTCTTCAGAAAAACAAATGCAATTTTAGTCAGATTTTTTCCCCCATTGGCTTACAATACAATTCCAAAGACACAAAATACTAACGGGCAAATAATGCTATAATTAGACTTATTTCAGGTTGCCCTTATTTGTTCATGTTATTCACATTTGTTTTTAAATGGATAGTTTAATTATTTTCATGTAATTTTACTGTTTTTATACTAAAATAAAGCTAAAATATGCAGTTTTCATTATCTATAGGTAATCAGGATCATATTTTACTGATATGACCTAATTGAGATTGAATTATTCTGTATATAGAACCTGAATTCAAATCTGTTTTCATTTTATTCATTCTATGGGCCAGATTGGACCCTTTGACGGGCCAGATTTAGCCCCCAGGCCTTATGTTTGACACATGTGCTGTGGACCATTATGAGATAGAACCACACACTTCTCTAAAGTCTGGCATACTTTAAAATTTATCACAAACATTGCTCAGTCATAAACACTCCAATAACATGATAAAACCATTCATAACAACAGATGATTAACGTTTGGCATTCATTGCGCCACTTTAAGCTGTTCCCTGCTTATCCAGCAACCATGCTGTTGATATAGCAGGGGTATAATGAGCAACAGCAGGGTAGCAACACTCTGCGATGTTACCATTTTAAGAGCTACCATAGGCTCAGGTGGAGGCTCGGTAGCTAGAGATAAAACTTTAACAAGCAACAGAGTGTGCAGTCGGTGTAGCGGACTTGCATGGCTTGTTTTTGTTACCATATTATGATCAGATGATAAATTAGCAGCACATGATGAGCCTGTCCTATCTTAACTAGTACTGGCAGCATCAAGACATTGGGCAAAGTGGAAAATCCCTCGGGGTTCATTAAGCTGTGAAACTCCCAATGATGCATCGAAAATCTCTGTGAAATCAGAATGCGAGTTTCTTTTTTTACACTGCTGCGCAAGTCAACACTAAAGGGTTGAATCAAAATATGTTTTACAAAAAAATTATTTAGGTATTTGTCAATGATATGTTCACTTCTATATAGAACGGTCATATTTTTCACGTTCTATACGATGTTTAATTTTTTTACGGACTGCAGGAGTCTTCATGTGAGTGATCCATTAATGATCCAGACACATGTACAGTGCATGGACAAAATCTAGGAGCTCACACACTGAGCCGTAACTACAAGCATAGATTGGTTTTGAACTTAGCTTTCAGGATTAATTATTTAGTGCATTTTTGATGGACCTCTGAAACTGCTTCTCCTGATGCAATATTAATTGCCATGCCAAAATGTATTACAGATTTATTTTCAATCATTGAAGGGTGTCAAAATTCCCCATTTAAAAAGGACCATTCCAAACAGAATGAGGAAAGCCAGGAGATTACTGCCCCAGTGATCGTCAAGGATGATGGAGGTGTCAACAAATTCATGAATTTGTGGTACAGCATCAAGCACTCTTAAATGTTTCTAAAGACTACAGTTGTTGCAATTAAAATGTCTAAAAGCTGAACCAAAAGGACATTTAATAAGCAGTGCCAGTCACAACAAACCCTGCCCCACGTACGAATTGTAGCTTAATTTGTCGGCGTTACCTCTACCTCTCACAGTTGTGCACATTTACATTTGCACATTGTCCAGATCTTGCACATTATGTAAATAGTTTCTCAGTAATAGTAGTTTCTATTTATATTTGTTGTACTTTATGGTCTTCTTTACTTCAACACTTGTGGCATGTGTTGTCAGCATATTGATTACCTCTATATATGTGCCAAAATTGAATAATTACCTCTGCCTGGGAGGTAATGTTTTTGCCGGCGTTTTATCTGTTTGCTTGCTTGTCTGCGTACAACATAACTCAAAATGTTATGGATGGATTTTGATGAAACTTTCAGGATAGTTTGGGAATGACACAAGGACTAATCAACTTCTGGATCACTTTGAAAATTTACATTGCGGTAAATGGAGAATACATTTCAAAGTTATCCAGAATCCTAGCCTAGCCGCGCTATCCCTATTCATTACATGTATAGGTCTAGGAACGCTACTTAGGCAGGGGAGGCGGGGCTAAAAGGTTGTCTTTCAAATCCTGTGTATGCAATAGGCGGGTGGACATAATGTGAAGAACTAAAGCTTTAAGCAATTCTACTAGATCTGGACAGCAGGCAAAATCCGACGCAGTCAGACATGCTGATCAAACTTTTTTTGACGCACAAGGTGTTCCTCACGTCTAATTGAGATGCAGTGGATTTCTAACACATCTGCTTCAATATGACGCCCACATCCCTAACCCTAAACCCAAGCAAAAAGTGTTTTAAACCCGATTGTCCCATATTGGAGGGGTTAGAAACCCACCGTGTCTCAATTAGACGCCAAGGGACATAATGTGCGTCAAAAACCGATGCTTGGTCAGCATGTCGGAGCACGTCAGATTTTGACACGCTGGGAGTGAGACAGTGTTGCATTATCAAGAGATGATTTAAGCCAAAACCTCATTTTTGTCAAAAAATGACTGGGGCCATTATTTTAATAGGGTGACTATATGCACTGGGTGTGTAAGCGATGACACATTAATCTTTACAGAGTTAAGAAAAAAGGAACTCTGACTATATCAGCTGTTTTAAGAACAGGTTAAAAAAGTTCTTAGTGAAATCTGTTCTCCTCATAGAGGTCATTCCAAAGCTTCACAGACTTAACAGTTAAAGCAAGGTCAGTCTAACTTTTCAAATTAGATTTTGTCACAGCAAAGAGTGACATTCCAGGTGATTTCAGACATCAGGTCTCATGGGGATGGAAATGCTCAGTAATATACCTCAGATTTCAGACCAGGCAGTGTGTTAAACATGAATTGCAGGGTCTTACACTGAGCCCTCAATTCGAGCTGGAGCAAGGGCAGGAGAGCAAAATATATGTGATGTGGTATCTTTATAGTGGTAAAGAAACTGGCTGCAGAGCTGTGCACGAGTCTACACCCATTTTGTAGTGATAATGAATACCTGTTTCTTGATTTTTGTTTGATTCAGTACAGGAACAGATGGGAAGTTATACGACTAGGGGCCAGGGCTTAATTTTGTTAGTAGAAAGGTTGGAAAAAAAATCTAAATATTTTGCTGAAGATAAAGCAGTTATATGATTGAATTGAATTGTTCTCAAAATGTGTGCCAAGGATGGTGCCCTGGGGCATTCCAAATGCCATCTATGCACAACAAGTGCAGACATCCATAAGATTCATAAGGTTATTGGTCACTACTGAGTCCCTAGTTATCTATTTTATGAATTATGGTTCCTTTAAATACAGTGGTCCTTCGTTTATCACGAATCACAAATGATCAAAGTGCTGGTTAGTTCATGTTTTTAATATATATGATGGTGTGTTATTACACATATATGGTGGTTTATGTAGAAACCGGATTCGGTTGAAGTTGGGAAATTGTGTAAAATGTAAATAAAAACTAAATACAATGATTTTAAAATCCTTTTCAACCTATATTCAATTGAATACACTACAAAGACAACATATTTAATGTTCAAACTGATAAACTTTATTGTTTTTTGCCAAATAATAATTAACTTAGAATTTCATGGCTGCAACACGTGCAGTAGAAGTTGGGAAAGGGCATGTTTACCACTTCGTTACATCACCTTTCCTTTTAATAACAGTCAATAAACGTTTTGGAAGAGAGGAGACTAATTCTCTTAGCTTCTCATGTGGAATTCTTTCCCATTCTTGCTTGATGAACCGCTTCAGTTGTTCAACAGTCCGGGGTCTTCTGTCGTATTTTACGCTTCATAATGCGCCACACATTTTCAATGGGAGACAGGTCTGGACTGCAAGCGGGCCAGGGGAGAACCTGGACTCTCTTACTTCGAAGCCACGCTGTTGTAACACGTGCAGAATGTGGCTTGGCATTATCTTGCTGAAATAAGCAGCGGCGTCCATGAAAAAGACGTTGCTTGGATGGCAGCATATGTTGCTCCAAAATCTGTATGTACTTTTCAGCATTTATGTTGCCTTCACAGAAATGTAAGTCACCCATGCCATGGGAACTAATGCACCCCCATACCATCACAGATGCTGGCTTTTGAACTTTGCATTGATAACAGTCCGGATGGTCCGCTTCCTCTTTGGTCCGGAGGACACGACGTCCAGTGTTTCCAAAAACAATTTGAAAAGTGGACTCATCAGACCACAAAACACTTTTCCATTGTGCATCAGTCCATTTTACATGAGCTCGGGCCCAGAGAGGCCCTGGATGTTGTTCATAAACGGCTTTTGCTTTGCATGGTAGAGTTTTAACCCGCACTTACTGATGTAGTGACGAACTGTATTTACTGACAGTGATTTTCTGAAGTGTTCCTGAGCCCATATGGTGATATCCTTTACACACTCATGTCGGTTTTTAAGGCAGTGCCGTCTGAGGGATCGAAGGTCACGGTCATTCAGTCTTGGTTTCCGGCCGTGGTGCTTACGTGCAGTGATTTCACCAGATTCTCTGAACCTTTTGATGATATTATGGACCGTAGATGTTGAAATCTCTAAATTCCTTGCAATTTTGCTTTGAGAAATGTTGTTCTTAAACTGTTCAACTATTTTCTCACGCAGTTGTGGACAAAGTGGTGAACCTCGCCCCATCCTTGCTTGTGAATGACTGAGCATGTTTGGGGAGGCTCCTTTTATACCCAATCATGGTCCCCACCTGTTCCCAATTAGCCTGATCACATGTGGGATGTTTCAAATAGGTGTTTGATGAGCTTTTCTCAGCTTTCTCAGTATTTTTTGCCAACTTTAACAACTTCTACTGTTGGGTTAATTATTATTTGGCAAAAAACAATAAAGTTTATCAGTTTGAACATTAAATATGTTGTCTTTGTAGTGTATTCAATTGAATATAGGTTGAAAAGGATTTTAAAATCATTGTATTTTGTTTTTATTTACATTTTACACAATTTCCCAACTTCAACCGAATCCGGTTTGTACATGTATATGATGGATTTGTGAATATTCCACTAAAAAGTACCTGTAAAGTGAATGGATGATAATGTGCAGACAGTGTTTAGAAGTAGATCTGGTAGATCTGAGACCAATATTCATTCTCTTATTAATTCTATGAATTTCATGTTTTGACTCAAGACTTATCTTGGAAACTTGAGCTAACCAGTATTTAAGATGTGACTTTTCTTTATCAGTTTCACACATGGAGTAAAATTTAATTGAAGCATTTTACTTGTAGACCAGTGTAATGGTAATAAGTGAAATTCAAAAAGTAGCGTTTCCATTACAGAGTAGTATTGACTTTACTGTATCTGAACATCATAGCGGTGTGGAGCTCCATGTGGTCTGCTGAGGGAATTATTGATAAACTCGTTCACTGTGTATTAGGGTTTGCATTTGGAGTTGAATGGACCCTACTTTGAAAGACACATTTTGGAAAACCCATGTGGGTTTTCACATACCCCAGTGGTCCCAACAGTAAATGTAAACCTAACCAGGACCCAAATGGGTTTTCCAAAATGTATCTTTCAAAGTAGGGTCCAACCAACTCCAAATGCCCTGAAGTGTGCTCCTATGAGGTTTTGAAATTTTCACATACTCCATTGGTCCCAACAATAAACCTTAGGGTTAGAGTTCATTTTTACATCAAGATTAGGGTTAGTTTTTACATCAGGGTTAGGGTTAATTTTTACATACCTCCACCAAAGACTGAATCTCCTGGACTTACCCTGGTGTAGTTTTGGGCTGTCATCATTTTTAGATCGAGCCTTTTATTGTTATTGCATATAAGTATAAAAAAGCCACACATACCCCTCCCTAAATAAAAATTACAAACACTCAATCCATGCACATCAACAACCATAGCAAACACACAAAACATAATGTATCAGGACTTTAAAAAACAGTGGATTCATGTACTATACTGTACATAATGTACTATAATTAGTGTAATATATTTATATTTGCATCTGTATTTTATAAAGCGACTGATTGGCCAGATAGATTTCTGTAACCTGTGTCTGCAGGGTTTATCCATCACCTTTTAGTATCGCTGGGTACCTGGGTGCCGCTCCACCAGGACCAATCAGGACGCATAGCACAATGCACGTTCATACACTATAAGACAAACAAACAAAAAAAAACCTACAAAATTGCACACACGAAAAATCTGTGAAACAGCGAGGCTACAAAAGGTGAACAGCATTCTAGCGAGGGAACACTGTATAAGAATAATCAACAAAAAAAGAAGTGTTTGCAGCTTCCAGGACAGGCAAACAGGGGGAATATACTTCATTATTATAAGCAGTGGTAGACCTGGGCTCCAGATATCATTAGGCAGTCCAAGAATAGTGTCAACTGCTCCACTATTCTCCTGACAGAGGTCTTAAGTGTTTGGTTTCACGCCTGAGAAATATAGTGCATATATCTCCTGACCCTGACTGCACTGATGAATCATGCAGCACTCTAACAAAATGTACCGTGGGACCCATGTTAACAAGGAGAGTGAGGCCAACATGGAACACAAGTAACATAACCTTATGCTTAGCATTAACAATTAAATAACAGATGCCAGTGGGACTTGTGCCTCTACTTTGCACACACAACAGAGAGCAGATCAAACGAAGTAGAATATTATAAAAAGATGAACTAGCGCTCTGTCAGTCATGAAGAACCTGTCAATTTTTTTGGCGATGTGCGAATTCTGGAATGTATTCCTATCAGTGTTGTGTGTAATTTTTCAGGTATAAAGTTGTATGACATCTTACTACCAAACGTGGTCATTTAACATAGTTTATTTTTCCAATTCTTCACAATGGTTTTTATTTATTTATTTCAGATCCCCATTAGTTACTGCCTCAGCAGCAACTATTCTTCTTGGGGTCCTACTGTACAAACGTCATCCAACAACAACTAAAATACTACTACTAATAATAATAATAGTAACAATAAAAGTTAATAACAAAACACATAAAAAAGTAACATTTTAAAAAAGAAAAGCAAAAAAATATATATACTTTTCTCAGGAGCAGATTTGACAAGTGTCGCATTCAATTTTCCCTCAACTTTTTTTTTTTTTTTGCAACCTATTATGACCTGAAGGTTGTAACATATTTTACAAAGGACACATGCCACAAAGTTATTTATTTTTGAGCAAATTTGAAGGTTGTTTTGTCTGATTTTTATTAAATGCGTGAAGGCTGTTATTTCATATTGTTTGACAGGGCTTAGTGTTGGTGTTGAAGTCTACAGTACTCAATATTTTCTTATTAAGTACTCTATTTGTGGCATTTTTTAATTACAAAGAGCACAAAAGAAATACCTGTCATGTACTTTATGTAGCCTTACACATTTAGGAACAGATATGCACTTCTAACCAAAGTCGAGCAACATAAAAGTAACAAGTGACATAAAAAAAAAAAAAAAATCACCATAAAGGAAAACTAAGGAAAGTACTGGATTAGTTTTCATTGCAATAACAAGGAACAAGTTACTTTTTTTAAAATGTTCCCAACACTTGTTACAATGCATTTTATTTCAGGTACTTAGATATCCAGTATATCTCTGAAAAATGTACATTTTGTGGATGAATGATCCACTTTTCTTTTTACTAACGGCCCTTGCTATACTCTTCATGGATGAAAAGTGAGAAACACATGTTGACTTAAAGTTTAAACCCTGCACCCAATTTCACTTCAAATGGATTTTGGTAGATTAGTGAATCAGAGAATAGACAGGCATAATAAAATAAAGGTGAACTCCTCATTTATGTGGAGCCTTTAAAGTCTCCATTAACCTCCTGGTCTCCTAACAGTTCTAGCTGGGCTTTATTCTTACAGGTAAAATTTCCATTAACAGGGCCGTGAAACAGTTTGACATCTGCTTCTATCAAGTTTACAAAGCCACAATAGCTGGATTATATTCAGTGACACAGGGAATCAAGGGCAATCACATCATGTTTAATCTTTTTTTGACAGAATAATCAATCATAATTGGTGCGTGTGAAATACAGATTCAATTGAATGTTTGCACTCAACTTTTTTCAAGACTTAAGTTTTGCTTCATGTGTAAATGAATGTGAATCATGAATATGTTACATAGCATGAAAGTACCATACATCTAATTATACCAGCTTTGACTTTGAATGTATTGACCTTTCCGTTTCTCACTGAACATGAGTGAACATGAAAGACTTTTTCACTCGAGTTTTAAAACATTCTACTGAAGATGAAACATGATTACAGAAAGTCTTAAATCGAATCTCCACTTAGGAAAGGCATTTCTGCCCAAATATGAACATTTTTTTTTTCAGTTTAATCTGTATTTGAATCTCTCATATATTAAGTTAATGCTGCCATTCTTCATATGGATATCGTCTGGTATCTCTGCTTTCACTTTTTGTTATTCTAGCCTCTAGCTCTTATGGTGAGTGGCTGTACAGATGCCTCATAAAAATGTGTGTGAATATGTGTTTCTTTCTGTCGGCATGACTGGGTGGTACGCTTCACAAGTTATATTTGCTTTATTGTGCAGTTCATGTCTGTGTGTGACAGATTTAATGTAGCAATAACATGAAGAGCTGGAAAGTACACAGGTCTGCGTTATATGTATGCAAAGTATTATGAAAGCCATGACTTAAGAATAGTATGTGTGTGTGTATATATATATATATATATATATATATATATATATGTGTGTGTGTGTGTGTGTGTGTGTAGATAAAATAATCTGTGAGCACCTGAAATGCGGTGCATACTTATGTCTGCAGACAGTGTTACAGTAATGGAAGACCTCCATTGTCATGTAAATTAAATTCAGAATTTTGACACAGAATACAAGTCTGGCAACATTTCTACAACAGACTTTCAGTGTTTGAGCTGGAAAATCTTAACTGAAAATGGGGTAAGAAACATAAAAAGAAGATGAAATGAAGCATGCTAGTAGTTGCTTTACAGTTTTCCGTGAGCATAATTGGAGACTGTTTGGTTTAATTCCTGCTTTTCCCCAGTACAGTTAATCTGGCTGATGCAGTATTGTGTCTTACAAACATTCTTAAAATGGCTTAAAAAGCTTTGCCCCTGGCTTCCTTCGCATGCTCAATCATCATCACCTGATTACAAATGAACACAGCATTGTTGTGCAGCCATGGGTCCCAAAGACTCATGTTTCAGGATCTGATTAGCTTCAATGTTAATGAGAGCTTTGCTTCTATTGCTAACCCCTAAGGTATCTGGATGAAGCTTTCTATCATCCTCTGCTGGATTCTGACACCCTTGCCCAGATGGCGCTGCAGTATCACTCCCTTCTCCTATTTTTTTTTTTTTCCTCCACATGCTAAATACACCATTGGAATGTCGCCCCTGGGTGTTGACAGTGCATATGGACGCCATGAATACCTGCCTGATCTCATTACAACTGATACACACATAATTTCATAACAAAGGAGACAAAAGTTGAGATGAGAACAGCTGGCTTTCCACACTTACTTCATTTAAATCTATGCTTAAGTTTGGAATAAATTATTGTAGTTTTTACCACTGACCAACTCTTACAATAACTGACAAATTCCATGTAGTTGTGCTCACATTGTGTAAATCTGAACCTTTTGATTTTAGTGTAAATCTATGGTCACTAGGGCTAGGCGATCAAATGTTAACAATATACAGTATATCCCCAGACATATTGATCACAGAAGGGTTACATTTGGACTGCATGTAAAGGTCCATGTGTTTGTCTGCAGTTTCCATGGTGACCAAAATCACAGATCTAAATATCTCGTGTTATTTATTTTTTACCCTATTTATCCAATGATATTTATCATTTAATATCATTCTCTGCTGTATACATTTTTTTAATATTCTGTATCTTTAACCCATGCTAATTCTCTTTCTGTTCCTGTTATTGAGCTTTGCAATATCGAAATGTCTCCATTGTGGGGTGAATAAAGGATATCTTATCTTCTCATTCATGTCATTTGCTATACTTTTTATGTCATTTGTGCAACTTAAATAAAAAAAAAAAAATTACAAATATCTAAGTGAAAAGTTATTTATTTCCATTTAAAAATGATAAAGGGAACAGCAAACTAATATATATATTTTTTATTTTTCTACGGATATGTATTGTCTGTAAATCCTTGCGCTGAACCTGAGCGCTCTACCTCATTTTCATTGTACTTGACTACAATAAGAATATGCTGATTCTGTTATGGACAAACACATGGTCCCACAAACCCACATAGGACCCTTATATGCAGCCCAAATGTAATCCTTCTGGTGCCCACATGGACATGTTCGCTGGGTCACAATAGAACTATTCCTATAATATAAGACATACGTTAAACTGTACAGTTTTGTTAGATTTCATTCGTCCATGTTTTGGCAGATGTGAAAATAGCCAATCATAATTAAGTTGTGCTGCACCAAACCAATCACACCAGAATCCAGTTAGGATGATGCACACAGCACACATGCTATTGTTGGAGCTACAGTGGGAGGTAATGAGTATTCCCTCTGGAGAAGATATGACCGACAAGTAGACGATGGGGTTATTGAAAAGAGCGGTGTGAATCATCATTTTGCTTCCTACGTTTCACTTTTGATTCATGCCAGTTATCTGGGGAGGGGCACAGAGATACACACAGGTGTGTGTGTGTGTGGGGGGGGCTACTGCAATACTACTACGTGACATACAAACCGTACAGCCATATATCTGAAAATTAAGACACTTATAAGACAGGGGTTAATAACTCTAAAGATGAGGGATTGGGGGGAGATGACTAAAGTGGGGTGAATAATACATCATAATTGTAGGATGTATTGTACGGCAGCTGTGGCTCAGTTGGTAGAGTGGGTGTGCCAATGACCGAAGTGTTGGTGGTTTGAATCTTGGCTCTTGACTGTCCATGTGTTGAATTGTCCTTGGGCAAGACATCGAACCTTTAAAGGTGTCATTACCCTGAAAATCACTTTTCCACGCTCCTTTTGGAATCTGATGGGTCACCCCAACTTACCAACACATGCTGCCTTTGAAAGTGGTTTGTCACTTCTACTGGCTGCATAAAGCATTCAGAGGAAACAACAAGAGGAACAAGGGACCCAGAAAAAGCCAGTCCATCTGATGTCAGATGGACTTTAGCGTCATCCACTTGGGGTTAAGCCTGTCTCGGCAGCGAATCTGAAGTAGCATTAGCATTAGCATCTATAAAAGAAGATGGTGCCACAGTAGCTGCTGCAGAAACTGGAAAAATATGGCAGATCAAACTGGTTCTTGTGCTCTCTGTGGTAATCTGCACGTTTCCAGAACAAGCAACGGTACGAAACCTAGCTGGATGCTACTTGGGTAAAGGTAAACACACACAGTGAAAGGGGAGGGGGAAGTGTTCCTTCACGCATTCTGAGCCAATCAGAGATGCGTTGTTACCGCGTCATGGACATGTATGAGGAAGTACCGGTAAACTCTGTTGTTCAACGTCAAGTCATTTTTCTTCAGCTGGAAACAAAGCAATCCGGAACAAATACACACAAGGTATTCAATACCAATGGAGAACACAGTAATATTAATAAAATAACCATGGAATGACTCCTTTAATTGTTCCCAGTAGCTCTGACAGCACTCTACATGGCAGCAGCACCTACTGATGTGTGTGTGTGTGAATGGGTAAATGTGTGTAAAGCGCTTTGAGCACCATGAAGGTTGAAAAGCACTATGGAAGTGCAGTCAATTTACGATCATTCTAAGAGTGCAAGGAAGTACTTCTCCATAAGTACCATGGCATTTGTATTTTTCTCTCTTTCTCTTTCTCTGTCTGTCTAATGTCTTCACAACTAATTTATGAGTAATGGAAAATTTAAGCTTGACAAAAAATAGTAACTTCATTTATATTTTGATATCTATCAATATCATCTGATATGAAAAAAGTAAATAAAGTAAGTATCATATTTGTTTCCATATTGGCGAGCACTAATGGTCACTTAATACAAACCCAATATTAAAGTATAATTATAAGTGTGGTATATCTACCCAAGAGTCTGCAGTCTAATATTACCACACATGTAATTGACTACATGCTTGTGTGGACAGCTGGCTCAGTCATAGGTGTAGAGGAGGATGCTCACGAAGCGAAAGACAATCATGGACAATGCCACACATTGGATGGACAGTGGAGCACTTTCTCTAACAGATTATTACAGCTCCGCTGTCAAACAGGAAGATTCAGGAAATCCTTCCTCCCACAAGTCATTGCACTGTTCAATAAATCATAATCACATCTCATTGCTGCTGTTCACTAGGCACTTTCTGTAAATAACAAGAATACTGTCATTGCATTTGTACTACTGTACCTTACTTTACATCACTGTGGACACTTTAATGACATTATACCTTACCTTTGGCACCATCGCTGTTTGTTTATTTTACTTATGTCAAGTGGTGCTGTTATCACAAAGCAATTTCCCAGTTGTGGGATCAATAAAGTACTTCTGTTCTATTCTATTTTTTTCTATTATGTTCTATTCTATTCCATTCTATCATACATACAAAAAACATTTTTATTTTCAGCAACCTTTGGAAGGAGAGAAAAGGGTCACAATTCAGAAACCAGGAATGTGCACTGTGTTTATATTATTCATTGTATTTCATCTTATTCTATTTTACTGATATTTTATTATTCTATTATCTATTTTACTATTGCAATTTTGACTCACCCCTGCCTTATACAAACCTGTGCAAATCTCATTTTATATTACTTTTTAAATCTTAAAATGTATGTATAATAGATTTTTTACTTCATTTTAGTTATTGTACTTCAACCATTTTGTGTGTAATCATAATGTAATGTATTTTAATGTTGTATTTTAATTGTCAATCACTGTGAATCACTTTGGGCTACACCTACTGCATGAAAGTTGCTATAGAAATAAAGTTTATTGTTATTATTACTACATATCTGCTGCATGCAAAAACTTTAGAGAAGAGACTATCAGAGACAGATGTATGCATGAGAATAAATGACAGCAGAACAGATATAAACATTTCTTTCTCCAGTGTAGGTTCATACTTTCATACTCATTCGTGGATGAGAAAGATGCACATCTGTGAACATCATAGATGTGTGTCTATCTGTGCACTTTCAGTTCTTTTCCAGCTGCTATGTTATCACATATAAATAACTGTATAACCTCACATTGAAAAAAAAAGTACTATATAAAAAATGTCACTTAAGTGTTAAATTTATACAAGAACCAGTTCTTTTACATGTTTTCAGCATGAACTTCCTTGCAACTCATTTGCAAATATCACATGAAATTTAGTCCCTTTTTAATGCGTGTCTTTTTTTTAGTTATTACTGTGTCTTAGAAAAAAAAAACATTGATTAAATTTTTTTTTCATCTGCGAAATCACCACTGTTGCCATAGAGCTATTTCTATAAGTGGACTGTGGCTTTGACATTTATTCGTCAAGCATCAAGGTTGTTGTTTTTATTCCTATCTATATTCATATGGTCTATAGAAGTGAATGTATAAGAGTGTAAAATGAAAACCCACTGTACATTGTGATTGACATATTGTTGTCGTATAAAGCACATGGGTGATGTGTAGCCTCAGGGCTGTAACCCACAGGTGGACCAGCTCCACACAGCCTGCATCATAATCCCAACTGTCAAAGGAGAATGAATGATAATAAATAAATAATTTCAACTAAATGCAAAACAAATGGCTACAATGAGTATGCATGATGAATGGTTTCATTCAACTTGATTTCAACAGACAGCACAGTCTACATTTAGATTGGATTAAAATAGACCTTGCATTGAGTCCCGCTCACCTCAAGCGACAGGATAACGTCAGCAGTTGCGATGCCAGAGTCAGAGTTAGGATGAATGCTCAAAAACATTCTGGAATTCACATTTTTAACACAAGCGAAGAGAATAGAATAGACTAGACTAGACTAAAATCTGTATTTTGTCACACATTGCAGACTAGAAGCAGTGGGCTGGCCATATCGGGTGCACAGGGAGCAGATGGAGGTGGTGGTGGTGGGGTTAAGTGCCTTGCTCAAGGGCACATTAGCCAAAATTCTCTGCCAGTCCAGGCAATCAAACCAGCAACCAATTGATTACAAGCCAACTAGACCATGGGTGCTCGCTCGCCATGGACAGATATAGACACCATCTTATGGGTCAAAAAATAGTAAGGAATTCATTCTGTAGAAGTGTTTTCTTCAGAACAATCAGGCTAACTATGCTATCAAGTTTTTCCATTCTAATCTTAGAGGTCAACAGATGGATGTTTTCTACAGGAATTTCCCTTTGAAACAAGGTTTTCAAGGCAGAGAGATGGACTACTATTGTATAAAGCACAGGATAGTACGCACTCTGTATCAATAGTAATAATAAAAAAAAAAAAACGACAAATAGATCCATGTAGGAAAAGAAGGACATGATTCAAGGACTGGCCAATGGTCTGTCTTATGTCTTCGTCATTGAGCACAAAAGTAAAAAAAAACAAGTAGCAGAACATAATGAAAGAAAAAAAAACACAACATCCTAATGGGAAACATGTTCGTGTCGTGACTATATTTGTTAACATGGCTCCTTTCTTTGAAGTTTGTCCAGCTGATGAAAGGAAGGACAGACAGGAAAGATAACAGATAGTATTGTTGATTCTATGTCTTTGTTTCTATGGTAAAATATTGTCAGTCACTCCTGCCAATTACTTATAATTCAAGGTCAGGAAACATCCCTCTGTGAGACTAATCATTAGAAGTGTAATGACACACCATCAGTACTTTTTAACTACTGTCAAATCCCTACCTATGCCAGTAAAACATGTATAAGCCAACCTTTCCAGGGTTTTGTATTAAGACTGTCTCAGCGCTAATTCCCAGATACCTAATTCCCAGCCTTACCTTTGTAATATTCCTAATGAGCCCCTAAGCCCTGAGATCCCTCATTCTGCTGTGTTCCACGTTCCCTTTGATCCCGACGATCCGTTTCCCAGCATCCTCGGGGGGTCCGTACATAGTGCTACCTGACTGCGTGGTGTTATTGCATCGAATATTCATCGACACCTCGGGTCTGCACTTTCTGTCCTCCCCATCAAGAAAAAGTCAAACAGATTTAGAATATTTGAAGGAGAAATCCCAATGTGCAGGTAGTGATGACTCATATAGTATCAGATTTACCAGGTATACTGCTTAGATTCTTATTTTATCATTTAGTTAGTAGTTACTTTGACAAACATGCAGAGGTAGACTCTTTAAAACGTGACGCGTCATCGTTGACACAAACACAAATAAATTAATTTGGAATTAAAGCTATTTCCTTTGTGTTTGAATGGACATGTTAATTCCAAATAAGGGTTTACATGGGAAACAGGTGTATTCTGCTCTAGTTAATTTGGCTTTAAGAGCTGGGGATACTGAGGGTTCTGATTGGACAGAACGCCCATGTGACATCTTGAAGTCTAACAGGAGAAAACAATCACATCGACTTCCTGTTTTGTTGAGTGATTTTTTTTCCCCCATTATATTCTTCCAATTCTCCAATCAAATACTTAACTTCACCTTGACTCTTAACGCTTGCTTCATAAAGCCATCTTGGAAAATGGCTTAATTCTAGTTGTGCTTAATGACTGGTAATTTTGTCTTTTTATCTAATAATGTAGACTTTTCTTTCTCATAATTTTCACTTTTTACCTAATGATTTTGACTTTTTATATTAAAGTAAAATAAAAATTCTACATTTATTTTGACTTCACTTCATGAACGTTATATATGAAAAATCTAAAAAATAAACCATTCATTGACAGTGCGCCTTATAGTGGCAAAATACTATCATTAATATTTTTTCAACCTTTATCACATGACAAAAACGACACTGAACGAGATGCAAATGTGGGTCTTGTGACGATAACTATGATTAAATATATAATGCAGTTATAGATGACCAATAAAAAACAGACAATATGTGGCTTAAGGAATAAAAAACATTACTAAAATGTCTTAGTTTTTGTTGACAAAAAGAAAATGAGACGTTATTTTAATTCTTTTAGCCTTCTATTCTATTCTATTCTGTTCTATTCTGTTCTGTTCTATTCTATTCTGTTCTAATCTATTCTGTTCTAATCGATTCTATTCTGTTCCTGTTCTGTTCTGTTCTATTCTGTTCTATTCTATTCTGTTCTAATCGATTCTATTCTGTTCTGTTCTATTCCGGTTCCTGTTCCTGTTCTATTCTATTGTGTTCTGTTCTATTCTATTCTATTCTATTCTATTCTGTTCTGTTCTGTACCGTTCCGTTTATACTCCTTAGTTTTAACAAAGGATACATATAACGCCAAACAGAGGTATACATACTGCGTATTTTGCGACTCATTGCTAATAAAATAATTACTGTGAATTGGAAGGACACTAAATCACTGACAATTGCGCAGTGTAAGCAGAGATTATGGAACAGATGACCGCAAAGCTACAGATGAGAATGGTCACTTTTGATCAAAGATGGATAGATGTTGGTCATATTTGGATAACGATTGAAATGGGTTGGGGTAAAAGAAGGGTAATTGTCTGGTAGTGGGTGTTGTTATGTGTATTGATATCAGCCTGGTGTATGGTTTTGATTGTATATGTTGTTCTGTTCTGTTATGTGTGGAAAAAAATAATAATAATAATAATTATAATAATACTCCTTTTAATATTTTTAATGTGGGTCTCTGGGCCCTTTTTTGTCAGTGTACCCCTCATTTTGCCCTCTGCAGTTACCACCTCTAAAGTGACGTGACCTCACATGTGTGGATATTCCCGTCTGTACATTTTGTTTTTGTGCAGTTATACTGGACAAGGTAAAATGAGGATCCCCAAAAGCTGACACAATTATAGGAGCAGATGTCTGTAACAATCTGGAGCTTTTTCTCTTGTTTTGTGCTTTTCTGTTCGTCATTGTGAATGTCTGGGGCTTTTATTTTGACATGTGGGTTTGTGTTCACCCTTCACTTATTTTCCTCCTGGCCACAGTGTGTGTCTCCACCCATTAATTAATCCCATTGTGTCTCACCTGTTTAGTGCTTTATATAAACTCCTCCTGTTTCTTGGTCAAATTGTGAGTTTGTTTTCCACACATCAAATGAGCAGTCCATGTTTTGTCTTGATTCTTCTGGTTCTGGCCTTGTTTCCATCCCCTGGAGTGTGTCTGTTGTTTGGTTGATTTCTGCCACCTGGTACCAGACCTGGGTTTCACCCCTGACCAAGACTCTGCTTACTCCCCTTTGGTATCTCTGTGGGTTCTGACCCCTGCTTGTTCTCCGCTAATGTTCTTTGGATCTCCTCTAAGTTTATTGGCGTCTGTTCTGGTTCTGACTGTAGATTTTTCCTTGTCCCCTTGTTGCTGCTCTGACATTTTGTCTCCGGCCAATCTCCTTTGTAGTTGCTCATCTAAATCATAAATTTTCCAATAAAGCTGTTAAAATTTTATTGTGTCTGGGAGTCTTACATTGGGGTCGACATTGCTCTGGGTCTCTGTCGGTGTGTTGGATGACAGAACACTTAGGATTTCAGTTTTGGCTATAATATTTTTTTATCAGTGTGTCCAAACTGACTTTAACACAAAGGTCATAATTTCAACCAGAGTAATTTGCAATTTAGTGAAAAAGCTTTTTTTTTTTTTTTTTTTTAAATGTTGTTGAAATGGAGGTTCCTGACAAAATCAAAAAGCCTTGATGCTAAATATACTTTATGTGGTTCATTAATGCATTTAAAATCTGAAATGGATCAGTGCCAACCTTAAAACAAAGGAAGGCTAGAAGCTGGCTGTTTTATAAACTGTAGTAAAACAACTAGATTTTGAAGGTTCTAACTGATCTAGAAATTTGGCAAAATAGTTCACCTGTAATATATATTCTAATCTTTTTTATAGTCAAAATGAGAGGGAAAAAAGTCTAGACCAGAGGTGTCAAACATTAAGGCCGGGGGCAAAAATCAGTCCAATCCAGCCCCCGGGATGAATTTGTGAAATGCAAAAATTACATAAAAGATATTAATAATTAAGGATATTAAAATAACTTCACATCATTTCAATCTAAAATGGGTCAGATCATAATTTATGAAAAAAATGCAAATTTTCTTTTTTAGTTTGAAGAAAAAGGGAATAAAAGAAACAAAGACGAGCCTGAAAAAAATGTGAATAACCTGAAATGTATGTGAAATTTTAACAATATTATGAATGTCACTAAATGTGTGTATTTGTAAATCCACTGTTTAAGTTGTGATGTGCATGTATATAAATGATAAACTAATTATTGTTAATGTCACACTTATTTTTCTTAAGAATTTTCAGGTTAATATTTGTTCATGTTATGTTCAAATACAGTTTGTAGATGTAAACATTTTCATGATAATCTGATAATTTTTACTTTTTACCTGATAATTTAGATTTTTTAATCTCAGGATTTTTACTTTTTATCTGATAATTTTGACTTTATCTGCAGATTTTGACTTTTTATCTCATGATTTTATCTTTTTATCCGATAAATGTGGTTTTTGGTCTGAGAAATATGGCTTTTTGTCTCATGATATTGACTTCACTTAATGCGCCTTCATAAAAACCATTGACAGTGCAACTTATAGTGCAGAAAACACAGTAATTACATAATCTGTTTCAGTCTAACACCGTGATTTACTGTAAACTATTGGGGCAGGGTCCTAAATGGACATTGATAAGAACACCATAATCTTCTTTACTGTCTTTTTATTGTGTTTTACTAGTACTTTTTGCAGTTACTGTACAAACACTCACCAATTTTCTCCAAAACGATAGACATTTGAGATGAGATATTTTATTATACATGACAAAGAATGATTTGAATGTTACAAAAACACAATAGCTAATGTTTGCTAAAAAAAAAAAAAAATGCAGCACTTTGTAGGGCAGTTCTGCTTCCTGTTGGTTTTTCAGCATGCTGTGGTACATGCTTGTGAACACAACATCTGCAGGAGGGGTGTGATCATATCCAAGTATGGCACGGATCCGAATACCCAGAGTGAAAATACCCGTAAATAACTTAAATGATGGAATTAAAATAATAAAACAATATTTTAACCTATCACAAATGTTTGCCAATAATAATAAAAGACACTACTTGCTGTAAGTTTTCTTTTCCATTGATAATTATAGGGTTTTTTGGCAGTACTCTATGGAGGAGTCAGTAAGTTGATAATCCCCAGCAAACAGCAGTTTTGACTACAAGCATAATTATAGTACTACAACTGCATGAGAAAAACACTCAAATCGCTGCAAACAGATCCACCAGTAGCTGCTTGGAAATGGCAAGAACTGTTGTTTTAATTCTGTGATGTACAATAAGACTTAAATTTTATGTTTTAAAGCATAATTTTGAAATCTGTAAGCCATGATGTTCAATCATATGAAGCCACTGTTATATTTATACTGTACTATGCCATGATTTTTCTTCTTCCCCCCCCCCTCATGTACAGTAGTAACGCTTGATCACATTTTGACTTGTATACTGTTCCAGTCTCTTTGTGTTTGTTGTTGTGCATTCTGTATTTATTTATTTTTTTAGACCTAGTTCTCCCACACTTACCCTCTAGACATCCTCGGTGAGTTTCCTGTCTTGAATCAGCTCATTAGTGTTGGAGTATATATGTCATTTGTCAGATTGTCTGAGACACTTTCTTGCTTTTTGTGCGCAAGTGTTTGAGGATGCCTCAACTGTGGTTACCTGTTACCTGCTCTGGTTCCTGTTTCCAATTGTATGCCTTAACAACAAACAAGGAAAGAAAAAAAAAAAAAATTCTAACTTCACCTGTCTACCCTGCACACTTGGGCTTTCTTTGCTTATCCATGACCGCCAAAGCGTTAACCCATAAAGATCCAAACAGCCACCAGTGACCACAATATACTGATCTAAACTGTTTAATACAGTTGATCCTTTAATCCTGTTAAAAATAAATATAAAATGTTGTTATTCATCTTTTCATGGTCATCAAATATAACCCATTTGGACATTCAGAAGCACCAGTTACCATGGAAACACCATCATCTTCTACAATATTGATTCACCAGTATAATCCATGAAGCCCATCAGATTGACAGTGGATGGAAACACTTGTTTTATTTTCAATTAATGACATATTTGTTGAAACAGTTTTTTTTCCTTTGAGTTTTCTCTGTTTTTCATATAACAACCTTCACATGTAACATTATTATGATGATAAAACTACATGATCAGCTAATTAAATATTGTAAAATATAACATTCTCACTAAAAAAAGGAAAATATAGAGGATAATATTATACGTATATGGTAATAAATCACTGAAGAACTGTTAAATATGGACAAACATTTATTTGGGACTATCACTAAAGTCAGAATGAGTCTTCATGGGTTATTCAGTACTTTTACATGTACATCTAAGTTGAACTATTAGCAATAATCAAGTTAAGTACTTAACTGGTGTTGCTGAGAAATCACAGGTTTCACTTTACCTGTTTTTTTTTTTTGTTATCTGTCATACACTGGTCACTTCACCTATATTTTATATCTACTTACTTCTGTTTAAAAATAAAACATTTTGTTGTTTTTATCCGCAAACCGACCTCGTGTTAACAGTCCCTAAATCATGAACACTGCAGCCTCACCAGTGTAATAAGATGCATCCATTTACTCCCATGTTCATCTCAACTGATATCTTGTCTTTGTCTGTTTGGGATCCTCTATATAAAATGCTCCCTCCTTTTTTTAATTTACATTTTTTTATGCTATCTTGTAGCAGCAGGAGCCAAGAATCCACTAAAACCTGTGTGATTTATTAAAGTCATATTCACAGATTATAGTAGAAATATTTCTGCAGTGAATAAATGTTAGGATTTTCTTATTTCTTCTTTTTGTGCTGCTATGACTTGGATTTACTAATAATGGCTTTATAACATCAGTACAGTGGTCCTCAGTGGGTCTTCTGAAGATGCTGTGCGGGATGCCCATGCTGACCTAAGCACTATTAAACTTACTAATTAGCACAAACAATACACAGTAGTGTTGATAGAAATATTTATTCTCCCCAGAAAGTACATAGTTTTTACACAGACAGCAGACCATGGGTGGGCAGAGGAAACATATAAATCAGAGTGTACCAGGTCCACTTAGATTTTATTGTACTAGTGTATAAAGATGCGATATGGAAAATTCCAAGATCTTATTAGTCCATGAGGGAAATTAATTTTCATTAGTGTGTTTGACACAGTTTAATTATGTCGCAAAAGATGGAGATGTCACATATTAGAAGTAGCATGTTATATCCATTGGAAAAAAAAGCCACGTTTTTCATAATGGTGCATTTTGTAATAAAGTAATAATTTATTTATTAGATATTATAATAAACTACTACATTTCATAATAAATTGCCCCAATGCACCAAATATAATAAGTTATTACATTGTAAAAAAAAAAAGTGCATTTTGTAATAATATTCTCAAAATGTAATAACTTATTATGTAATGTGCCAAAAATTATTACAAAATTAAATGACAAATGTATTATATTTTGGACATTTATTACAAAATATGGCTCAAAAACAATGTTTGTATCATACAACAATGTTTGTATCATATGACTAAAACAGACAGAGAAGAAAACATTGAGTGTCTAGAAGTACTGTTTGTGTCAGTACAATAACAGAACTATTGATGTAAGAACTGAAGTGATTTTGGTTTTTATCAAGAAAACCACGGAAACGAATAGATATCAGCTCGGAAATGGATACTAATAATAATAGATTGGATTTATATAGTTCTTTTTTGGCCACCCAAAGGGCTTCACATTACTGACCCTTTATTCATTCACTCTCACATGCTCCCTCTGGTGGTGGTAAACTACATATGTAGCCACAGTTGCCCTGGGGCAGACTGACAGGAGCGTGGCAGCCATTTTACTCTGACCACCACATTCACACACATTCATACACCAGTGTGAGTGACACTGGAGACAACGAGGGTGAAGTGTCTTGCCCAAGGACACAACGGACCGACTCGGACACAGAGGGATTCAAACCACCAACCCTTCAGTTACTGGACGGCCCGCTCTACCAACTAAGCTTTGACCGCCCCATGCCCCAAATGAAACTATTATGAGCAATTTTTTGTATTTTTTTTTTTCATTATCATTATATTTGAGAAAACAAAGATACCTTAAGTTGTACTGGGCATTACAATGAACGAGAAACTAAAGAAAATAAGGGTGATCAAATATTTTTCCAGCAACTATATAGTTTTAATCAATGTGAATTTCTAGCATGATGTGCGTGATTAATTCTATCACAACTGTTAGTTTTGTTTTTTTTAAATACAAATCTGCATCTTTGTATTTAAATATCATGTCTGCATGTGTGGGTACAAGTACGGCCCCTTGTGTTTTTTTTTTTTTTTTAATCTTTTCTTAACATAAACCTCCATATACAGTAAATTAAACACCAGACTCTCTCTCTCTCTCTCTCGCTCTCGCTCTCGCTCTCGCTCTCGCTCTCGCTCTCGCTCTCTCTTTCTCTCATGGGAACTGCAATGTTGTCTTTGTTTTTGCCTCCTCGTAATAGCCACAGTGATTTCTAAAGGCTTTAGAATGAGAATAGAGGCTCAGCTGAGAGAGAAAAAAGTATTTAGTCTGCAACGGGTTCAGCTATAGTGAAAAGTCTCCTTTTCTGTTGTGCAGTCGGAGGCTTTCTGCGCTCCCAGGCCTCTCTCCTCCACCCTTCTCCCTCATCACTAACGAACTCTCTCTGCCAGGCCTTACCTCAGGCGGCCCCCTGTAATTATTCCCCAATGCCACAAACTGGTGAGATGGGTGTCCGTTACACACTGTGTGCCGAGCTAAGAAAAACAACAACTGTGGGGCCATTATTTGTCAATCAAACCCAGGGCCAAAACAAAATGCTGTCTGGTACATCCTAAGTCCTAGTTATCATCATTGAAAACTGTCAGGCCAAAGAGCATTTTTATTGATTTCTGTATTTATTTATTTATTTTTATCATCCTAGCATTTCCCCTGATCTCTGTGTAGCTTTGCTGCTGAGCCTTTCCAACAATCACCTTGCTTTCCTTTGAGCCATACATATATTGGACAAACAAAAAAAGTTGGGTTTTTTTAGGATTGCAAAGGGGAGGCAATGCAAGTAGTTCACACAGACAGTACAGCAATGAACTACGGTTTGGTCAGGAGATGTTACTGCCACGTAAAACTAAATATGCTTAAAATATTAATTTGCTCCTCACAATCATGTATAACACACATCTTGTAAATGTGATAATATAACTCTTGCATGTTGAGAATTTTCATTAATTGGTGATATTATGGATTTTATGTGAAATTTAACAGTAAAAGTGTGTGGGGAAAGTGTTTATTAAATGAACCGAACAGTGTTGTATTATAATTAAATGTGTCAATATAAATGAAGGAATAGTGGGAGATATAGTAGTAATACTAGTAATAACTTTATTTTAATAGCAACTTTTAAAACAGAGTTTACGAAGTGCTTTGCAGCAGAAGGAAACAATAGCAGAACAAGGCAGTCAGAGATGGCAGACCTCCGCCAAGGCTTGATTTTTCAGTAATTTTTGATGAAACTCAATATTAGAAAAAACAAAAAAAGGACACTCTACGATGCTTGGTTGGTGAGAAAACTGATAAAACATTGTTCAAATGGGATTTCCCATGTTAAATAAAAATGGTATATTATTTTTTATTCACGTCATTTCCGTGTTCTTTCGCGATTTTATTTCACGGACCAATAAGAGTCCCTTAGAGGGTCTCTAAAAATCATCTGTTCAGTTTATGTGATATGGCCTTTTGAATATTCAACTACTTATGACGTCACTGTGACATCATGCAACGTCGCATAGCAACCATATCGCATATTTTTGATCTGATATGAAGCACAGTCTGTTGTCGGATTTTATAAAACGAGTCGATACCCCTGATTTAAAGTCAAGGTCACAAAGTTATTTAATATTTCATTATTACATCCATTACTAACTATTCTATTAATATTAGTGCAATAGTGTTCCTTACCTCTAACAGGTAATGGTTCAATGAGGGTAATTTACTTGTTTTTCATAAAATAAAAGTTCAAATAAAAAAAAAAATTATTTCACCACTGTATTACTTTTGAAAAACCAACATATAAAACACAACACTGAAACATAGCATAATATGTTTCACAGTTGTAAAGAAAGAGTAGAAATAGAAATATTTTTGACGCAATTTTACCTCCAGCTTGACTGTTTTCTATGAGATATAAACATGACGGGGGTGATCACAAATATGTGAGATGAACCATTTTCATATTATATGTTGATTACAATAATTAACCCTTGTATTTTGTTGAAAAATAATTACATTGATTATATTGCAGGTCATTTTAAACTGTTCCCTTTAAATCCACTCAAAAAAGTAAAAAAAAAAAAAAAAACATGGTTAAACCCAACAACAACAACAACAACTTTATTTTAGATTATTTAAACATTTAGAAAAGATACATACAATACATTTTTTAAATTCCAAAAACAAAAGTTAAGAACTATTTAATCAAACTTTTATCTTCAGAAACATCCAGACAATCTGGATCATCAATAACACTGTCCTCTGTCTCTGAAGTCTCTTCCTCTGCATTACTTTCCCAGTTCAACATCTGTGATAAAGCTTCTTCAAAAAGAAACTTTCTGGAGCTTATTTTTGGTGTTTTTGTCAAAGAGATGACATAAGAAAAGTGACAAGGACAAGAGAGAGAAAGTTCCTACTCTACACACCTGGGTCTGAATGGCTCTTCAAAGGAAATCAAAATACAAATAATTGGCCAATGAAAACAAAACACATCAAAGAGACATGTTTATTTTAGATCTGAGCAGATATTTACCCACATTAAAGTGTCCGGGTCAAAATGACCCATAACATCATCTTTGTTTACAAACACTGCACAGACACTACACATCAAAGTGTCCATAGGTTCATGACCTTAGATGAAGAAAAGTCACACAATTTCATGAAGAAAAAAATAAAGAATAACCTGTAATTTGATCAACTCAAAAACTGAAATGGGTTAAATTGATCCTTAACATAATACAAGGGTCAAAGCTGAATATAAAACTGCATGAGTCTAAAGCAGAGGTGTTGAAGTTATATTAGTTCAGGGGCCACATTCAGCCAAATATGATCTGAAAAAGACCAGACCAGTGATAATGTTTCCATCAAAATGTGAAGAACATCCACAGAAAAAAAAGCAATTTGAACCATTATTTGCCTCAGTTTATCAGTTTTATCATTTGCACATGTGCAGAACAACTTATATTTCAATTATTAATACACAAAACATTTAGTAACAAGGAAGAATATTCATAAAATTACACTTACTTCTCTTCAGATATTTCAGCTGGTTTTTGTTGTTGTATTTATTTAGGTTTTTGTATAAGGATTATTTATTAATGTAAAGATTTTCATTTAACTTGACTTTTTTACATTAAAACCTGCAATTTGCATTATGTATAAGTAATTATAATCCTATTGTACTGCTCTGACACAAATTAGATCTATTCTATCTGTAAAACTTGAATTAAAATCATTTGTACACAGTTAATATCTTCATTGTTATTCATCCTACGGGCCAGATTTGGTCCCCGGGCCTCATGTTTGACACCTTTCATGACCTTAAATGAGGAAAAGTCACATTTCATGAAGAAAAATAACCTGTACTTAGCTCAACTCAAAAACTGAAATGAGTCAAATTGACCTTTAACATAATACAAAGGTTAACTATTTTTCCTAAATGTTCAAACTTTAAAATGGGTCAATTTGACCTGTAACATAACAGGATGGTTCAAATCAATTCTAAAGGGCCGTGAGGGGAGAGTAGCCAGGACTGGGGTGATGTGATTTACAAATGTCATCCAATGAAAATAGAAAATAAGTGTGCCAAAATGAAAAGCATGGTTGTTGTTTTTTGTTTTTTCATTTTTGCTTTGGCTTGAATTGTCTTGGCTATGAACCTGGCAGGATGTGGCTACAGAACAGTCCGGGTCCTGCAGGTCCCGATGGGTTGACGTGGTGCGTTTCCCAAGTTTGTCTGGTTTTTCAGACCGCTGTCTCTGATCAAACAGACTTTTGTCGCCATTTGCAAAGGTGGCAGATGTGCGGGTGATACATGCACAGCAGGGGAGGTCATCACTTTGGCTGCAGGCAGAGTCTGTTAAAAGTTTCAGTAATGTGCTGCTTATGCACAAACACAGCTGAGGATGTTCTCCTCTGCTGGTTGTCAGAGTCTTCTTTTCAGTGCGAAGACTTGAGAAACAGATGTAGCTTTTCGTTAATTTCCATGTCTCTAGCCGGAAATTACATATTTAATTTCCACTTGGATTTAACATCATAAAACCAAACTCTGTAATTAAATTAAACTTCAAATATATGGGGATAAAAAGTAGGTCTGTCAAAATTAAAGCCTTGTTCATAGATGTTTTGTTCAAACTGTTGAATAAACATGTTAACTGCATATATATTCAGATTTTTGCATGTGTTTAGGTTTTTTTTTTTTACACACTTTTGGGTGTTTTTTAAAATTAATTTTATTTATTTATTATTTTTAATATGTTCTGGAATTTTCATCACTTTTTTGTGAAGTTTAGTGGATTTTTGTGTATCTTATGCGAAATTTGAGGACAAGAAAAAAAACAAAACAAGAGAAAGAATAGACTGAGTTTTCTTTTCACCAAAGCATTTTCAAATGAACACAAAGCATATGTTAGTTTGGGCTAATGCATCACCCAGTTTGGACAAACATTAGGTGCAGTTATATTTCCTTCTTTCTTGATTCTGTTTCCTTATTGAAAATAAGTACAATGGTATGAAATTTAAATCTGAATCTACATTTTCTTTTACTTTTAACACATATTTCATACAAAGTTGGTACATTTTTTAAATGTTTTTTAAAGGTTTGAGGGGTTGTATTTGGGGCCTTAAAACAAATCAGGCCTTTTACGTGTAAAATGCGACTCTATTTAAGAAAAATTCATGGTACGAAAACACTGGAATGAATTACTTTCGTAAGTAGAGGTACCGCTGTATTATTATTATTATTATTATTATTAGTAGTAGTAGTAGTAGTAGTAGTAGTAGTAGTAGTAGTAGTAGTAGTAGTAGTAGTATTTATTTTTCTGGGTTGTTGTTGCTATCATTATGGCTGCAATTATCATTTTCCCCTTCACCCCCCCCCCCCCTCTATCTTTCTTCCCCCTTTCCCTATCACCCTTAATCAGTCCATATTGTGTAGTTGCTTTTCATATTTAGTGTATTTTTATTGTAACATGATATTGTCATAATTGGTGTTTTGGTTTGTTTTTTCTTTGGTGTTGTTGTTTCTCCGTCCACAATGTCTTGTCAATTATCAGTAATAAATTAAAATAAATAAAAAGCCAAAGAATAAGGAAGGAACATGCAAATGTAAAAACAGATTCACTAGTAGAAACTCGTAATGTTAGTCAACTTAAGAGATTTAACGAAAAAGAGGCCACGGCTTCTTTAGAGAAAATTGCAATTATATTTTCCCGAAACCAGGCACAATGAACTTGTTTACAATTCTACCCATGTTAGCATACTCCCAATCCATAACACACATTAACACATCAGAGAGATAGCTTGTGGGACAAGAAACTAATTGGAGGGACCCACAAACATGTTCAGACTAAATTTGTTACAGGAGGAAATATTTCACACTCTTAACAAAGCTTGAGTAAATCACACAGAACATCACGTCTAAGAAATAAAAGAGGCTTAACACATCACTTTTCTTTTCCTACTGAAGGAGGTTGTTACTGATTATTTTGATGGTTTTGTCTGATTTCTTTCCCTCAGGGTCTTTTGTCATACCCAATGATACAAACTGATAGAGAAAACACAGCTTTCATATATTTTTCTACATATTCTATTAATACGTTAACAACGAATATCATAGAAAAATCAATGAATTATCTCACCTTTGCCAAATAGATGTAGAACATCGTGAACAGGATAATTCTGTTTAGTGATGTTATTGTGGGTATAAATGCTGAGATGCAGTGAGTTTTTCAGAATTATCTCCAGAAAACTGGATAATATTGTGTGACAGCTGCCCCTTTAATAGCGGAAATTTTTGTTTGAAAAGAGAAAATAAATTGCGATTCTAAAGCAACATTTTACAGACACTGCGTTCTCCATTGTCTATTGATACCACTGCTTTTGTCACAGACCAAAACAGAACTGAAGCATAAATGCTGGACTTTGATACATTGCGATGGCTGGAACTACAATTTTAGTGAAATGAAACTGGTTGAAAAAGGCTCAGAGTGCAGAAGAGGACATTTTTATTTTTCTGAACCCATACATGACATTCATATGGAAATAAAAGACCTGATCTGCGTCTGTGAGATTCTTTGCTTTTCTACATCTCCATAGTAACGGTAATACTCTTACATAATTTGCACAACCTTCATAAATGTGGACATACAGGAAAATCAGTGGCAGTTGGTAAAGTGTAAAGAAAAGCACAGCATCAGTCCAAGTGAGCGATGTTTTCTCTTTTGTTTTTGTCTTGGCCACAAAGTAGGGGTCCTTAGAGTCCTCTTTCATATCTCATATAGAAAATAAGGTACCATTTTCCTTTTATTAACATGTAATAAAGCACTTAGCTAGATTGAAGCATCATTTAAAGTTGTGCCCTTCATGTCAGGTCTAAAAAAGCACATTTTAAATTCATTTCACAACTGTAATAAGTAAAGTGAATGAGCTCATGATTTTGTTTTATAAGCTTTGAAAGTAAAGGGGAACCAGGTCATTTAAAGTCTGAATGCCCTACGTGGTTTAATTTTTTTATAGCCTATTTTTGAAAAATTCTTTTAGTGTGCACAAATCCTAGAAAACAAAAACATGAAAGTGGTCACAGGTACATTAAAGCACTGTCCATAGACTGAATGAAAAAGTCATTATGTCTTTGTGCTACTGTAGATGGAGACTACACACCATCATTTACATTAAATGAATTTGGTTAATTTTTATTGAGCATTTATTTACTTCACCAGTTGCTTCTGATAGGCCCCAAAATAAGGTGGAGGCTGAGGTGAAAGAGCGATCACGACTGCTGCACCAAAGCTTTGGAATAAATTAGTATTAACTATGAGACATGCCTCCTCTCTTCCAGTTTTTAAATTGCATTTAACAACACATGTTACGACCTGGAGGTGAAACATATTTAACCTGACTCATAGCATCTGGCTGCATTTCACAGAACTACACGCTCATCTCACGCAACCATCTGAGTATCGTTTCTGAAAAATGAAGGAGCCAAGGTGGGACTTCCAATAACTGTTGATGTCTCCGTCGTCTGTTCGGCACTCGGTTCCTCTTCAGCTTTTTTCCATTCCCTTATAGCAGGGGTGTCAAAGTGCGCTCCTCGAGGGCCGGTGTCCTGCATGTTTTAGATGTTTCCCTCTTCCATTACACCTGGAGGTGATTGTATCATTATCAGTTTGATAAGGAGCTGATTATTAACTCTTTAAGTGTCAGGGATGATGCTTTCTGAATGGATGATTTAGTTTAAATATTCAGAAAAATTCAACTATTTTCCTTTTAGTTTTGTGCCTGGACAAGGTGCCAAAAAGCAAGAGTTTTTTTTTAAATTTTATTTAAAAAAATTTTAAAGGCGAAATTAAATTAGCTGGGACCAAATTTCAATAGTAGTTTTCTTCTTTAGTAATTCTTTTTTTTTTAATTTTCCACATTATTTGTCACTTTATAAATATATATTAGTTTTTGTTGCTCATTTTGTTTATTTTTCTACATTTTGGGTTTTTTTATTGTCATATTTTTCTTTGATTTTCTGCCATTTGTGTCTTACTTTGCTCATGTTAGTTCTCAGGAGTTAAAGGGTTAAACTGAATCACATGGAAGAGGGAAATATCGAAAACACGCAGGACACCGGCCCTCAAGGACTGGAGTTTGACACCTGTGCCTTATAGTGTCCATAGTACTCTGGTGTCTCCCTATCAAGTGAAGGCATTTCAGACATATATATATATATATATATATATATATATATATATATTCAGACAACGCAGCGGTGCGTTCAGGTGCAGCCATACTGTGGCCTTTGTTTTGATGGTTTGCTGCTGTATGGCTCTACTTCACGACTTGAGTTCAACGTGAGTGGCTGAAGCGTCAGTCAAGATGGTGGACAGATTCTTCATCTAATCACATGCAAAGATTTTAGATAAGACCCCTCCTTTGAAAACAGTTGTGGAAGGGTCCCAGATGGTATCACGATACCAGATGGTGACATTCAGATTAAAGCATATTCGGAATGACACTAGAGCCAAAGGGTATCATTGAAATAGTTTTATTTCAATTTAGATGTTTATTTTTGTCAGGCCACTCTTAAGCTTTGTCTGCTAAAGAAGGGCTTAAAACACCCACTTTAAACCCCTTTAGCCCAAAGTAACAAAAGAAAAGACCAGAATGGACCACCAAAAAAAAGGATGGTGTGTTTGACACCTCCAACCCCGTACAGGTCCATAGAAGCTGTCAGCGCACCGCTACCCTATCAATGAAACAAAACCCAATAACAGACAGACAAAACATGACCTCCTTGGTAAAAATAGACCAAGTCAAGAATAGGAAAAAAATACTAGAAAAATAGTGGGCAGCACCTAACAACACACTATGTTTCTTTAGCTGTATTTAACACACTGTAACTCATCCTGTTTGAAATCTGTAAACTGACATGAACCTGTTTCTTTTGTCTTTGTATGTTTTTGTTCCCATGTCTTTTTAACTTATTTTCCTATTTTATGTATAGCACTTTGGTTTCCCTTGTGGATCTTTTACATGTGCTATACAAATAAAGTTGGTTGATTGATTGATTGATGACATTTTTATTATGAAAGAAAGTAAGGGAGGATCTTAGCCAGAATTTGGTAATGATTAAATTTTTGGAAAATACCTCAGCTTTTCCATTTATTCCTGTATACTTGTTCAGGTTTGTTTATCTCCTCAGTGTAGACCTCCATATGGTTACTTCAATTCAGATTTTCCAAATAACTGAGAATTACAATGAAAACAAATGTTGAGTGATTACTAATACGTGGATAAGTGGAGTTAAACTAAGCTATGTTTTTAAGAACGTCAAGATTTATTTAAAGTTACTTGTCTTATCGATAAGCCCCTCCATGCCCCCCCACCCACCCACCCACCGCTGAAGGGATTTATTAGATGAAGAGAAAATAACTTGATTCATCAGATTTTTGTCTAGAGGGTTCTGTTAGAGAGACAATCAAAAACAGGTCAAAACATTATTTCAGTTGTTGGCAATAAGAGCTGGAATATTCTACCAATAACTATTTGTAAAATCACCACATCTTCATCATTTCAAAAAGAGCTAAAAAAAAAAAAATTAAAGTCTGATCAAACCTTTAATCACCTGTTCCAGCTCAGTATTTCCTTCCATGTCTGTCTGTCTACTGGCCCAAAGTCCATGTCATTTTCAGAAAAGATATGAAGTGGTCCAGAATAGATTCCTTTAACTTTTGGTGAATGTAGGTCAAAGGTCAAGGTCACCAAAAATGTGCTTTCACAATGATCAGACATCAGGAATTTTCTTTTTATTCCTCTATACTCAGTTTGTATATAAATTATTTTTTCTTTCACTGTTGATGTGCATTAACATCATAACCTTGAAGGACATATTTGAAGACACTAGGTCAAGATCACAAAAAAGGTCAAAATCAGATTTTTCCGACTTAGAGACTTTCAATGAGGACCAAACTACTGGTCTTTAAATATACGGAGGTCACTGGGTCAACACCTAACAAATGAAAATGGGCTATAACAGAAAAACGAGTGGAGGTAGAAATGTAGTTACTTTTATTGACATGGGCTTCAAAATTACACCATGACCTTTGACCTTGGCTGACCTTGAAATGTCAAAATCAAGGTTACATGTTTTTAAATGTTTGTAACTCCAAAAAGAGTGGTGGTCAGTAGTCAGTTACTATTATTGACAGATAGGAAATGACATGTTGGCTCCAAAATTGCATCATGACCTTTGACCTTGAGCAACCTTGTAAGGTAAAACCCATTGTCTCACACCGTGAAAGGGAGACATCCAGTAAGAGCTAAACTGTTTGTGAGGGGGCAGGGTTTTGTTGTGCCTTGTTTTTTTTTCCTTTCTGCATAATTCAAGCAAAAAAAACTTGTATTATTATTTTTTTAGGGGGGTATTTTTCTAGTGTTTAGAGTTTGGTGATGACAGTACAAACTGTAATCTCTTTTTGACTTGATTATTGTAATTCTCTGGGAGTCATCCAGTCAGTCTTGTCTCTTGTTGTGAGTCCAAAATACACCAAGGCTCCTTTTTGAGTGGAGCAAGCTGTCCTCTTTTCAGTGGTTACCAAACAGAATTGATTCTAAGATTTTATGATTTATTTTCATGTCACAATAAAAGTCCAAATCAAATATTAGATATACGTTTTGAACTATTCATCTTGGAGACTTTCAATGAGCACCGAAATACTTGTCTTTCAATTCTGCATCTTGTTTGTATAGATTTTGACCTATTGCTGACCCAAGAGGTCAGGGGTCACTCAGTCAATCCCTAAAAATGGACTGTAATGGAAAAATGAGTGGAGATAGAGACTTGGTTACTACTATTAACATATAGGAAACCTTTCATGGACTTCAAAATGGTGTCATAACCTTTGATTTTGAGTGATCTTGAAAGGTCACGTGATTTTAAATGGTCATAACTCCAAACAGAGTGGTGGTAAGTACTCAGTTAGTATTGTTGACAGATCCAGCTCCAAAATGGCATCATGACCTTTGACCTTGAACAACCTTGAAAGGTGAAACCCATAGTTTCACGTTTTGACACATTTAAAGATAAGGGGATAGGGTTTGTTGTGCTTGACACTACTTGTGTTGTATTTTATTTGATTTATTGTATTAAATATATATTGTGTGATGCACACTTTTCTATAGTAACGTGTCACATACACCAGGGGTTCTCAAACTTTTTTGGCCCAGGTCCCCCTTGGAGGGGTGAAATTTTTCCATGTCCCCCCTCATCCTCGCGATACTGAAAATGATAAAAAAAACCACGTCAACAATGATTATTATGAAACAATGATAACCTTTTTTAATAGTGCTTTTGTGCAAACCAGCGAAATTTTCAGGTATTATAATATAAATGAGCACTTCAGAAACAAACATTTTAAATAATTTTAAAATAATAAACAGAACAAAAGACACACAAAACCGTGTGTGTGTGTGTGTGTGACAGACAGACAGAGATTTAATGAGAGGGATGGGCTTGTCAAACTCAATATAACTATCAATGTACTTTCTCTTTTTAGGGTTAGGGCGTTTGTTTTTGTCATTTTCATTTTCATTTCCTTTACCACTTCTTGAGGAACTTGGCATACACAAAAATCAATCCATGTTCGCTGCAGGGTGGCTAAAAATAGCCTGTGACTCGCTCCGTCTCAATTTAGTCAAGCTAGCATCAAACAGCGCTGTTACTTTCGCCCGCTCGCTACAAAATAAAACTTCCGCATTAAAAAAAAAACAGCAAAAAATACAAAAACAAAAAAAACAAAACTGTGAATAATTTCGCGTACACCCTGGACATGCGCCACGTCCCCCTAGGGGTCCGCGGACCCCAGTTTGAGAACCGTGGACATACACAATATTGTCTTGTTTGTATGTTTAGCTCATTTTTAACTGTTTTGGACTAGTTAAATCTGGCATATTTACATATTACACATTGAGTGATCATTAAGACCGCGGTTCTCAAACTGGGGTCCGCGGACCCCTAGGGGGACGTGGCGCATGTCCAGGGGGTACGCGAAATTATTCACGGTTTTGTTTTTTTTTTGTTTTTTGTTTTTTTGCTGTTTTATTTTGAAATGCCGAAGTTTTATTTTGTACCGAGCGGGCGGAAGTAACAGCGCTGTTTGACGCCAGCTTGACTAAATTGAGACGGAGCGAGTCACAGGCTATTTTTAGCCACCCTGCAGCGAACATGGATCGATTTTTCAGTCCGGAAAGTTCCTCAAGAAGTGGTAAAAGAAATGAAAATGAAAATGACAAAAACAAACGCCCTAACCCTAAAAAGAGAAAGTACATTGATAGTTATATTGAGTTTGGCTTCATTGAGAACAATGATGGGAGACCAAAATTCCACCAAAAGTCTCTGTCTGTCTGTCACACACACACACACACACACGGTTTTGTGTGTCTTTTGTTCCGTTTATTATTTTAAAATTATTTAAAATTGTTGTTTCTGAAGTGCTCATTTATATTATAATACCTGAAAATTTCGCTGGTTTGCACAAAAGCACTATTAAAAAAGGTTATCATTGTTTCATAATAATCATTGTTGAAGTGGTTTTTTATCATTTTCAGTATCGCGAGGATGAGGGGGGACATGGAAAAATTTCACCCCTACAAGGGGGACCTGGGCCAAAAAAGTTTGAGAACCCCTGCATTAAGATATGCTGTCCTCGTCAAACAAAACAAATGGGGGTGGGTGGGTGGGGGAGTCATCGTGAAAATTTTGTCTAAGAGCTGCTGTATAATACAATCAGACGTTGAAAACATGTTAAGTTTCAGTTTCATTTTCACACTAGCACATCTACATACATTATTACACCCACACTTCTATAACTCCATTTAAAAAAGCAAACTATCACTGCTTTAACCAAAATTCTCCTGCCTCTAACTGGTCCAGCAGCTGGGCTTCTCACTGGTTTTAACAGACGTCATCACATCACCCCCCGATCCTGGCTTCACTCCAACAGCTTCCTGTCCATTTTAGAATTGATTTTAAGATTTTACTGATCAGCTTTAAAGCTTGACTGGATCTGGCCCCTGGGTACATAGCTGACATGTTAGCCACTTATGAGCCAGTACGCAGCAGCCTTACATCCTCAGGGGTGGGGGGATGGGGTGGTTCTCCTGGCTGTTCCAAGGTCGAGGCTTAAATCTAAAGGTGACTGTGGTTTCTCCATCAGGGCCCCTCGACTTTGGAACGGCCTGCCAGAGGACATAAGGCTTACAGAATCAGTGACGTCTTAGAAATAACCTGCCTTTGTTTGATGTTGTGTATTTTTTAATATATGAATTGTTTAATATTTAATTATTTCATGTTTAAATGTACTCAGACTACCGTGTTTTTCTAGTATGCTCTTCTTATTTCTTTTACTGTGTTGTTTTTCTATGTTTTTAATGTCTTTGTTTGTGTCTTGTTTTATGTCAATTTCAGTTTCTGTTTGGCCCTCTGGTGTTATGGTGACTCCTGGGTATTCTGCTGCTGTGGCTTTGTGCTTGGTCTGTCAAAGCACTTTGTAAACTCAGTTTTTAAAGGTGCTATATAAATAAAAGTCATTATTATTATTATTATTATTATTATTATTATTATTATTATTATTATTATTATTATTATTATTATTATTATTATTATTATTATTATTATTATTATTATTATTATTATGTCTTTTTTTATATACAGAGCAGAAATCATAAAGTTTGTGGTTTGGTTCTATACATAGTGATGGGAAGTCAGATTCTTTTACATAACTTTATTGATTAAAGATAAAGATTTTCTGCCAGTATATGTTACTTTTTCATGTAGTTCTTTTCACATAATGTACAATTTTGTCCGAAAGACAGATTTGTTGGCAAATAATATGCATGGCCTTTTTCATACATAGAACAGAAATGATAAAGCTTGTGGTTTGGGTTTAGATTGCCTGTACAACTTATATGTCTGTACAGCAAGAGTTTACATATATTTCAGCACAAGGCTTTACAAAAATCAATTTTATTTTCCTTAGGACCTAAATTATGAATATTCATGACAGTATTTCTACTCCTACACTGCTACAACAATGTAATTACAGAAAATCAGTCATAAAGCTATCTATCTGATCCACTGATACATTCTAACAACCAACATTAGAGACATTATCTATCTATCTATCTATCTATCTATCTATCTATCTATCTATCTATCTATCTATCTATCTATCTATCTATCTATCTATCTATCTATCTATCTATCTATCTATCTATCTATCTATCTATCTACCTACCTACCTACCTACCTACCTACCTACCTACCTACCTACCTACCTACCTACCTACCTACCTACCTACCTACCTACCTACCTACCTACCTACCTACCTATCTACCTACCTACTTACCTACCTACCTACCTACCTAGTGTGTTTTTTTAATTATAATATTGTCTGTTTTTAGTTTAGTTCTTCTAAAGTTTTTCTAAGTTATTCTAGTTATTCTATTCTGTGTTGTAGGCCACACTGGCCCTCTGTTAATGTTAATTACATTCAGTTCCATTTTATTCATAATGTGCAATATCACAAATTAAGGATTCATCTCACAATATCATGTTGCACTGTCCAGACATTTGTACAGAAAGTGAAAACAGAGGGTTTCAAAGTAATATGCATGTCAGAAATGTACTAAATGTACATGGAGTGAAGATCAGCAACTGCTACAAAATCTGGACTTCACACCTCCAGCCATGGGACTAAGACAGAAGGACAGGATGCACTCTGTTGCATCTAATGTGTAACATTCAGTGTTCGCTAAAGCAACAATCTGCCACCGATGGACACATGAAACTAACAATTTCAATGGTGTAGTGCGTGGACAAACAAATGGATGAATTGTATTTTGTCTTAAAGGGATAGGTCATTATTTTTCACATGAATCCGCATGGGTTCACTGTCTTTGCTCAGTTTAACCCAAAAACACACAAAAAAAAAGCCAGATTTTGAATGGATCCTTGAAAGGAAGGAGTCATAAAGATCCAGATCCCCCAAAATGAGGCAAAAATCCCATCTCTACATGAAACAATACAACTTGCTACTTCCTGTTCACATTTTATCATCACTTACCATTAGCATTAGCTTTAATATAGCAAAACTCTGTGTAGCATTAAACATTAAACAACTACACTAAACATTAAGACAATGTGTAATAATCCAAACAAATAACATTTTTATTTATTTTAGGTCTTTTAGGTCCTGACTTACTGTGAGTTTTGGAACGTCAGAGAGTTTTATGATGACATAGTTGTGTTTTTTTTTGTACCTATTCACATTTAGAACCACTGTGAATAAAATCAGTGAGTAAGGTTTTCTTTTATTTTTTTCTACAGCGCTCACTCTTTCCATTTGATTTATTGCTCGCTCGACCACTGCTCTCTCTTCCTTAGTCCCTGTTGTTCTATATATAAAGTTTTCAATATATAACATTTATTTGAAGTGGAGTTTCTTCTGTGAGGTATTTGAACTCTTACTTAAATAAAGGATGTGAGTCCTCCTGTGGATCCTAATATTTATAGTACAGATTTTAAAGTTGAATATACTTTTCTTTTTCTTTTTTTTTTTTAAAGGCAAGGTGTGCTGTCTGCTGACAACCTGCATCACCCACCAGGCTGACATGGGACGTCACACTGGGAAACCAGGTTGATACAGTTCCCAAATCCTGTGTCAAATACATGGCAATGAATTTCTGTTGTTTAGAGGAGCACATTTGGTTCATGAGGTGAAAAGTCATATTTGGGACATTCCCAGATATTCCGTTCCAATTACATAAATGTTAATATCTTAATATATAGTATGTATATATATATACATATATATATATATATGTATATATATATATGCTCTTGTTTTTGATATTTTATCAATTCTTTCTGTATTTTCGAAGAGTTTTCTAACATGACTTGTCTTGTTCATCACTGTTTTTGTTTTTCTTACTGTATTTTGGGAAAATTCAATACAACTGAACAAAAAAACCAAACAGCTGAAGAGAACAGTCACAAGACATAAAGTGTTTTGATCATGACCAATTGAAATTAATCAAACACAACCCTGTGATTAATCTGATTTGACAGCCCTAATATATATATATATATATATATATATATATATATATATATATATATATGTATGTATGTATGGTTTCTTTTTTTAAACAAAAGTCACCAATAAGCAGGAATGACCCATTTGAATAGAAAGCTTAAAAACCAGCCCGACAAAGAACAGAGACAGCACAGGTCAACACTGGTACCCCAACTTTCATCTAGAAGAGCAAAATTGCAGACAGATGTTTAATAGCGAACACGCAGCACATTTCACACAATCAAAGAGGTCCTGAGACTGTACTGCTTTTACAAAAGAAACATCAAAGGACCACTCAGCAGCTGATGTGGCAGAACTCAAGGGGAAGGTGTGGAATACATCACATCAGTATGCAGAGATGCTACCACTGAAAGCAGCCCACTACTAATATCACTACGATAACACGGGGGATTCCTCTACTTTACATGTTCAGCTACGAAAACAACTGTTTGACACGAGTGATTACGTTCCAGACCTTTAAGCAGAGGTAGCGCTGTTCCACTTCATTCAACTTGAAGAAGTAACGATCAAATACTACACAAGGAACCACTTTCAAGAAGCTGAATATACATGTTTTAACATTTCTGAGAAGTAAATAGATGGACAAACCTAAATGAGAAAAGGCCTGGACAGCATTAGACTAAAATGAAGTGAATGTACTGTATAACACTGAATAATATAAACAATACCAGTGTTTACTCTAGTCTTCCATCCTTAGAGGATCCTTCAGGGGGGGTTGGTTGGTTATGGTATGTGTGTGTGTGTGTGTGTGTGTGTGTGTGTGTGTGTGTGTGTGTGTGTGTGTGTGTGTGTGTGTGTGTGTGTGTGGTTGGGTTGTTTATTTTATTCATTCTCTTCTAATGAAAAGGTGCTTTTGAATGGTATAATTCTTTATTTATTCAAAAATAAATAAATTAGGTCTGTCAAAATTCACAAATTAACTAATTCATCCATCCTCATGATCTAATTTTTACAAAATTCAACACAATTATATGGAACAGTTGTTTACAATTGTTTTCTTTTAATAGTTATGTTATATATATATATATATATATATATATATATATATATATATATATATATATATATATATATATATATATATATATATATATATATATATATATAAAATGTTCCTCTCGCCCCACGTGGGCGGTGTCTCCTTCAGGCTCGGGTCCTCTACCAGAGGCCTGGGAGCCTGAGGGTTCTGCGCAGGATCTTAGCTGTTCCTAGCAATGCGCTCTTTTGTACAGAGATCTCTGATGTTGTTCCTGGTATCTGCTGGAGCCATTCTCCCAGCTTGGGGGTCACTGCCCCTAATGCTCCGATCACTACTGGTACCACCGTTGTCTTCACACTCCACATTTTCTCTAACTCCTCTTTCAGCCCTTGGTATTTCTCAAGCTTCTCATGTTCTTTCTTTCTGATGTTGCTATCACTGGGGACTGCTACATCTATCACCACCACTGTCTTCTCATGTTTATCCACCACCACGATGTCAGGCTGATTGGCCATCACCATCTTGTCAGTCTGGATCTGGAAGTCCCACAGGATCTTGGCCTGTTTGTTCTCCGTCACCTTTGGGGGGGGGTCTCCCATCTTGACCCTGGGACCTCCAGTCCATACTCTTTACATATGTTCCTGTACAGTATACAGAGTAACTACACAGTAACTCACTTTATTTTACATACTTTTGAAACTTTTCAGATTTTTCCTGGTTAAATAAGTATTATTGTGTTCATGGCAAAAAACAAACAAAACAGTTTTACTTTTGTACTTTATTACAATTGAGAAGTTGTACTTTTTTACTTTTACTTAAGTAAAGGAGTTGAATCAGTACTTCTACTTTTACCAGAGTATTTTTTGACACTACTTAAGTACAGAATGTGAGTATTTTGACCACCTCTGTTCTGGACTCAGTATCACTAATAAAGTTTTGTTGTACGTATTTTACAAAAACCATAAAGTCTGTTATGCTGTATCTATAGATATATGACAGTTGTTGATGCAGTGGTGTCTAAAGGCCCAGTAGGTCATCTTAGCTTTGCACTGTTACTTGTTATTTGCTGAAATAATCCAGATTTCTTGACTCTTACTTCTATTCTTATAGACTGAAGCATCTATCTGTTTGTGAGTAACATGATTTTTGTAGAATAAAAATTTTTCCCTACATTTCTCACACGTTGTTGACAAACTGGTGATCGTCTCTTTGCTTTTTCTTGTTTTTGTTCACTTCAGCTATTTTAGATCATACTGTTATTTCTCATTCCACGTCAGTAAAAGCTCCAAATTGGCTTCATTGTTCAATGATTTTTCTGCCTGCATATGTGGAATGGAATGGAATTTAATCCAGAAAAATGACGTAAACGTGTTGTGTTTACAGTGTTTACAATGAAATACAAGTCAGGATAAATTTGAATATCATTGTTTTTTCAGATAAATGAACTGAGGATGGTTTGAGTTTGACTATTGAGTGATGCATTGTGGTTGTATAAATACATGGATGTTGTTAAAAAATCAACAACAAAAAAACCGTTGATTAAAAAACAAAAGAGTTTGACTGAAATCTGCTATTACTGGGAAATTTTTTTTTAATGATACTTAAAATAAACACATAAAAATCCAAAAGATATAAACACTGGCTGATGAAGTATGAAGACATTTGGTCAAAATAATGAAAAAAAAAAAGAAAAATTATTTTGTAAATGATTATCACTTATGATTTAATTAATTTAACTGTGTGTAATGATTCAGAAAATAGATTAAAAAATAATAACACACTAGTAGATGGTTGGAAGTAATTATTATTCTTAAGTAATTTAGTCCTTTCTGTTCATTACAGGGATTTAATAATTTGTATAAAAAGTGGGGGCATTAGCATTTTGATCCATCCATTATAAAACAGGAAAAACATATCTGACATGGCTGCTACCCAACTGTTATATTTGAAAATAGTTTATTTTTTTTTTAATCACAGACACTAATGGTAAAGTGAAGCTGCAAACAATAATTACATCTTCTGTACTGCATTAGTGATGGGTGATTCGCAAAGCTATGGTTCAAAAGAATCAAATCTTTGAAGTGAATGACTTGAATCGATTTGCAAATGGAACTGAATCAATTCTAAGTTAGAGGTGGAAATCCTGTGTGTTGTACCATGCAGTGAATAGTCTCTACGGCAAGATCTATGATTGTATTCTGAGACTGGTCGCCAAACTGAGGTAGAGAACTGTTGCTAAGTCACTGAATTGATTTGCAAAACTGCTGAATCGTTCACAAAGCAATGACTCGCTGAATTGTTCACGAGCCACTGAATCACTGAGCCTATTGAACCACTGAATGAGACTCGATACCTCGACCGTATAAAGACAGAAGCCTTATTAGATCATGAACAAACAAGGCGAAAGTAGAGATCTGTAAGTCAACCATTTTTGCACTGTTTAAAATGTTTATGTTTAATGAGAAGAAAACACTAGCCCAGACTATAATAATATCTCAAACTTATATAAGCCTTTTTTTGGACACTCAAACATGCTTTACATAACAGACAAACAAGCAATGCATTAAAGGATAAATAAATAAAATCAAATAAAATCAAAACTAAGCCAGAGCCAGTTTGAAAAGATGGGTTTTAAGATGGGATTTGAATGTGGATAGTGTGGTCCCCTAAAGTACGATGCTATGACATGAAATACGTAGTCTGGAAATGAACCATAGGCCGAGTTGACGTCAACATGTCAACAGGTGTCTTTCAAACTGCTCTGTATATAACAGTGCAGCGCTGCGACCAATCAGAACAACAATGTTATAACATAACAATTGTGACCAACATTAATGATTAAATCAACATAGCATTTAATATAACAAAGTAATTATGCAACTAGTGTCTATCCCACTGTCTTAATATAGCCTATGGCAGGGGTGTCAAACTACAGTCCTCAAGGGCCGGTGTCCTGCATGTTTTAGATGTTTCCCTCTTCCATTACACCTGGAGGCCATTGCATCATTATCAGTCTGATGAGGAGCTGATTATTCACTCTTTAAGTGTCAGTGCTGATGCATTCTGAATGGATGATTTAGTTTCAATATTCAGAAAAATTCAACCGTTTTCCTTTTAGTTTTGTGGATGGGAAAGGTGTCAAAAAACAATAAATATATATATATATATATATATATATATATATATATATATATATATATATATATATATATATATATATATAAATAAATTTAAAGGCAAAATTTAAACTGCTGGGACCAAATGTTAATTGTTTTTTTTTCCACATTTTTCCACATTATTTTTTAATTTTGTAAATATTTTTTGTTTATTTTGTTGCTGATTTTGTTTATTTTTTCTACATTTTGTTTTTTTTAAATGTCATTATTTTTCTTAGATTTTCTGCCATTTGTGTCTTACTTTGCTGATGTTACCAATTACTTTGTTAGCTTATTATTAATTTTTGTTTGTGTTTTTGCTCATTTTATTTTATTTTTTACTGTTTGCTAAAATCTCAGGAGTTAAAGGGTTAAAGACCACTGTTCCTCATCCATCATCATACTTCTTCCATCTACACCATCGTGCAGCCCTGTCATCATTGTGCTAAGACCACCCAACAAACTTGCAACACAGATAGATCATTGTAAAAAAGTAAAGTACTTTATTAGTCATTATACAATGTACAACGTAATGTATCCTCTGCATTTAACCCATCTTTTCTTTGATGCCATTGTAACAGGGTTCCTACAGCTCGGGGTCAGTTAAATTCAAGACTTTTTTTAATGCTGTTTAAAACCAAGCCGACAATGAACCAAAATTTTCAAAAACACCACATCAATTACCTGTGGGCAGTTTTACCCAAATGTTTGTTCTAAATAGAACATGGTTTTTTTTGGTCCAGTTGTTGCTACATTCATAAATCCTTTGCATCAAGAAGCATAACCTTTGTCATTTTGAATATATAACACATAAACTATGTATAGTTAAAGGAGTACTACACCCACAGAATGATGCGCCCTCATTTTCTACTCACCCTAAATAATTTTTGTAATATAGACAGCCGAAATGTTACCAACTACTTTTTATTTCAAACTAACATAAATCATACTAATGTGTCCAAATTTTTAAGACTTTTGAAAATTCAATTTAAGACATTTTAATGTCTTATTTTTAGAACAATGAATTCAATGCCTTTTAAGACTTTTTCAACCCTGTGTAAAGAGCAGTGGGCAGCCATGGGTGGTACCCGGGGACCCATCTCCTGCTATAGACCCAGGCTAATGGTCAGAATCACCTGGATGGACGATTTTACCCAAACAAACAAGTTTTTAGGTGATGAGGGAAACTGGAGCACCCAGAGGAAACCCATCCAGACAGTTAGTTAGTCAGTCAGACAGACAGAGACAGACAGACTGACCATATAAACCATTGGTGTAAAAGACTCATCAAATATGACCTGTTTAAGTGTTTGGAGGGTCTGTAGTGAACATGAAAACACTGTCATCTTCATTGAGTTGGATCAGTGACAGAGGATAGATACTTAGGTTGCGTAGAGTTAATGATAGATTTTGTACAAAATGTCACATTTCCTCACTTTTCTCGGTTTCTGATAATATATTAACTTAGCATCTACATGATGAGTGAATACTTATGGGAAAATACCTTATTTTTATTGAGAAAAACACAAAATGCAGAGTACAATGTTATAATAAATGGTGACAAAGCACTTAAGAATGGTTAAATGGGGAGAAAAAACATTTGGGAACTGACACAAATATTTATGGGTTGAAAGAATCAGACTTCCCATTACTACTGTATGATTTAATTGAGTACAATTACATCTATTTGTACCTGGAAAAGTTCAGGGAGTCATAACAATATGAGACAGTCTAACAAACTACAACAAAGAAACAAAAAGAAACTAATCACAAATGATTTCAGGTGCAATTGTATATTCTTATCTTTGTACTGTACATTAAATATATGCTGAATTTTTATACTCATTCTATTTCTATCCAAGGAAAAACAACACCCTGACATAAGGCCATTTGAACTTTATCACACTTGGGCACATTCATATTCCTGTACATTCACATTTACTCCAACTTCACTGCAGGTAAGTAATTGTAAGTCGGCTGCCTTGTCTCCTGAACAGATTATAATATAGCACAAGCACAGCAAAGCATAGACCTAATTATACTCCACTGCACCAATCTGCAGTTGTCTTATGCTGTAAACAGCGCAATCAGGGAAGCAGCAATGTGGAACGCATCAGTTCCTCACTCACAGACTCCCAGGTGAGTTGGTATCGGTCTGTGATGGACAGAAATGAAGAGAGGCGTAGGCAGAAAATGGAGTTGAGCAGAGAGGGTGGAGACTTATATATAGCATCACATATCTGACATGTTTGTTGTTTGTTCCTCTAAAAATTATTTCAAATCAATTTTTATGGATTAATATAAAAGTTTGCTGGTTGTCCTGTTTCGAAGAGGAGAAGATCCATTTCTCCTTTGTTTGTTTAGCACAGAGTTAGGTCTGGAACAGGAGCCTAAAGCACAGTATGGACCTGGAAATGGTAGAAACTGCCCTTATGGGACTTGTTTGTGCACCATACAAACACACTATCCTGTTTTTTTTTTAAACTTAGAAAGTGTTCAATTTTAGGTATTTCTACTTTCTAATGGAAAAAGAAGATTGTTACATGAAATAAAAGTTTCTGAAGTTCTGTTACAGACATCAATGTATTATTGGAAGAATTGACTATGTTTACACCAACATGTCAGCCTTATGCTATGGCCACACCAAATGTAAATTTACACGTGTACACCTGTGATGCGCCGCGTAAACACCCGAGTCTGGACGCTGGATAAACATAGATAAACAAAATCTCTCAATCCGTGTATCATTCGTTTTTCTAAATAAAACCAAAAATAAGACAACGAAAAAACAACTTGTTTCTTCATTATTTGTTTCCAAAACCAAAATGAAAAAACGGATAACAATCCGTTTTGCATTTTTCGTTTTTGTGTTTAAATGAATAAAGGAAAAAACGGATAACAGCCGTTTCCTGTTTTATCGAGTTGAATAAACCAGAAATGACCGTGTCCCGCAGTGACAAATATAGAAACCTATGTCCTATTTCAGGAAACTAAGAGGATCACCCTAAGACCTGAAGATATGACCATGGAGAAAATTAGTGTCATATTCCAGGTTTATTATTTTTATAATAACACACAAAGATATTTATATGACAAGTGTATATGTATATCTTTCATATGTGTACAGCTTGTACTTACCTTATGTATTGATGACAGGATAACAGTTTCCAGTTCTGCATCTGACATATGTCATTTACACCTGAGTTGGTGTTGAGCACAGAATTCTCACCGACAATACCTAACTGCCGGAGTGTGTTAGAAATCTCAGCATTTGTTTTTCCATCGCCAAACAGCTGTTTAATCATACCGCAATGATCTTCAAGTCCCGTGGATATGTTTCTTTCTGTTGTTAAGAATAATTTTTGGTTTACTCAACTTACTTCAGGTCCAAATTGGATAAAACGGGAAATGGCCATTATCCGTTTTTTGTTTTCCATTATTCATTTCAACACAAAAACGAAATATGAAAAATGGATCGTTATCCGTTTTTTCATTTTTGTTTTGGAAACAAATAATGAAGAAACAAGTTGTTTTTTCATTGACTTCTTTTGGTTTTATTCTGAAAAACGAATGAACGAATGATACATGGATTTTTCTCCCGCCATTTCAGTCTCTTCTCAACTATGGCTCAGATCACTTGGATTGCTGCTCTGTACCTGCTCTGGAGGTCCCATATGTCCGAGGGCCACACGCCATCACTTTTGGGTTCACCTGATCCTGCAGAAGCGCCTGCAGTACGGGGAATTCCACCACCTCCTCTAGGAACTCCGTCTGGATGAAGTCTGCTTTCAATGGTATTTCAGGCTCAGTTTTTCTTTCTGTCGCCTTCCGGGTCGGTCCGAACGTCAAACATCATTCCATCACGACGTTGGCAGCATCTCAAACCTGATTGGTTTTTATATTCATGGCATCCCGTGAATTTGCCTGGAAAGTTCAATATTTTCAACTCCAGTGTTTACGAGGATTTACGGCAAGACGTGCTGCTCTAACGCCTGGATGCTCCAACATGCTGTCCCGTGTGAATCTGCATCCAATTGCGTCTCTCCATTGCCTTTGTATGTAATCTTATTATTTTATTTTATTGATTTAAAAAAAGAAGAAAAGGGAGATATCTAAAACATGCAGGACACTGGGCCATGAGGACCGGATTAGAAAACCACTGAGCTATAACAACATACTCTGTGTGAACATTAGCACATTGGAACCAAGCACAAGCCACGCCCCTCTCTTCCAGATAGACAGAGGGGCGTGGCCTGCACTGAAGGGGGCGTGGACAGGAACAGCCCACAGAAACAGCGTGTTCTCAGAAGGGTCACTACAGAGTTTTCAGGCTGGCTGAAGTCCAGGAAAAAAAACTTTTTTTTGACAAAACAAATGAAAAGTATGATAATATGGTCCCTTTAAGTGAGTGATACAGTACATGCTGTGGATATATAGAGTTGATTTGTTAGTGGTTTTTATAGTTGTCAGTGTTTTATAGTATTACAGGCTTTAAATCGGTACATATCGGTGATATGTGTTTGTGCCTCGTCAATTAAACCAAACTATTCAGCTGTTTTGTTGTGGGGTTTTTTTCTATACAGGTTTTGCTTTGATTTTCTTTCCCACTCTGCTGTGAGAGCGACTGTAAGGTTGAGCTCTGACACCTGATACAACACGATACAGTCTGGTTTTACACTTGAAACATAACCCATCCTGTCTCAGCTGTAAGCATCAGTTATAATGATACTGTTTTAAGTGCTCCTTATAATGAAGTAGCTCCTGTTCTGTTTAAAACTTAACTGAACACCATATGCTTTCCCTAGTTGTTGTCGTCATATGGGACCCTAAAGTAATTAATTTGAATATGGTGTAATGTTAATGCAGTTGAGTTGTGTAGTGCATTGGGCTATGAAATGTATCTGCAGCTTTGGAATAGTGCTGGCCCATACCAACCTTTTATGATTAAAAAAATAAATAAATTTGGCATATATAGTCAATACCAGTGGTGGAAGTAACTAAGTAGAAGTACTTCCTCTACTGTACTTAAGTAGATCTTTTAGGTATCTGTACTTTATTTGAGTGTTTATTTTTCTGACAACTTTTTTATTTTTATTCCCTACATTTTTGCATAAATATCTGTACTTTATACTCTTTACATTCTCAGAATAGACTCATTACTTTTTTAAATGAGACAAATGTGACAGTATGAAAAACAAGTTGTAAATCATTAAATCAGAAATTGTGACTGTCTATATCATACTATATCACAATTTTGACTTTAATCTCATACTTCTGACTTTTTATCTCATGATTAAAGATTTTTTGTCTCATAATTATGTTGTTTTGTTTTTTTAAATCTCCTATTTATGCTAAATGTCCTCACTTAAAATGTTTCCAGTTTTTTCCTGGTTAAATATTGCTTCATCCATAGCAAAAAACAAAGTCAATTTTACTTTTTACTTTATTACAATTGAGAAAATCATACTTTTTTTTTTTTTTTTTTTTTACTTTTACTTAAGTAAAGGAGTTGAATCAGTACTTCTACTTTTACCAGAGTATTTTTTTCACACAAGTAGTTGTACTCCTACTTAAGTACAGAATCTGAGTACTAAAATAAAACAAATAGAAATTAAGTACAAAAGTCTAAATAAAACAAACAATAATTAAAACATGAATTAAATAATACAAAGAAATATCAATTTAAAACTACATCATTTTAATGTATTAATTGAATATAATAAAATTGTCACAACTCCAAAGACCTTTGAAAGAACGTTTGAGACTTATAAAGCTGCCACTGGCTGAACATCACCTCCACCTGTGTGGTGTACAGGATGAGCCACTTCACTGAACAGCTCAGAATATCAGTCATATTTAAGCGTTTTTTTAATCATCATGTATCACAGTCATTTAGCATAAATATTGTGAGACTTTATCTGTTTAGATATTAGGAATACACATACACATGACTCCTGACTCACATGACTTGGATGAATTTTGGGTGCTTTTATTTCACATTTAATAATTGTATCCAATTACAATTTAACCAATCCTCCAATAAGGACTGTGTGAGTATCAATATATTGATACCACAGAATCTATACCTCCACCAGTACTTTCAAATTGAGTTAAACATTCTTTACTTCAATAATATAGTGCACTGTAATGGAAAAAAAAGGAGAGAAGGCACTGAAATGTGATGTTAGGGCAGGAGGTGTAGGTCATGGAACAATCATTTCTTAAAATAGCGGAACATGTTACCAACTACATTCCTTTTTTGTCCCATCCTTCATAGTAAATGGAAAAATATCCAGTATGAGAGTGTCTGTTGAAAAGGTAGCATGACCTGACCATTAAGACTCTTATGATGAAGTGAAGGTCAAGCCCACAAATGATTCAAGTTCTTATGACACTGAAGAGCAACTGGAGAATTTGGAAGAATAGGCCTATATTTATTTATGCATTTGGCAGATGACTTGACTTTGACTTACAGCGATGATACTAAAATACTAGTACCAGGTTCCAGGTCCTTTTTCATGATGGAAATGCAAAAAGGCAGAGCCAAGTTCGGTCTAGTCGAGTAGGTACCACATAGTAGAAACATAGCATATGTATTTCAACTGGCCTAGGAATGCCTTGGGGTCCCCCCAAAAGAGCTGGAGAAGGTGTCTCGGGGGAGGGAAGTCTGGACATCCCTGCTTAGACTGTTGGTTCCACAACTTAGCCCCAAAATAAATAGAAGAAAATGATCGATGGAGTTATACAAATGAAAACATTAAAATAACAGCGGGTAGGTAGATAGAAGTATTTTATTCATCCCAAGTTTGGTAATATAGTTCATTTAGTTAGTTAATACAATAGAAGAAACATAATACATTCAAAATGGAGTGATTTAAAGTGCTTCTTGAACACAGGCAGGAACAGTCCTGTCTCTGTCGTGCTTGGTAGATTGTTCCACCAATGTGGAACAACTCATGAAAAGAGTTTGGATTGTCTCGTGCAAAGTTTTGGACAGCCATAAAGCATTCCATAGATGAGCGGAGTGGTCATGGGACGACAAAAGCTGCTATCAGCACACCCAAGTAGGTTGGAGCAGAACCATTACATTGAAGACCAGGTACGATACGAATACACAACACAACTGATACAGATGATAAGCCTATCATCAAGCTATGTGCTGGAAGATCAACTAAACATCTAAAATATGTAGAATAGTGGCTCTCTAGTACCAGGATTGCAGACCCCTGGTCTACTGTAAGTGAATGGTTATATCGCTGAGGAGTAACATGGGGCAGTCATGCTCTGGGATGGGGTAGAGAAAAGTGTGTAGCTCATCAGGAAAATGGCCCTGGTGGGCAATAAATGACAATTATGTAAAGTTTGACTGGTGTTATCACTAGGGTGGCATGGTATTCAAGCACTTGATTGTATTTCCATTTGTTGGAAATTAACAGCCCCGCCCCACCCAACCTCCTTGTCCAGTTGGATGAGTGTGTTATTGGTAGAAAGTGTAGCCTTATATTCAGGTTTAATCCAGGTCTCAGTGTGAGCCAGGATAGGTGGATAGGTGGTGATAGGTGGTTAGCATGGAGACTGGCAGTTCCATAGCCCTACAGAGAAAGAAGGTAAACAAGATTCATGATAATGAGTATAGATGATCAATATTATGATCCCTTTTAATAATGTGAACCCCCTTATATGAAATGTAAATAACAAGAATGGGACACAGACCAGTGGGGAGATTGTTCTTCAGTAGTAAACTGGGATGAATGAGGGGTGTCACTGTCTTTAGTGAAGGCTTGGGGGAAAAGGAAAGATCAATTGGGTTGGGGTTGATGATAATGGTAACACACCCCGAGTTCATGGGAGAATAATCACATATACAGCCAGTGGTAACATTTAACTGAAACCCACTCAGCCTGTGTTACTTTTTTATTAGTTAACATTCTGTTTTACCCTTTAGTTTAAAACTACAAACAACACAGAACAGGTTGTAATACATTATGTTGATTTGGAATTAGTGGCACAAAAACAACATGTCAAATCTAGACAGTTATATGTCCATCCCCTCACTGCAGCAGACAGATTCAAGACGGGGAATTCTAATCTCTTCTTCAGTCGATGTGAATTCTGTCTCTGAACTGAAGAGACTGAAGGGCTCGCTTTCAGCCAGTAAATCACTGTCATCTTTTTCTGTAAATATAATGTGTAAAATCAAAGTTTGTCACTTGTGTATGGCCCCTACTGGTGTTGTAAGGCATTACTGTGGCTGTGGCTCAGTTGGTAGAGTGGGTCGCGCAATGACCGAGAGGTTGGCGGTTTGCGTCCTGGTGTCCTTGGGCAAGACGCTGAACCCTGACTTAGTAGGACTGACCTTAGCCCTTAGAAACCTACTGGTGTATGAGTGTGTGTGTCAATGGGTGAATGTGAAGCGTTTTGAACACCATAAAGGTGGAAAAGCGCTATATATACGTGCAGACCATTTACCATTTACATTGCTGTCACTTATAAAAAAAGTGGACAAAACATTTTGAGATCCAAGTATGCATGATGGAAGCTGATGCCTCCACATGCCCTTGTGTTGACTATGAAACAGGCCTTAAACTCTATGTAGTTAGGTTTGATCTTGACATCATGTGCATCACAAATAAGTGTCCATGTGAAATACAACAGTGGAACCACTATTTCATGAAATTTTGGAAATGCTCAGGCTAAGGCAGAGACAACAGCCTAAACAGGAATAATGTCCAAACTTCCGTCTCCCCAGGCACCTCCTTCAGCTCTTTCAGGAGGAAATTCCCCGGACAGTCTCTCCAGTGTGTCATGCCTCGAACACCTCCCCAGTGAGGCGTTCAGTTGGCATTCAAAACAGATGCCCAAATTACCTTAGCTAGCCCCTCTGGATGTAAAGGAGCAATGGCTCTACACCAAGCTCCTCCCTGGTGACTGAGCACCTCACCCAAACCCTAAGGCTCAGCCACCCTACGGAGGAGACTTGTTTTGACTGTGGTTGAAAAGGCTTCAATTGAAAAAAAAAAAAAAACTGTAATTGAGTAATTGTATTAATTGTTTCAAGTTTGAATTTAAGTTTCTCAATAGTGGCTACAGAAAATGATGCCTCTTTAGTTTCTAGCGTATTATTAAAAACCATATTCATGTGGTGAACTGTTCTTACATCTACTGCCAGCAATGGGAAATGAGATTAATAGGTAAACATGTCCTCCAGCTGTTATTCTGTCACTCTCTGTTTAGAACAAGGATATAGATGAAGATACACAGGTGTGACTTACTGGAGAGGGTCATAAAGATGGTGTTAAATGACTGGTTTTAATGGTCATCCATACTGTACATACATGTTTCTGTGTTTTCCACTATGACCTGACATGTTTGTGTTGGCAAATTTGATTTCCAGACAATCATTTTACTACAGCCAACAAGCCAACATTTTAGTGTTCACATACATACATGCGTGAATGTGTATGTGTGTGTTTGTCTGTCATAGCGAAAGACAAATGCATTTTCTGTGTGACTTCTACCGTGACATACTTTGCCGTCACCATGTTTGTATTTGTGTTACATCATTTATCACTTGCACAGTAATCTTCACTTGTCAGCAACCAGGAGACACACATATATATATATATATATATATATATATATATATATATATATATATATATATATATATATATATATATATATATATATATATATATATATATATAATAAGACATCCCAAGTCTCCCGGAAGTACCAGGAGTCTCCCTGATTTCGATAGTGTCTCACTGATGCCCGCGAGTCAGATAAAATATTCCAGATTTCGGACTATGCGAGGGAGGTTTTTGTAACATTGCAAGTGAGAGTGTGCAGGCACCTCTCCACCGATTCTCCAAACAAACCTGTGCCTGGTGAGCTGCTTCAGCCTGATATTTGACAGATGTGCACCTTCTCCACAAGCATCAGCGGCTGTCCGCTCAACCAAGCGGACACAGACTACCTTGCCATCACAAAATAAATAAAGACTAAAAAAAACAAACAAAATTTTTTTTTACATTAAATCAATTGTATATTCATCTCAAATGTATAAATAAATACAGGAATGAATGAATCAATAGATTAATTAATTAATAATAAATAAGTATTAACTTAATTTAACTAGCAAATGCTCACTCAAATTACACGTTTTTGTTCAATAGTGTGGGTCATGTGACCTCTGGACTCCAATGGGCCTTGAATTTAGAGCCCTGTTCAATAATTCGGAAAGGGGATGTGGGGGTTGGAAGGGTCAATAACCATCTCCCTGAAATGAGGTTTTGGAACTTGGGAAGTCTGCATATATACAATTGTACTACAGAGTACTTCAAATAGAGTATCTTTGTTTTCAAAAGTAGAATAAAGTCTTAAGGACATGATGAGTTATATGATGAAATCCCAGTGCGTAGGATACTGATGTGCATGTAAACGATTGTGATGCAGTCATTTGTTCATGTAAGCCAGTGGTGGGCAATCCAGGTCCTCAAGGGCCAGGATCCTGCATGTTTTACATATTTCCTTCTTCCACCACACCTGATTCAACTAATGATCAGCTCATCATTTAGCTCTGCAGAAGCCTGATAATGAAGTAAAGGCCTCCAGGTGTGATGGAAAAGGGAAAGATGTAAAACCTGCAGGACACCAGCCCTCGGGGATCAGGATTGTCCACCCCTGTTTAAGCAAACTCGGTTAATGTTAACTAATACTAGTCACGGTGACCACTGTAGAGATGCAGAAGAGGGGCACTGAGTAGTAGAGCCAGTGTCAGCATGAATAATTTTCTGCCAAATTATCCGGAATTTTCTACATCAAGACTGTCAAACATGAGGCAAGGAGGCCAAAAAAAGTCCAATCTGGTCCTCGGGATGAATTTGTCAGATGCAAAAATGACACTGAAGATATTAACAAGGTGTCAAACTAATTTTAGTTCATATTCCACATACAAACCTATATGATCTAAAGTAAAATAATGACCTATAAATAGTGAACTCCATTTTTCTAGGTTCAACTGAACTAGTTTTGTTCTTTTGAAGGAAAACTAGACCAGTTGAAACAAGAACCTGTTTTGTGAAACGAACCCTTGATCGATTTAGAAAACTCGAGCTGTGTTTGCATTACCCTTGGAAATTCGCAAAATGTAAATATCGCAATAAAAACTGGTTATGGAAACGCCTGAATTTCCAAAAAGCACTGAAATATCGATAAAAAGTTTTTAACTTTCATGAGGTAATTTTTTTTAATATTGTAATATATCGCAAAAGTGCAATGGAAAGACTTTTTCGACAATTAAATGCCACAGGATGTGACGTACATGGTCATATGATCACTTCTCTCGGTGTGAAAATGGCAGCCGCAGTCACTGTAACCATAACAACCAGTGGCTGCTGGGACGCGAGAACTAAGGCAGTCCTGATCACGCTCTTGGAGTGATGATCAGGGTGATTCCTACACTAGACACAGTGAAGGTTTCATTTTATTATCTGTTAGTTTTTGAATATTTAAGTTGTTTTTTACAGACAAATCTATTCTCTGTTCTGTAAAGTGTCAAGTCCAGCACTACATACATTTATAATTTGTTGTTAAGTGCTGAGCATATTTACACTTAATATTTCTACCTCAAAATGTAGGGGCCACATGTACAGACCCTTATAACCTTAACCAGCTGGTTTGTTTGACATGTTAGTGTATTTAAAGAGTTCAGTACGGACTTTTACTGACAAGATAATTAGCCGATTCATTTGTGCTAATGCTTTTACATGCTAATTTGCAGTTATCATGTAAATGCATCTAAAGCATATTTGCACTTAATATTTTGACCTGACAACGTAGGGACCACATGTACAGACCCTTATAACCTTAACCAGCTGGTTTATTTGACATGTAAGTGCCTTTAAAGAGTTTGGCGGGGACTTTTACTGACCAGAGAATTAGCCGATTAATTCATTCCCCGAAGGTGACATCAGTGAAATCTCTTGGGATGATGTTTCACAAAAGTTACCACATTCCTGCCTAGAACAAACATTAATGGAAACATGTTCAAAGTGCAAATATCCTTTTTTTTTTTTTTTTACATTTTAGGAATATCAATATTGTTTTGCGAAAAACTGTAATGGAAACGCAGTTACTGTGAGCACCATGCAGGTCCATATAAGGTGCATTCCATTTGCATTTAATGTTTAAAATGTTAAATCTACATGTTGCTCTGTAAATATATTAATGGTTTGATATGGTTTTTAACAGCACTGTTTTTTATTTTTTATTTTGTTATTTTCTGTAAAAACAATGGTATATATTTTATACAGTGTGGGGTTTAGATTCTACTTCTGAGTCTTAAACATCAACCTTAAACAAAGATTTTTCTTTGGATCAACAAGGTGGTGACGCAGCGGTGTCAGTATGGAGGGTAGGTGATCATTAAATCTGAATAAACAGCTTTGTTTAGTATTAACAGCTAGTAAACTGATGCTGTCCACTGTGTTCTGCTGTGGATTATTTATGCATTCAGTGGCCTATTCTTACCTCTGAGCCTTTTTGGAATCTCTTGATTTACAAATTAATCCCTTAAACCAGTTAGTGAAAAACTGTTTGACTGCTTTTCCTCCCTCCAGGAATCTGAATGAAAATAAAGGCCAGGTTTCTCGGCCTGTTGCACACGTCAGACCACATGGGAATCAAGCCCATAGTTAAAGCACAGCATTCACTTCCAAGCACGACTTTGTCTCCCAATAGTTTTCCATCAAACCGATTGATTCTTACCTAATTCTTATAAATTGCTTCATTAATTGCCCCACTTAAGCTAGTGACTGTACATCTTATTCGCCTTGATGCATGATTCTCAATACAGTCTTTCAGGGTGACTGAAGACTGAAACAAATCAAACACACAAATGTAATATGGTCTTTTTTTCAGTTGATCATTTAAGTTAAATAAGAGCTTTATTTAATCAGTGTTCCAGCTTAATAGTCACACTAATCTATGCTGCATGATCCTTTAATTAATCTAGGTAATTATCAATATCAATATGATGTGCTGTGTTAATATACTTTACATTTAATATACAGATAACCTGAAAAAAACAGTCATGGTAGAACAATATAACTGCCTTTCCTTACTTTGTTTCTAAGGCAGGTGTGACATTACAGTTTAGGTCTGAGTAATTTATGTTAACACCAATCACTTATGCTATTAATTTAGTACTGCTGATACGAAGGAATGTTTGTGAGAGATACTTATGGAAATTGTAATCATAAGAGATAACTAACATGCCTTACATCTAATCTATTGGATGAACTGGAAAATAAGAAAAATTAGGATGGTTAGTGTTTTAAAGATATATGATAATGTATTATTACATATGTGCAGATAGTTATATACTGTATAAACCAATTGCCAATACCTGCTCCATGTAACTTTACAGCTACACCTATATTTTAGCTATATTCTATGTTATTCTTTATAGTTTATACTTCTATTTTATTCTACTTTAGGCATGAAAAGTACATTGTGATTTTTTTTATTTTATTTTATTTAATTTTTTTTGTATTAACCTATTTTTTTTCCTGGAATTACAAACATTTTCACTCAGCTGCACAGCATGTGTTTGTGAATCAAACCCCTTAACACCTATCACACATACAGTATGTAACATATCTATTGTATACTATAGGCAAATTAATTATCTCCACTTAATTCAGCATTTACTTTTCTTATATATTTATATTTAAATTCAGTCATTAAGGGTTAAAACCCATCATCAGAAAGTCACTAAAAAAATCATTCAGCTAATCTGATGTTTTCTTCAATTTTAACTGTCATGACCTTTCCCCTAATTCTCATCACTTCCACCTGTGGGTCAGGTGGAAGTGTAGCTGCAAACTAAGGTGCAGGACCATTTGGTTGTTTTATTTTACACCATAGTATGGATATTATGGCCATAGCATCTCATCTCCATAACCTGGACATTCAGTCATCATCATGGACTCTGGCTGATCTAATCTAATATTTGTTTGTTTTGGTTCTGGTTTATTCATTTGTTCTTCTGTTGTCTTATTCCTTTTATTCCCTCCACCAAGGAGGTATTACATTTGAGTCTGCATGTCTGTCAGCAGGATTACACAAAAAAAAACCGTCTGAACAGAATGATAGATAATGGGTCAAGGAAGAACCCATTCGATTTTCAGTCATGAAGGTCAAAGGTCAAGGTCATACTAAAGGTCAACAGCTGAAACACATACGTGGTAATATCTCAGGATTCAGATAAGATAAAATCTCAATTTTTTTTGCATTCACATCGTCTCACCTTCGGACATCAGATGGGTCAACACCGATGGCTCCATCATGTCACGTGTGAATTAAAAATCAAGCCTTGGTGGAGGTCTGCATTTGAGTCATTCCACGACATTTCTTCATGACATTAACATACTCTAATACTAGTTATTACTTACTAGTACTACTTAATTACTAGTTATTAAGCTAAGTTACAGTAATGATAATTGTGGTGCATTGGATGATGCATAACCCACACAAACCATGAATATACAGTACATGCCAAAAGCTGTGGAATAGCTGTCTACTGTAGTGGCCAATATGCATTATGAAAATTATTCATGTTCTTATGTGACTGAAGAGCAAATATTGATATTTTTTGTATAATTTTTACTGTTCATTTTCAATTTTCTGTATAGCATACACATGTCAAAAGTGAAACTAAAACTCACTTTAACTAAATCTAAAAGCTGAATGTGATATATTACATATTATATAGGGTTTTGAGGCACAACTGGTACAATATTTATTTTCAATAATGTCCATTCTCTTTATTTTACAAAAGGGAGGGTCTCTGTCTGACTGCTACAGATCAGTACACATATAAATTTTTGGTAAAGGAAGAGACTAGTAAAGACAATAAACTGATGGGACGAATATTTTGGCAGATATTAGTCATTTTGGAGTACAACAGCCTTACAAATGCCCAGAATCATAGAATTATCATTGAAATGTGTTACCTAGCAACAGATAAACAATAGGGCCACCTGCCACGGTGTCAAATTTCATGTACAGCTGAGAGTTTATTCAACTGAAAATGCCAGTGGAATTTACCAAGAAAATAATGAACAGGATCAGAGGATCGAGAACCCATGGCTCCTGCTGAGATTCTACTTACAAATCTGACTCCGATTCTTGAGCCCCTGCATTTGTTACATTGGTCATTACCTTGACCATAAAACAGACCTGAAACAAGATTTAACAACAACAATGAATCAATCATTTAATGAACATTAATCAAACGTACACAGATCCATGGTCTCCCAAGGTTACAGAGAATCAGATTCGTTATCCAGCAGACATGAAGTCACCAATGGGACCCACAGCTCTGACTCCCTGCCCTCAGGAGCCCAGAAAAGCACTTTTCCTCATCCTTTATAGTCTTCCATGGGGTGTTGTCTCCTCAACCAATAAAAGTGTGCATCTCCCACCTTACAGCTGTCACCCCCTGTCTTTACCACACAGACCATTTTGTCTTAAAAATAAAACACTCCTAAAAACAAAGCAAACCCTTCTGTAATTCCTAATCCACCCCTTTATGTTTGTTATTAACCTTCTATTATTATGTCACACAACTTAGTTACTTACTACAACTTAGTTACTTACTTACTAAATACTAGTAAATTAACTTGCTTACTAAAACAAACACAACTATTATATAGCTATTTATCATTGCTTTATTCTATGGCCCTCTAGAACGTCCCGTTCACTTTGAATAACGTCAGCAGGCGGATTTTTTTTTTATAACCGCCTGCTGCGCCGTTAACGCCTGCTGCGCCGTTAACGCCTGCTGCGCCGTTAACGCCCGCTGCCCATGGCAACGGGTTTTGTCACTTCAGATTCACTGTACCATGTCACTCCACAGGTAGTTCGGCCACTTTTAAAGTAAATATTAGCTTGGATGTAACTGCTAGCTTATCCAATGTTAACCTATGCTGATGTTATCCTGACCGTAGTCAGGAAATCAGGGGAAATTGCCGTCCTCATCTCGTACAGAATCTCCAGGGCCGAAGTAAGTATTTTACCCCTCGGTTAACTCCTCTATGCTGGTTTTTAGAAAACAAGGAGCGGTTTCAGTGAGCTTCGTTTTCAGTATTTATTTGCAGGAACGGGACAACACCTGCTCCGGTCGCCGACCTGACTGTGTACATCCGTCTTTCTCTTTTCTCCGCCTAAAACTCTGCACCCCCCTTCTGTCTGCCCCGCCTATTTCACAACATAGAGTAGTGACCGTAATAAACTGTAATAACTCGTAGAATAAGCGGGATAATACATGGAACACGAGTTACTATCAGAAAAATATTCCCCGAGTTTTAGCTGTGTGTTTTAGCTGTTGACCTTTAGTGTGACCTTGACCTTTGTCGTTCAAAATCTAATGGGTTCTTCCTTGACTCATTATCTACCATTCCTGAAAGTTTATTCAAAAGTGATGATAGTCTGCCGGTCATATATAATTACTGTTAAAGTGTCTGTGTTACCGGGAGCCACAACAGCTACAGCCAAAGATGGCGCCGCTCTATGATAAACAAGGGTCAAAGGGTAACGAAAAGCATCACGGGTAGCTCCCTCATAGCCAATGGGATGCTATGTACAGTACGTACGTGATGTATTTATGTACATTACATATGCACATATGTTATGTTTCAGGGGTTTCAGTTTGCTTCTGTAAATACAATTTTCTTTCATATTCAGAGACGAAAAATTGGGGTAGAGGTTTTTAGTAACTTGGATTTTTTGTTAGCTGGGTCTTTCATAAGTATAGGTATGATTGTAGTTCAAATATCCAAAAACGTTTTTTGATTTTTAATGTGACCTTGACCTAGAATAGCAATAATAATAATAATAATAATAATAATAATAATAATAATAATAATAATAATAATAATAATAATAATAATAATAATAATACTTTATTTTACTAATAGAACTATACATTTGGTCAAGTTTCACTAGTTTTATGCTGGAAGAATTTCCTAAACCACTGGTACCTGGGATCAAGATGAGGTAAAAAAAAAAAAGTGAAAGATTGAAACATGTCTGAATGTCACCACTAGTAGCAGAAACATCTTTTTTAGACAACTGTCAGGTTCTTATCCAGTCACTGCACTTTTAATGATGTTGAGAATTGGCCTGAAATTGTCAAGTGTTTAAAACTTCACACTCAGTCACAGTTGTTGTTGTGTTCATATACTGACATGAAGAGTGGCTCTTTGTTGTTTTTCCCATTTCTCCACATCGTACCAACATATCATATGTAACTTGAGAGTTTGTCTTGGGGTTTGGACAAAATATCAACACAGAATTTTAAATATGTAGTCCTGTAGCGTTTAAAAATGTATTCCAAAAATGGAGACTTTTGGGAATGTTGTTGACGGTGAACTCTAAGACTGTGTGTAATATGAGAAACCATTTCATAACAGGCTGCAAAGATATTTGCATTATTGAGTTTATGTATCCTCTACTACATGACTCTTCGAGGGGGGAGAAAAAAAATCAATGCATCACATGGGTTCCAGATTCTGTCCTATCTCTAGCAGCTGTTCGATGGTTCAACTCTGCCATGTTAAATATGTGTTCAATATTAAGATTTTATATGCGCATGTGTGATTACTCTAATTCTGGGCTTGTTTATTGAGGTTTAATAACTCCATTCAATTGTGAAATATTGCCGTAGAGGAGTGGAGGAGATTTTTTGACAGACTTTTTGCCCAAATGCCAAGTCTTCTACAAATCAATCATATCACAACACATTTAAAACAGGCACCAAATGACTGCATTATATCATAAAACAGACTTTTCTACAAATGTTTTATGTGTTTACAAAGGCATTTCCTGTCCTAGGCAGCGATACAAACAGCCACAGTAACATGTCTTCCCAGAATATGAACTGATGAGTCTGGTGGTGAATGAAAACACATTTGAGCAGAAGGTTATAAGGTAGTGACAAGGAAGGAAGCACGGATCAGTAAAAATGAAACCACTCTGCTCGTCGCACTGAGCCGACAACATCCAAACATGGAAAAACACAACTATGTCAAGTCCAACGCCAGTGCTTTTTCCATCTGTTATTTTTGTGCCATTGAAATCTGTTGCATTATTAATAATGAGCAGTGGCACTTTTTATTCCATGTCCATGCTTCCTTTAGACTTCACTCAGCACTCAGGAAGTAACTGACTAAAAGAAACTCTTCGGCTTTTTTGTGTCCTTTTCTTTTTTTTTTTCCAATATTTTTCCATTTTCCTGTCATGTGTGTCCAACCCTTCCAGCATGCTCTTGCTATTTGATATTTTTCTCTCTAAAAAAATCCCTAGCCACATCTCAACCATACACACCTTCTGTCTTCACAGTTGTCTATCCCTAATAGGTTGACAGGTTTGTGGCAGAAGATGCTGGTTGATTTATTGGGTGCTCCAGGTTCTAGTGGAGCATGTCTGACTTCCATCTTCTTAGAAAGACATTTAGCTCCTCTGTCATCGCTCTCAAGGGTTTCTCTGCAGCGCTCAACACATGCTAAGCAAGTAATGAATGGCATTTTACATATGTTTTACAGGGTATAATGAATGTTTCTATTAGTAACTCAAAAGATGACAGAGGAAACTTTCCTACAAACTGATGAAGTGAGGAAGGGAATCTTACATGCTTTGAAATCACAAGCTTGACAGATATAATTTAAATAAAAGATTATATTTCTTAAATAAATAAATATTTCAGCTAAGTGAAGATTTTCTACAGAAACACAACTAGAGTACCTTGTCATACAATGAAAGGAAGCAAGCAGCTGAAGAGTATGTGTGCTGACTGCTGAGGATGTTGTCTTTTCTTATTCCAAAACACTGGTTTGAACGACTATTCAAAGTCAACTGCGTTTTTTTCCGTCAGTAATCTTACATTGCGGTAAGCTTTAAGTGCTGCTCTGCGTTTTCTGGTTTTCATGCACAATGACTCCTTGGGGCCTCAGCACTAAAAGCCATTAGCACTCCAAGTGGTGTAAAACTTGCATGAATCTATAAATCTTTCAAGGCAGTGGATTGAATTTGTACTCCTGATAAAGGATAGGTTTTGGATGAACAGTGCCGCCACTGAGTCAAGTTGCTAACGGAACAGGCTGTGATGTTTATTAAAGCAGTAAAGGAACATGAAAACTTCATCCTCTGAGGATTTGTTATTCCAACAGTGTAAAAGGCTCCTCAATGGATGGATCTTTAGCAGAGAATGGAATACATTCATTGTGTCCTAAAATATTTAGATGTCACATTTACATGAAACAAAGACTTTTTTTTTTTTTTTTTTTTACAAATGTTACTGTTAGAAACATAAATAAAGGAAAAGACATCATACCAAAGACATTAAACTGAAAACCACTCGTACTCATGCTTTTTTTACAATACAAGTATGTTGCACACATTGGCCCTAAGTACATATATTTTACTGAGATGTTCATCCTTCAAATGGAAAAAACAAACCCCATGCAGACAATCTGAATTCCATTGTTTCTTTTTGTGTCCGTGGGCTGTACTTTAAAGGTTACCTCCTGCATCATAGCAGAGCTGGAAGAGAGGCAGAGTGATGTTTATGCCAAACTGTGAAGGACAGTAGGAGGGGCAGACAAATAGAGAGGTGGGAATCCAATCGCCTAGCACAAGGGCAAATTATCTGACCAAGGTGCTGAGAGTGGGGTGTCTTCAGCCACTAATTGATAAGAGCCTTCTATCTTTAGTAAGCAGCAGCGCTTGGCTCAGGACATCAAAACCTTGGCTCTGGCTGAAAGGCTTGTTGTGTCCCATTCCCTTCTCATCCTGGGCTATCGGGGGAGGGTAAAAGTCAGGGTGTCACCTTGCTAGGGGGTCACTTCTCTACTTTCCTGTCTGGATTTTTTGTGAATTTTTAACTAACGTGAGCTACCAGGTATTACTTATTTATTTTATTTTTTTTATCTTTAATATTTTACAGCACCTGAGCTAATGTGAGTGCTTACTTTCGTTTTATTTGGAGCACATATAATTCATTTCAATCATTCATTCATTTAGTTATTTGTTTTGAGCAGAAGAAAAATTAAGCATTTTTTTGTTTACAAGAAATTAACGGCAGGGCAGATAATTGAGACATTATAGGAATTGACATGCACACTAATAATAACAAATTAAGTTAATTGTGTACTGCTTGAACAGGAGGTGGAAGAAGAAAATGTATTAAATCCCATTCTTTTCTACCATTATACAATATAACACACGACTTGTGCTTCCTTAGTCCTTAAAGATACAAACAATTGGAGGAAATAAAAGCATGTGCTGATGTCAAACACCAAATAACTTCACTAATTCTGTCAGGAAGTGGAAATAATTCAGGTAAAATACAGTTCTTCAACTGTTATATTCACATTCATCAGATATGACCCATTTCAAAAGTTCCTTAGTTACCATGGAAACACTGTCATCTTCTAATACAACATTGATTCACTAATAAGGTGAAGTTGGATCAATGACAGGGTATGGAAACACTGGGTTTATGTTCAGTTACTGACAGAATGGACTGAAAAAGACAATGTTTATTCTATTTGATCTATTTCTAAGATAAAAACCATCAACTTTAATTGATATTATCAGTTAATTAAAAGTACAAAATACTTGATGTCCACTTTAAAAGCACATAATATAGGGGATATTATAATAATAATAATAATAATAATAATAATAATAATAATAATAATAATAATAATAATAATAATAATAATAATAATAATAATAATAAAAAAAAATTGTATTTGTATAGTGCTTTTCATGGTACTCAAAGACGCTTTACATGCAATAAAAACACCAATAAAAGTCCAACAACAATAAAAACATACAAGAGCAATCACAAATTAAAGCAGACAGAATAAAAAGTAATCAAACATTAAAAGCAATCTTGAATAAATGAGTTTTTAAAAGGGATTTAAAATTGTTGAGGTCGGAACAATGTCCCATAAATTATGTTAAATCATCACCTGTATTTATATTGAGTAATGACAATAAAGTTGAATCCAATCTAAATCACTTAAAAGCAGTTAAAATATTTTAGACATGCCACAAATGTGACTCTGAGTCTTTATGGGTTAATGTTTCTTCTTCCCACTCCTTTTCGGGTGTAAATCAAATTATTATATATTTTCTTATGTATGTATGTATTATGTGAATGCTCAAAATATATATATGTTTGGAGTCCTAATAATGTAAAGTCAAGGACGTGAACAAGTACAGGAGGTCGTTGGGTTACAAATGTGTTACGTTCCTACGCTGGCGACGTCTGGTCACATTAAACATAATTAACCCTTCCCAATCCACTTTGCAAACCTACTTGTACCCGCGTACATTAGACCTGTAACCAGATCCATGATTAAACAAAGTGTATTACTTATTAACTCATTTTTAAGAACTTTATTTTTGGCTAAAGCACACGTCATCATTTCTGCTCATGTGTGTTTGGATATAATGCTCCTTCAAAATAAAAGAAACTGGTTGTGGATCAACTACGGCTCCATGGTTTCATCCATGAATGTGCTTTTATTTTTTCACTACCCGTCTGCATTTCCTTTCATTTCTTTTCGGGGCAGCCATGTCTCAGTTGGTAGATTGTGTTGTCCAATAACTGAAGGATTGGCAGTTCAAATCCCACTATGTCATTTTCAACTGCATGGTCATTCTAAAGCAGAATGAATCTTTATTCTAAATCAAACAGCCATATAAACAAGCCCCATGCGTATTTACATCAATCTGCACAATCCTACTAACCTGTGAATCAATAGTACCACTGAATCAACTGAAGGGTTGCACATTGTTTCTAAAAATATATGATACTAACTGAATACACTTAAGTTTATTACAACATAAGCAGACGCACTCCTGTTTGAAAAGAATTAACCATCATGGACCATCAGTGTAGTCTGAATTTCCTTTTTATTTGTATTTTTTTGCTGGAATACTGTGCTTAGTACACAGTTTTCCATGTCAGTAGATATATTAAAATGGCCACTGATAGTCATTTTCTATGGTTTTATTGGACAGAATTATCATTCCAAGTTGAAAATACACAACTAAACAACCATATTTGCATTTAAATAGCCTTCCCTTGTGTTGATTCTACACTAATTCTGTCATTTTACTTTTAAATATCCATTATTGCAAGCTCCGGTCTTAATCAACAAACAATTTGTCCCATTTATTTTTCCCTCCACTGACAACCCTACTTATGAGTTCATGAAAGAAGCCAGTTGATTCTGGTTCGTGCCAGATACTTAGCCCATACACTCCAACAAGATGTCTATAATGAGCTTTTATATTTCACATCATTCAGATTCAGAATGTAAGCATTTCACACAATGTATTTGTACAGCAGGAGACAAAGGCAGATATTGTGATGAAAGTAACTGTGTGTTTGTGTTCCAGAGGACAGTGTGGGGACCCTGGACATTTTAATGGCCTCGTGGTCATTAATCTATTACCAACCACAGGACAGATTTTATGGATTTGCCCTCTCAAAGAAGACTTCAAGAAAAGCAAAATGTTCATTGATATTTTTCCTCCATACTTGAAATGCAGTGCAACACTTGGGAATTAATAGCACAGTTATTGTTTTTTTTTTGTTGTTGTTGTTTTTGTCAAAACACCAGCAAACAAACTTCGAATTTAACATGACACAAATGACATCATCTATTACGTGCCAATACAGAAAAACAGCAAAAACAATGAAAGCGTGGTTTGTTTAAACAGGAAGATGGGGCGGCCATTGCTCAGATGGTAGAGTGAGTCGTCCATTAACCAAAGAGTTGGCGGTTCCATTCCTGCTCTGTCCTAATCAGTCCGTTATGTCTTTGGGCAAGACACTTCACCCTTCTTGCCTCCGGTGTATGAATGTTTGCTGGTGGTCAGAGGGGCTGTAGGCGCGAAATGGCAGCCACGCCTTTGTCAGTCTGCCCCAGGGCAACTGTGGCTACATATGTAGTTTACCACCACCAGAGGGAGCATGTGAGAGTGAATGAATAATGGATCATTAATGTAAAGCGCTTTGGGTGCCTTGAAGAGCACTACAGAAAGCTAATCCATATAGAAATCTAATCCATTATTAGTAATAATCCATTATAAGATATAGATTTACGTACTTATTACCCCAACCCCTGAAGGGGAAAGGGGTATTGTGTTTGAATCTGTTTCTTTGTCTGTTGGTTTGTTTGTTTGTCAGCAATTTTATGCAAAAACTAACGGACCAATTTCCATGACATTCCATGAGAAAGGTGTGAGGCAGTCCAGAATAGATCCCCTTTAAATTTTGGTGAATGCAGGTCAAAGGTCAAGGTCACTCTCACTACATATGTGTTTTCACAGTGATAAGAGAAAGGGGCAAATCAGGTCAAATGTTGCCACTACTTGTTTATTTCTTTTAATGGTTTTGTTGTTTTATGATTTGCAGAACTTTGGGATTTTTATTTGAGTTTATTTCAGATTTATGTTTGAGTTTGTTTGTTTGGAAGCAGGTTCATGTAAAAACTACTGGACCAATTTTTCAGGAAATGTTCAGGAAAGGTGCGAGATAGTCCAGAATAGATCCTATTAAATTTTGGTGAATGTAGGTCAAAAGTCAAAGTCACAGGGGGTCGGGGTTTGTTGTGCATGACACCAATTGTTTCTTATTGATTTATTCCAAATATGGAAATGGTACATGCTTCTTAACTGTTACTAATTGACTTCTTTACACAACATAATATTGAAATCAACATTTAAGGAAGCCAAAGAATAAAATGTTCTTGTTTAAATATGCTGTATAAATGAAGTGGATTGGATTAAAAATTGCAGCATAATTTAGATTTGCATGTTTCCAAATACTTATAACTTGTATTTAAAAAAGCATTGGGGAAACATCAGTTTCTTTTTTTTTTTTTTTTTGTATTACCCTTCTTTTTAATGTGTGTATATGTGATTGTGCACTTGTGTCATTGTGTCAGTCATACACAGAAAAGCAGAAACTGGGCCAGTCTAACCTAATAGTCACAGTCAATCTTGGGGACTAGATGGTCACTTTATGAGACTGTTAGCTCCTGACCCATGTAACCAGCCCACACACTCACCAATCCATAACTCTGGCTGGCTCCCCTGATTTACCATTCTGTTTATGGAAATTGTAGCACTTCATGGGCTGCAGCCATGAATTTAATTATAACCAGTTAATCAAATTTGGTTGCTTCTAAACTCCATATTGTAAAAAAAAATAAAAAATAATAATAATAATAATAATAATAATAATAATAATAAGCAGAGCAGAACACGATGATTAAAGCAGCCCATTCTGACCCACAAAAACAAAGTAATTTCAGGTTGCTTTAGTCATAACTTATATTTAACTACATACATGTGACATGCTGCGTTAACATTTGGTCTAGCATTAGTACATTTTCCATAATTCTCCACTACACAAACAGCTGCAGTTTCCTGTATGCCAACTGCTGCAAAGACAGACTCATTTCTTTGAGGTCATGGCATTGATTAGCCATGGATGCCCTGGAGCCCAGAAGTCAGTCAGGTTGCAAACTGACCTGAATTCCTCTTTTAAGACGATACCTGAGCCAGTTCAATTAGCAAATTCGAATGCAGACATATTACTCTAAAGCCAAATCACTGCAGATAGCTCCCCTCCTGAGTGACAGGCAGACTCCCAGTGGGCTGTGGGAAATAAGAGTTTGATAGATTAAAGCTATGACTAACCATCTACACCACAGATTTCCCTGTGTAGGGGAACACGTCTAAAGGACATCTACACTACCGTATTTTTTGGACTATAAGCCGCACCTGTATATAAGCCGCATCCGCTGTATTTTTTTAAAAAATTTGTTTATTACACCAAAAATGTTTCAGATGTTTTCTCAATAATGTACTTTTTTCCCCTTTTTTAAATTTTTTTTAATAAATATTAAAAAAATACAATCTTCCCAAACCCAAACATGAATAACAAACAAAAGCCGACACACACATCAGTTAACAAATGGTGTTTATAATACACCCAAATAGATACATAAACAAAACCACAAAGTAAAGTTCACATTAGTGTTGCACACATCAAATGGCTGCTGATCATAAACGGCCAATACTGACCAAAAACAGCTCGATTGAAGATGGGTAAAAAAAAAGAACATGCAACATGAACCTACTAGCAACCCGCAAACACACCATAGGATAGGTGCACCTCATCCCGACCATCTATGTACCATTTAAAATTGTTAATAGTGAAAATTGAAGCCACTCAGGATGTCCATTGGTTTATGGTTAAAAATGTCCATCAGTTTTAGAGTTAGGGTAAACCTCTCAGAATGTCCATCAGTTTATGGAGCATCCACTGTATTTTTAAAAATATAATTAAAAAAGAATATACAAGCACATCGGATCATAAGCCGCAGATATCTACGTTGAAAAATCAGATAATTAGTGCATACACAAAAGGATTTTGACCAGTAAATATATAAACATTTATATAAATATACATTTTTTTCCGCACAGTGACTTTTAACACTGCAGCAACTTTGTTGATTAAAACAGAACAGAACCAAGAGAAAAAAAATAACCAGTATTTACCATATTTAGCTTAAACTATCCCATGTTTTAAATCACAAATCACTTTAATTATCTTCACTGAAACCCATGAATTCATCTTCTACTGTGTCACAGTTCAACAACCTCAGAAGTGCTTCGTCACATCTATCTCCATGATGAAGGGGTGAGGATTTGAAAAATAATTAACAGTTGATAATTTGTCGTCCGGGTTCTATCTGCTAAAGAAAAAGTAGCGTATTCTTCTTTGCATTGATTATTCTTAGTAGTTTTGATTCTAACTCCAGTTAGAGCTCCCCTAGTGGTGGAAGAAAAATCCACAGAATAGCCACACATTTGTCTAAACCTCATGGTTCAAAACTAAAGAAAAAAGTAGTGGCTTATAGTCCAGAAAATACGGTACTAGTTAACAGTATTACATCAGCTATAAAGAACAAGCAATACGAGCGAGTTGTTCATGGTCATTTCTCTGCCTCAACGCTCCAGGTCTAATAGTAAATATAGTAAATATGATACTGGTTTCACCAATGACATAATCGTCAGCTCACAGTTAATGTGGAGAACGTGGCTGAAATCAGTAATACCTCTTTATGGGGAAAAATAATTAATTATAATAATGAATGCATGCAATATTAAGTCCTGCCAGCTAGGGTTGGGCATTATGACTGGGTAAATTGGGTAGTTTTACCTCCATAACGATAATGTACGATAAAATGGGGGGCTTGTCCGTACACACAGTTAGTTTTGGGGGGAGTACCTTTCGCTGCATAACGTGGCACGTATGCACATTTGGGTCCATAACCGGGTTAGTTTGTGTCGTTTAATCCTGTGGCGTAGTAACAGGGCAGTGCAGTCTGTGCCCCCTCTCTAAAACTTGTTTAGTGATGTGTCTTTTCTTACATTGGAGAAGATATGTTTTACAGTAAAAGGCAGTTCTAATACAATAGGTTTATTCAAAAATGGAACCCTTTCTTGAACTACTTTAAATCCTTGCCAACTCTGGACTTGGAGTAGACCTTTTTTTTCCCTAATGTATGTTTTCTTTGATGGCTGATCTACAGTTGAAGTATCATCATATTGGTTAAAATGTTTCCTAATGTTTTATCAATTTGTAACAAAGAGACATTTTTTTTTGTTTTCTTTCTGTCCTATGAAAATAAAGGAAGAAAATATGATTAATTCAACTTTGTATTTTTAAAAAGTGAAAAACTTTATAGGGCAGATGTCAAATTTCTTTTCAAAACAAGTACAACAGAACTCGTGTTACTTGGTTTCATTTCTTTCAGCTGCTTCTACATTTGAACCATCAGTCCCTCTGTTTCCCTTTCTGCTCAGACTGGATGGGTGGATGAATGAAGTCAAAATAGACTTTTTCTTTTTTATTAAATCTCTGTGTAAGACTATAGTAACCCCCCCCCCCTTTCTCGAAAACGGGTACCCAGTTCCATCAGGCTGGGTACCCACTACAAGGAGCTATGATGGCAAGCAACGAGTCCTCCACTGTAAGTTTGTCTGCTAATGTTTATTCTTCATGCGTGATGGTTTACAAAATAATTATGTGAAGAAAAAAATAGACTCATGGTGATATTTGTAAAAATAGGTAATGTAATAACCCACTCCTGTCAAAACATGAAGTGTTTTCATTATCCTGCTGAAATGTTAGCGTTATGCTAATGGTGTGTGTAAAGCTTTTCACATGTGCATTATCATGTGTGTCGTGTAGTCCAGAAAAAGACCATGTTTTTGGAACAGTGACATGTCGGACTACTACTATTTTGTTTACACAAAAATCTGTCAGCAGTATTTGGTCAATATTATAAAATTATTATGACATGATATATTTATAGACCGGAACTATATTCACAAATGGACGTCCATCAGTCCTGGTTTCGTCTACAGCTTGTGCATCCATGTGGATCTATCTTTTATTGTGGTTCTTCCTTAGGTTTGACTTTTTCCGCTGGGTTTTTGGAGTTCTTCTTTGCCCAGAAGGAGGGTGTATGGACGGGGATGCTAATATATTTACTTCATCTAATGTTTATTTCACTGTTAATTGTTTTCATATCCAGCTTATTCTGTAAAGTCCTGTGAGGCAACCTTGTTGGGATATAGGGCTCTATAAATGAATTAAAATTTAATTGAATTGATCAGGAGCCGTTTTAATGGTATTACTGGTCATATGAGTAGCTGGCATGAATAAAATATGAGGCAAACATGATGATTCAGTTAACATTTATTTCCATAAAATACTTAAAATTTGACATTGACAATGGATTCTTGCCCATATTTCATCTTAAATAAAACAAGTAAATCATGCTGTCATCAAAACCATACATCAAAAGTTGTCAGATAAAATTTAAATTACACTGCTGTAAAAAAGAAAAATGTATAAATTGTTTGGTTTTCTATAGCATACTTTGTTAGATATATAAATATCAGTACAAAATATTGAATATCCAAATTTTTTGATGAATGCTGTTTGATTATGTTCATTTAAATCATTCAACCAAACAATAATTTACGAAACAATATTTTGTAACAATGAACCAAAACATCAATAGAAATAGAAAATACATCAATGAAACATACAGTGACCTGTCAATCAACTGGAGTGACACTAGCTCCTGAGGTGTCCAATCAGGTTCTAGAGTTGGTCAGTGCGAATAATATATTTCTTGGCATGATCCGCCCTACTCTGCCTCTGATTGGCTCATCAATCCTCATGCCTTAAGTTAACCAATCTAATCAGTGAAGGGAGTGAGTTCTGGCCAGTTAGAGGCAGAGTAGGGCGGGTCATGGCTTAACCATCTAAGGGGGGGGGGGGGGGGCAACATTGATCAGATTCCACAGAATAGTGCAGATTAATAAGTGGGCAATACTGACCAGTGCTAGGTATTATCTATTCCACCACTACACAAATGGTTGTCAAGTTGTAGTCACTGATTGTTTTACACACCCATACTAAATAAATACAAAAATTCAATGCAACCATTTATAAAATTAAATTATGTAACTCCCTGTATTTCCTGGAACAGTTGCAAAATAAGTAGCATTTGATGGGTGTTATTTAAATCATACATGTTGGGAAATTGGCAGTGTTTTTCTTAATTTGCTTGTTTTACTGAGAGTTGAAATTGTTTTTGACATCAAAGGGTTAAAATTCCATAATTACATTTCAGAATATATGAATCCCAAGTTGTTTCAGAGAAAACAAGACCTGAGCTTCATTCTCTGGTGTCTTTCCAGGGACTGTAAAATCTAAGAGGCTTTGGCTGCTTTAAGGGTTTTCAGGAAAGTAGGATGTGTCATGAAGGGGTGAGGTGGAGAGAGGACTCTGGTGGTCAGTGTTGAAGGGAAAAATAATTTCATAACAGACAGAACAAAATGCAAACAGAGACAGAAAATGAACTGGAACAAAACCTGGGGGTAGATCAGCCAGAGTCCGTGGTGATGAATGCATGGTCCAGGTTATGGATGGTCCCGCACCAGCAACTGCAAGCTTCACTACTTAAGTATTACAGATCAGCAGTGCTTTAGAGTATAACGGCGTGACTAACACAGCCTCATTTTGAGTAATTACTTAATTACTTTATCCGTAACTGTATCGCCATTATTGTTCGGGAAATAATGTGATGCGTTACAGGTGTGTTTCAACCTTCGGAACTTCCGGGACATTCTACTTTAGACCGGGCCATGAGTTAGCCCAGTCCTCTTTGGTGTGTGTCTTCATACAGAAATGGCCCTGTAGGAACCTTTTGATGACGTTATTCTATCACGTCAGTTGCTATGGTAACATCACAACAAAAAGTGCCAAAACAAAGCCTCAGCAGAGAAGGAAATCACAAGACTAGACGTGGACTAGGGATGACGGAATTCATGAAAAAATTCTTGACTGATCACTGAGCCTCATTAACTGGTTGAAGTCGGTCACCTTGAAAAGAAAACACTTGTTTGTCAGCTCACACACACACACACACACACACATACACACAGCGGGGCTTCAGTCACTTTTTAAACACGATTTGCACTGCGAGGTTGAGCAATAAAAGCTCATTTTAAACCATCACACATTGAGAAAATATTCGTTATTCCAGTAAGTTCTGCTGCTAAATACGTTACTGATGTCCACCAGCCTGCAGTACTGCATAAACTCATTTTGCCATAGCCAGACCCATTGTGTCATTTTAAGCAAGAAAAAAAGTTACGCAAAAATACTTTTCCTGGTAACTAATTACTTTGCTAGTGGAGTAACACAGTTAGTAATGCAATTACATTTTTTGGGGAAGTAACTAGGATAGTACTTGTAATGCAGCTACACGGTGCGGGACAGGTGAGTCAGGTGAGCACTGGGGGAAAGGTTGTGACAGGAAGTTAAATACACGATTGATTGATTGATTGATTGATTGATTGATTGATTGATTGATTGATTGATTGATAAGTAGATTTCTAGGCCACTATGCTGGACTTGACAATAAATCTTAGAAAAGTGAAATGATGTCAGGTATATGCAGGGTGCCATTTTTTTTTTTAAAAACAGAGGGGGGGATTTTTTGTTTTTGTCACAGAAAACTTGTGTTGGATGTTCTGACCCTCATTCTCACACAAATAACAGAAATGAGGCTCAAATTACTCCTTTGAAGAAGGGTACCGGGGGTTGAGCTGGTGTGAGCACCCCCCCCCCCCCCCCCCCTTGTTTTTTTCCAACTACGGCTCATCGGCCACAGGACCCTACTGTGCTGCCCCAAAACAGAGGGTTACTTTTGGATTATAAATAGCTCTAATCAGTTTAATCATATTACTCTTCATGGGGTGAAAACATCAGTGTTGAATATTTTTTTACATATTGATATTTTGTAAATGTAACCCTGGCCATAGAGTAAATCTTACTATAATACTGAGTGGGACCAAATGTTATCTGAAAGAGAGTTAAAATCAACTCTGTAAGAGTTAAAGTAAAATTAAATTTTTTACTGTGTTGCTGAAGTGTGTGGGTTTTTTTTTTACATGATGTGGATTTGTCCATAACCCTGGTCCGGTCTATCTCCCAAATGTATCCATGCTGACTTTGATCTACTGCAGGTCATACACTGATTTACACACTTGGATTTGATGGTTCAGTTGCAGCTTCATTACACAAAGCAATATTGGACAAGCACATAATGGAGAGCAATGTCATTATTTTCTAGTCTCAGTTTTCCCTCTACAAACAGATACACATAAATTAATAATAATAATAAAAAAAAACAACTAGCATTACGGAAAGCATCTGTAACCCATAATGACCTTGTGCTTCTTCTGTAGGAGCTCCAAAATGAAATATGCTTTGTTTTTAAGCTTTCTTAAGTTATTTATCACCATTTATTGTAATATTATTTTCAGTTTTTTTTATGTATGAACTATATATTTTACTATATTTAATTCACTGATTATGTAGATTTTCATAAAACCTCTGAATATTTTCAAAGTTTATTATATAGAAACAAAGAAAATGTAAGACAAATTATCATTTTTACTCTAATCTATTGTGAACAGAAAGTCAAATGTAACACGTCATTGATCCAACTCCATGGGTTTTACTGGTGATTCAATATTGTAGAAGATGATATTTCTACACTCACTATGGACCGTCTGAAAATCCAAATGGATCATATCTGATGACCATGAAAAGACGACAAACTGCATTTTACACCAATTATTCATATGTATCGATAGAATTAGTGGCTCAGCGGGTATTAAATAGTTTATATCAGTAGATAGTTTTGGTCATTAGTGGCTGTCTGGGTGTTTATGGGTTAAAAGGCTCAGTTTTGACATCCCAAATTATTATTATAATTATATTATAGTAAAAATATCTGTTTGTAAAATATTTCCATTAACATAGACAGCAATGCAATTTCCAAAAGCTTTAATTAAAATTCAAATATATTATTCATATATTTTCTCTGTGATAAAAAAAAAAAATCTTCAATTATATATATTTTATCTGTTGACTCTGAATATGTTTAAGTTGTAGATATTTTTGCTAACCCTAGACAAGAGTCACCATCAACACTATAAACTAATGGCATGAATTAAATACATTATGACTGCTGTTGGTGTTAGTTTTACAATCCACAGCATTAGGAGGAATACACAATTTTCACAACAAATCCTGTGTTTCTAATGAAAATATGATACATCCTGCTTCAGATTGGAGTAAGGACCTCCCACTTCATTTATATATATCATTTTCCACTCACAGAACAGACACAAAAATATGTAAATTAATAAACGTGGAAATACTGAAATACAGAAGTAAATAAATAATTTAGGAAATGCAATATATATATAATATATATAAAATATAATAATAATAATAATAATAATAATAATAATAATAATAATAATATAATACAATATATATAATATATATAAAATAAGTATAGAAAATCATAAATATATAAATGAATAAATATACATACATTTAAAATAAATAAATAAATAAATATATATATATATATATATATATATATATATATATATATATATATATATATATATATAGTATAACACATCATAAATATATAAATAAATTAATATATATAATGTTTAAAAAGCATGCATGTTTGAGGAAATGAATAAATAAATCAGAAAATGCAATAATGTATATTTAAAATAAGTACAGAAAAAAAAATATTTGCTGCATTTCCTGATTTATTTATTTCTCCAATAATGCATGCTTTTTAAAATGCATGCATATTGTGCATCTAAGTATAGAAAATCATAAATATATAAATAAATGAATATATATATATATATATATATATATATATATATATATATATATATATATATATATATATATATATATATATATATATATATATATATATATATATAAAGTTTTAAAAGCATGCATAATTGAGGAAATAAATAATGGATTAATTAAATAAATATGGTAATAAAAAACACAAGCATTCAAGTATTTATTTATTTATTTATGCATGTATTTATTTATTTGTAATTATGTCACGCTTGTCCCTCCTACTTGTTGACGTTTCTAATAAAACACACATAAAACACAATGTTTTTTGTTCCCTTCTTCTTTAAGTTATGTGTTTATCAATGCTCAGGGAATGCACCTTTTAAGTCCTCTAATGGCCACTCAGCTGATGGCAGCAACAATAATGTGTACTCATGAAGCCCGTAAATTCTGTCTTGTTCTGACATCATTTAACACTCAGCAAATCACTAGACTGGCGGATGTGAGTCCTCCCGTATCCTTCACACTACTCCCACCTCTTCCTATTACTCCACTATGATTAATACCCCACTGCCATCAACGGCATACACCACAAGTTGCATATCTAATGTAAAAACACTCAATGAGCTTTCTCAGGTGGGTGTGAGGGTCAGATGGAGTTTAAGACCTCCCATCACCACAAATCCTCTCAGTGTCCTTCTGAGGCTGTTCATAGAAAATAAGGAATATATTACGGGCTGAGCAGAACCTTAGGCTTCTTTTTTTTTTTTTAACGTTAAATTCCAGTCTTTGTATGACTATTATTTTGCTGCTTTCTCCAATCCTTCACATCCACAAACCCATAAATCCACAGCTTTACTCACACAATCACGTTACTTATCCCAAAGCGTGGTGGAATGAATGTGACCTGACCAATTTAACTTCTGGGATAGCGTGAAACTGAAATCACTCAAGTAATATTTACAAAGACTTCACGCCATTACCTTCTCCTCTAAAACATGACTTTTTTTTTTTTTTTTTTTTTTTTTCTTCTCTCTCACTCCAAAAGTTGATCGAAATTCAACAGCGCACAAATACTGCTACAATTTCCACAGATGCTTGTATTAGTATTCAGCAGGGATGTATCGCAGTGACATGTAATACATCATAGTCACCAGGAGGCACTTTCACTGCAGAGTTGACGTGCAAATATGGGCAGAGCATGTTTCAATGTTTTACACTTTATTCTTTATCCTAAAAATGTCCTCTGAACTTTCAGGATAGACCTGTGTGAAGACGTGTGCACATGTGCAGCCGCAGAACGCATTAAACCGCGCTCACACTGCGGTGCAGGAAACGCATTCTGCACATCACCAACCCCCTCTCCCACCTGCCGACAGACTCACACACACACACACACACACACAAACGTCGTGCATCAGGGTCATAGAGTCTTCGCATCATGGAATATGTGTAAAATGTGATATGAAGGGGGTTGAGGTGAGTGTGCGTGTCTATGTATGTGTGTGTCTGTTTAGGGACAGGAGTGTTCTAACCTCCAATAGTAAGCCAGGCAGAAAAGGCTGAATGCCCTTGACTAACCTTGTAGGTTTTACTGTGCTTTTATGAGAGGATATAAATCATCAGGATGTTTTTTTTTTTTTTTTTTGCTTTCTTTTTTTCCCCCACCCACCCACCCATCCAAAAAAAAAAAAAAAAAAAAAAAAAAAAAAAAAAGCTTCTGTTTTACAATGTGCAGCCAGATTGACAAGGCAAATGTGCACCCCTATAACAAAGACTATTACAAATACTGCCTGGGATACACTAGGCACTGAAATTTAATATAGCTCAAAATAATGAAAGGATGTCAGTGTTGTCCTATGTCACTCACAATGGAGAAACAATGAGAAATACTTCCAGTGGACACATTAAAATGAATTACTCTTGTGGGGAACATAAATGCAATGCACTGCTGCTGTACTTGCAGGTGAATGGAAAATATACAAATTATCATATTGATTGCTTTTTGGCTGAATGAGGAGATCTCCATCTTTATTTTGTGAAATGTACATACAAACAAAGGTTGGGTAAGAAAAGAGGTTTAATGACATCCACCCAGAGAGACTCTTCGTCTAGACACAGTTTTCAACAGAAACCATGAAAGAGCAGTTCTCCACTACTGCTCTCTACAATGTAAACAGCTCTAGTCCAAACCTCTCCACTCAACGACACATTTGCTCACTACAGCTCCCACTCATATATTCATGTATTCATGTGTTTATCAGAACTTGGCGGCTTACGTTGCCATTTTCTCCTTATAATGATGAGCGAATGGGGGAATGGCAATAATCATGGATTCCATGAAAAACTGAGACACACATTTGTTTTTTTGTTGTGATAGAACAGGCAGAGGAAGTGATGATAACGGCAAAGCGAATGGCCAAATTTAGCCTGTTTACCATACTGTACTTGCCGAGTGGAATGTTACAACAAAGAACAACTGTAAGTTTAATTAACATTTTCACTGGTAGACTGTACATAGGTGTCCAGGTGTAAGGAGATTTTCTTTGAATTAAAAAAAAAATAATAATAATAAAAATCCTGCTCACACCAGCAAGGGGGAAAAAAAAACACAAAAAATTCAGTGTGAATAAGGAAAGAGACAGAAGAAAGGGGATTTTTTTTTCTTATTTAATTTTTAAATACACCGTAATGACTTTTTCCTACAGTCATTTGTGCAAAGTCTAAAATGTGGCCAATTTTTTTCTGCTTCAGTAATCGTCTCATTTCTGTTTGGATGGTACATTCTATGTAGGGTGTGTGTGTGTGTGTTTGATATTATTTTAGCCCGTATACAATACTTAGGCTAAGACTTTGTAGAAGGTGTGTGATCAGACTATGTTTCCAACTGTTCATTCTGCTGCAGTTTGCTTCCTCCTGCCTTAAACATCTCGATCTCCAACACTAGTGGGCAGTCACATTCCACACTGGCTCCTTCCCTGTCATACCTTGATAGCAGCAAGTTGCAAACACACACACACACACACACACACACACACTAGTGGACATGCAGCTCATAGCTCTCTACATGTTTTCATCCTCCTTTTTTTTTTTGTCTTTCCTTCGGCTCTTCAGTAATTCAAAGTACAGAGAAGAGTAAAGCAGAGTTTTTCAGGGCACAGAGGCAGCTGCAGCCACTGCGCTGCCAAGCAAAGCAATCAACAAACTGGTGAGGGAAAATGTCATCCTAGTAAGGACTGAGAAAATGGCTTTTTAATTAATGTTTTGATTTTGGGTAGTATATCACTCTTGAGAAAAATGATTGAGCTGAGTGGCATTTAAATGAGGGGGACTACAACCACTGAATGACCATTCAAAGTCATCATGGAGTTTATTGGATATTAATTTGGAGACAAGGAGGAGGTGGAGGAGGTGTGGAGTGGGGGGGACAAATGCCCTCCCCCTCAAATATATGAGACGAAGAAGGGCGGAGGGGGTACAAGAGCAAAGATTAAGAGAGGTTAATGTAACTTGAAATTTGAGATGATCATAATGCGGTGTGTTCAGGCGTGTAAAGCAGGTACACACATACAGATAACCAGGCCGTGTTTGTCCTAATTTCCCTCTTCCTAACCAAGAATGCCAAACACCAGATTATTTTATATATTATAAAACTATACTATAAGATTATTCTGTGATTTGAGGTGTGTTAAGGGGGAATTTGTCAACCGCAGTCACATGCAGTTAAAGGTCATTGAAAAATTAGTTTAATGATATTTAGGTTGAGGTCAGTCAGGTGGTTTGTAGTTTGAGATAAACATTAAAATAACCTGATAAATATGCTTTATTAAATGAATTTCTGTGAAGGTAATGCACAATGTCGTCAGTATCCTACAGTATGGGGGGGAGCAAAAGAGATAGTCAAGTTAGGAAAGTAGAAGCTCCGGAAACATACAAACAAAAAAGTAAAGTTTGTGACACTTTCACTGAGATTTTTAAAGATGATGAGCAGCTCCCAGTGTTTTCTTTTCTATGGAAACTGGGTTCAAATGTCTCTTTTGGTGTTACAGGTTGTCGACCCCTGGTTGAGATGCTGCGCGTTGATCATTTTTGAATGATGAAGCAGGACAAAAATATTTTCTCAACATATTAACTTACAAGCAATGACTTTAGATTTTAACACAGAAATAAATGCAGGTATGTGAGTAAGGTCATGTGATGTTCATAAAGACCATTGATTACTTTTAAAAAATGCGGGTCGAGAAGCAGATCGGGTCCATCCTTTTCAAATATATTTCTCGTGGTTCAAGTTGTGGGCGTGCTAGTTAAAAAAACGGTCAGTTTGTGGGTCATTTATACATACATATATATATATACTGTATATACGATTTTATTTGTCTTCTATTGTTTTTATGATTGCATTGTATCTCCATTGTCAGTAGTCTGTTTGAATGGGGTCTGTTTTTTTTTTTACTGCTCTCGTAACAAAGTAATGTCCTGCAAGGGTCAATCAAATATCTATTCTATTCTATTCTATTCTATTCTATTCTATTCTATTCTATTCTATTCTATTCTATTCTATTCCTGATAATCTTGTAGTGTCACGGGAAAGGCGTCTGGTGAATTAAGGGTTCATGTTTTTTAAGAAGAAAGAAATCACACTGATCATATAGAAAACGCATGTATCAAATATGATACATTTGCCATTATAGGATTAATGTGTGTGTGTGGTCTGAAATAGATTTAAAAAAATCTGTTCAGATTTAGGAAGTCCATATGTGTGTGCCCTACTGTCCTTAAGATTGGAGTGTGTATTTGTATGAGTGAGTGTGTATGTGTATGTGTATGTGTATGTGTATGTGTATGTGTGAGTGTGTATGTGTATAAGTGAGTGTGTCTGTGTGAGTGTGTATATGTATGTGTGAGTGTGTGTGTGTATGTGTGAGTGTGTATGTGTATAAGTGAGTGTGTATGTATGTGTGAGCGTGTATGTGTATGTGTGAGTGTGTTTGTGTATGAGTGAGTGTGTATTTGTGAGTGTGTACGTGTATGTGTGTTTGTGTATGAGTGTGTACATGTATAAGTGAGTGTGTATGTATGAGTGAGTGTGTATGTGTATGAGTGAGTGTGTATGTGTATGAGTGAGTGTGTACATGTATAAGTGAGTGTGTATGTGTATGTGTGAGTGTGTATGTGTATGTGTGTTTGTGTATGAGTGTGTACGTGTATAAGTGAGTGTGTATGTGTGAGTGTGAGTGTGTGTGTGTGTGTATGTGTGAGTGTGTATATGTATATGTATGTGTAAGTGTGAGTGTGTATGTGTGTGTGTGTATGTGTATGTGTGAGTGTGAGTGTGTATATGTATGTGTGTATGTAAAACCAGCACTAGTTTGGGATAGAATGTGATCTGCAATTAATACTACCATTTAACATACAGCATTTGATCATTAAATTATTGGTGGTGGAATCTGATGATCTAAACAATAATGCTAACCAGAGCAATAAGCTAATTAATACACTATACAGAAAGTCGAAAGGTTGGAACTCCAGGTAACGGCAGTTGAAAGACACAGTCCAAAGTTCAAAATGCAAAAAATAGTCCTCATCCAGTATACACTGACCCAGGTTAGTGAAGAAGAATCAGCTGACCCATTTTGACGTCCTCAGAGAGTACAGCTATGGGTTAAACCACAAGTTCTGAGACCATGGAAATCAACCCTGTTCTCATTTCCATACTTACTCAGTCAGATTCATGCTTTTTTTTTTTTCTTTTTAACAGGTAAAACCAAATAGACACTGCTCTTTTGTTCTTCAGGCTGCTTTGACAAAAAAAAAGAGAAAATGACTCATATGCACAAATAAAAAAAAAAACCTTCTTATGAATGATTTTGTATCAGTAGGAAAGATTCAGATGCATGCAGGAAAATAGTATCAGTGCCTGACAATGAACACCTCAGTAAGTCTGTCTCCATTACAGATTATTGATGTTTAGGTCATTTCAGGCCACAAAAGTCTTTTATTTTCATATTTTTTATTGACTTACTGAGGCAGGTACATTTTGTGGGAATAAAATGTATTTTAATATATTTGCATTGTAGATTTTTTGTTTTGTTTTGTTTTGTTTTGTTTGCTTCTTTTTCAATCAGTTGAATAAATAAAATACATATAAAACATAGAAATGTGACAGTATGTTTGGGATCTGTGTTTTGTCCACACTATAAAAATGCAAAAGCAGGACTTTCCACTTCAGCTAAACTACATAAAAAAAAAAAAAAAAAAAAAAAAAAAATGTGTTATGTAAATGTGTGGACCAGACCGCAAACTCTCATGTGGTTCTGTCACTTTTTCATGGTATTAATTTCTTAATGATGCAGCCAGATTGCAGCTTCTCAGCAGTGATGGTCAAGGCCACAGTAGATATCAGCAGGAGCTGTAGAGCTGCTGACCTCACCGTCATTGTACACTTCTCCTCCTCCTGCTCATCCACTGTCTCTGCACATTATGGTCTGTAGCAATAAATGGGATTACTTTGTAACTCGCTGTGTCAAGGCTCCTCATTGTATGTAAACTGGCTCATGATGTGTACCAATAACAGACATGGTGTGTTATAGAAGGTCTCTGAATCCAACTGTAAGAGTTCAGTTACACATCTATGTCAGACACAAACACAAACACAAACGAAGTTGTCCAGAAAACTTGCAGACCACTTCCTCATGAGGTGTAAGCCCTACTTTTTCTTCACCCCCCCCCATCTCAGCTGAAATACTGCGGTTTATTTTAACCCATAAAAACCCACTGCGGCTTTTTTCAGCAGCTCCTAAATGAAGTTGTTTCTATTTTTAACCTTTTGGTGTGATTATCACCATTTTTTTTCAATGTTATTTTCATGTCTAAGAAATTGTAAAGCTGGTTTTTTTTATTTTGGTAAATTTCCTTTTGTGTCATGTCTTGTGTTTAGTTCAGGGGTGTCCAAATCCAGTCCTACATGTTTTAGATATTTCCCTCTTTCACATGATTCAGTTTAACCCTTTAACTCCCGAAACTTTAGCAGTTCCACATTAAAAAGAATTAAAATAAGCAAGAAAATGAACAAAAACAGCTAAATTCACCAATAAAACAAACAAAAATGAATAATTAACTGAGAAAATAATTAGTAACATGAAGAAACTACGAAGAAAAAAAGAACAAAATAAAGAAATACAATGTAGAAAAATAAACAATGAGCAAGAAAATGAACAAAAACTTTGTGTCTTACTTAGATCATATTACTAATTATTTTGTTATTTTTGTTAATTTCATTGATTGACTTTGGCCATATATATATATATATATATATATATATATATATATATATATATGTATATATGGCCAATATAAAATAAAATAATTTCTAAACAGAAAGTGCACTGTTTACAACTGTTTGTTTATCTAATTCAGTGGTACCTCTACTTACGAAAGACCCAGCTAACGAATGAACCAAGTTACGAAAAACCTTTATCTCATTTTTTTGTCTCTGAATACGAAAGAAAATTCGATTTATGAAAGGAATCTGAAACCTCCGAGACATAAATACTGTACTGTATGTGCATTACTATACGTAGCTAAGTAATGTACATAAGTACGTCATGTACATAGGTAACAAATAGTTAATACGTAGTGACTTGTGTGTAGTTATTATAAAGTGTTACCAATACATCAAACTGAAAACATATTCACAAAGCAACATGGAGATTTAACATTGAAAGTAAACAGTAAAAGGACGGCACTTCACATAGACCACACAGTGTTTTCTTAAAGACATCAGGACATTTAAGGTTTGGTGTATTTACAGGTACGCAGATTTGAACCACCAACCTTTTGGTATTTGAACAACCTGCAACTGAACCACAGCTGTCTGTTCCTTTGCAGCTGTAAAAACATAAGCTGTATAAAATGCAGCTGTATAAAAACATGCAGCTGTATAAAAACATTTTACATCTATATTACTTAAAAAAAAAGGATAATAATGGTCTTGCAATTTAAAATACACCACATTATTTTTTAAATTAACTTTTTTAAGTACAGAATTTCTTCATACAAATCTGCTTTTGTTCACATACTCTTCCTGTAAAAACTACAGCTACATTTGATTTAACTGTTAGCACAAGCATCTTCTCAAACAATATTGCATTGTATTTTTACTTATAGGTTTTATCTGTTGCAATTTTACAACTTCTTGCTGTTAAATGTACCTGCTCCTTTTTACATTGTGACCCAGACATGTCTTATACTGTCTTTACACATGAGTAGACCACCCAGAAGTCTTTTACACAAGAGGTCTCAGGTCCTTAACTGATGAGGAAAGACCAGAGTGATGTGACAGGAAGGTATCGTAGCTTGGCTCCAGGTCAGGGTCGGGCGCAGGGTTTGACTGAGGCAGCAAGGGGTCATCTGTCAAACTACAAGGCAGGTGTTGAGTAATAAAAATCTCCCGTTCAGCTAATGATACCGTCCACTACATATAAAATGAGTGAAGACGATGAGGAACTTCTACCCCTGATTTTTCATTCTCTGTATATTTGTCTAATATGTGTTGGACAGACCTGCAGCTATTATTACCTCTGCTATACAGCTATTATATTCAAGTCCATCTGTCTGTCTGTTTGTCTGTCTGTCTGTCTGTCTGTCTGTCTGTCTGTCTGTCTGTCTGTTTGTCTGTCTGTTTGTCTGTTTGTCTGCCTGTCTGTCTGTTTGTCTGTCTGTCTGTCTGTTTGTCTGTCTGTCTGTCTGTCTGTCTGTCTGTCTGTCTGTCTGTTTGTCTGTCTGTCTGTCTGTTTGTCTGTCTGTCTGTTTGTCTGTCTGTCTGTCTGTCTGTCTGTCTGTCTGTCTGTCTGTTTGTTTGTTTGTTTGTTTGTTTGTTTGTTTGTTTGTCAGCAGGATTACGCAAAACGTTCTGAACAGATTTTGATTAAACTTTCAGGAATGATAGATAATGGGTCAAGGATTAGAATTTCAGCAATGAAGGTCAAAGGTCAAGGTCACACTAAAACACATCAGTGGTAATATCTGACGATTCAGACAAGATAGAATCGGGTGTTTTTCGCATTTCCATCGTCTCACCTTCAGACATCAGATGAGTTTTGACGTTATATGACGCCATATCAAGCCTTGGCGAAGGTCTGCTGTCTCTGACTGCCTTGTTATTTTTGTAATTGATTCATTTATTGATTATTACCTTCACCGAGGTACAAAAGCAGTTTGTAATTATTATTTCAGTGATTTTTTTTAAAATTTCAGAATTTTAGTAAAAATATTGGTAACTACTTTATTAATCATTTATTACCCATTTGTTAATTATGTATTAACTATTTGTTACCTATTTGTTAATGTTTATTCATACACAATTCATCATGAACAAAGCGTTTGTTCTTCTTTTCTATGAACAAACCATTTGTAGCCGTGGGAAAAACTGCTTTATGATTCATTGTGTATAAGCCATACATTAATAAACATTAACAAGTAAGTAAGAAATGGTTAATACATCATGAACAAACTATTTACACACGGGTAACAAATAGTTAATACATGGAGAAATGTTTGTAGGTATTATAAAGTGTTACCAAAATATTTTGTTTAAACAACATAAATTGTGGTTAACAGTGTCTTTTTTCTGTGTCTTTCTTTCTTTACTATTATTATTATTATTATTATTATTATTATTATTATTATTATTATTATTATTATTATTATTATTATTATTATTATTATTGTTATTACATATATTTTATTCTTATTTTTTTTACTTTTTTTGGGGGGGGGGGGGTTCTTCGCCAACGCATTTTGTAATACATTTTGCCGCTTTATGAAATAAATTCTTACATTTTGAGAAGAAGATTATTACAAAATGCACTTACAACTTTTTTATTCTCTAGCAAATGTAATAACATGGTGCATTACATAATAGCAATTCTAAAGCATCATCTATATGTTTGTTAATTGTATTTTATTTTACTTGAAAGTATTTGTAAAAGCTTTACTATAAAATGAAATGAAAAAGTTATTACATTTTGGACATTTATTACAAAATGCGGCTCAATGGGGTGTACCTGTTGGTACCTACCATCTATGTATATGCCAAGAGGACTTTCTTTTCTTCATTTTCTGGGTTGTTAGAATTGGGAAACACCTGTGTCCCTCTTTAGTTGGAGGACCCAGATGGTTCTACTGAGCTGGCCTCTTTGTGCCTGCTTAAAAAGGCCCTCTTTCATGTCAGAAGCTTGAGGGAGGTTGATATTTGGTGACAACTGCATTGTCATTCTGTATTTTTTTTTCAGTGTGTGTTATGTACGTGATTACAGATATGATTCTTTAATTACACTCGTATATGCACTAGAAATATCATGCATGCCTTTCAGTCCCATGTGACAGAACAAAGTGCTGTCAATAAAGGATTTTCTAATGTCAAGTCACTCATGTAGAAGGACAGGTATAGTCTGTGTGAAGATAAATAAATGTAAGGAGGTCTTTATGGGTTCAATTTAGGATTGCTGGCATATAGAAAAAGGTAGTGGTCACTGGTAAATGCTAAAGACCCAGGAATAATTTGCTTTCTCTATATTTAACCTTTCTTAAGTGACCTATCACCATTGACTGGTATATTGTCTTCCTTGTTTTGCATTTTTCTTTTTTTTTCTCCCAACCTTAAATGATGGATTTCTTTATTTACTGATCATGTAGGTGTTTACATTATGAAAAGTTTATTTGCAAAAACAGATAACTCCTTTTTTTCACAAAATGGCTTTTTTTTTTTTACTCTACATTGCAGGTAATATTCATTGATTTGACATATTATTTATTAAATTTAGTGGACCTTATCAAATGAAATAAATAATATATCAAATTAATGAGTATTACCTGGAATGAAGAGTTAAAAATACCCTCACTATGTGCACCCCTGGCCAGCCTATTCCCTACATTTTAACCTTTCTGGAACCTTTTTGTCCTGTTTTTTATGCAGTATTGTCCCACCATGTGGTGTTTTTAATATTATGATCTACATTATCTTTTGTAATAACATTTTGGTAACACTTTACTTGATGGGTGAGTTCATAACACATTCATAACAGCTTTCATAAACTGCACATAAAGCATTTATTTCATTAGACATTAGACATTTCATTTATTTCATTAGACATTCATACCAAACCTTTTATGAATATGTAAGACAGAACAACAAAACATTTTCAAAATAAAAGCCCAACTTACCCGTCAAGTAAAGTGTTACCAAAATTATTATTAAAAAAAACATGGATTTCAGATTATGTTTTGACCACCACACACTCTCTTTTATTTTACCACCCATTACCCCTCAGTTACACTAATATTATCATATATTATCACTTAAACTAGTCAGAATCACTCATTAATTTGGAGGCAGAAGTGTTGTGAGATGCAGCATCCACCAGTTAGTCCCTTGCCTCATGGTGGTTAAAAATGTATTCACATAAAAAGCATAATATACTGTATACTACCCTTTTTCCCCCCTTTTTAAACGACAGTTGTATACTGTAAATGACATAGTGCAGGTTGCGTTTCTCTTTCTGTGTGAATGTTATTTAGATTTTATATGTTGCATGGTGGAAAGTTAAAGGTTAAACCTCTGATTTATGGATGGATTCAAACTTTGGACTCGACCTCTTACCCTTTGCTTTCGTGATTTCTCTCCCTAAGTCACAGTTCTTTTTTGTCGACTAGTAGACAATGTATTTATTTATTCATTGTTACTGTTTATGTTCTATATTCATGATTTCTTCTATTTCTTCCTTCTACTGCTATGCTACCTTTTCATATATGCAAGTCAAGTCTTTCTTCATTTAAATGCAAATACTGCATGTATGCAAGTCAAGCCAATAGTTTCCACAAACTCCCTCTGCTGTCTCATAATAAGTAACATAGCATTGTATATTTGCTTTCTCTTCAAGGCCTTTTTGTTACTATTCTGTAGACAAAGAGTGCATTTCATCATCCTGTCCTTCTGTGTCTTAACAGTTACCACCAAGACCCACAGTTGTTCTTATTTTTATTTGTATCCAAACCAATCAAAAGCTATAGTTATTATCCGTGTCAGTCAAAATGGCTTTTTTTTCCAAAACAAACCACTACATTTTCAGAAAGCGTCTTCCTCTGATCTCACATAGTTTTTTTAAGATGCTATCTGTTGTTATACTTTAAGCTACGAAGGAATCAAAGGAAGTTGTGTGGCATAAGGAAGCTTCAATCCTCATGTGTTTTGTCCATGTGCACAGTAGAGGTAAGATCTTTAACCCGAGCCCAAGCCCGACCCGGCCTGTCCCCGAAATTCGGGTCGGGCCTAAAATGTCAATCATTACATTGGGGTTGGGCTCAGGCTTCTCTGTCTCTCTGACTTTTTTTAAAATAAATATATGTTTATAAAAAATATAAAAATGTATACTAAAACAATGTGTGAATACTAAACTAAGGAATACTTGTTGTAAATAAATAATTTGGATAAAACAGAGAAGGTAATTGTTATATAACTACTACTAAACAGGAGGCGCAGAGCAAGAGCACGCTTTGCAGGCATTTCATGAACGTAATCTTCCCTCGGTGAGTCCACATCTATTTTGACCAGATATCCCCGATATGGAGCACCAAGAAATCAAAGATAAACTTCAGACAGGAGAACTGAAAAGACAAACACGTACCGCCGGTAAGAGTGACGTGTAATTAAGCGAGTGCGAATCAAGATCTCTCTTTCACTCTCATTGTCTGGCCTCTTATTCTGTGTTCCAGCGTTATTTCATTGTGTAAATGCATTTATCATGATAATAAAAATATGTAGATTATTTTAATCTTAAAAAAAATCTTGCGGTTTTTTTCTGCTAAAAATACTATGAGATAAATTGAAATTTTGGGTTTGCTTCAGACTCGGGGCTGCAAATCAAGTTAATTGGTCGGGCTCAGGCTGGGTCGGGCTTTAATGCCTGCGGGTCTGGGCCGGGTCGGGCTGGAATTTTTTAGGCCCGATCTTACCTCTAGTGTACAGTCAACGTGTTATATTTGACACAGGGTTTCTGCAGATCCTTGAAAAGTCTTAAAAGGCATTGAATTCGTTGTTCTAAAAATAAGGCTTTAAATGGCATTAAAATGTCTTAAATTGAATTTTCAAAAGTCTTAAAAATTTGGACACATTAGTAAGATTTATGTTAGTTTGAAATCAAAAGGATTTGGTAACATTTAGGCTGTCTATATTACAAAAATAATTTAGAGTGAGTAGAAAATGAGTGCACATCATTCTGTGGGTGTAGTATTCCTATGTGTGTTTATATGGTGTGTTTGTTATAAATTTGAAATTTTGATACATACTTCTTGATGCAAATGGTTCATGAATATAATAACAACTGGACCAAAAAGTCATAAACAGTTGGATAAAACTGTCCCCAGGTAATTAATATGGTGGTTTTTTTTTCCCTTTTCAATTTTGGTTCATTGTTTGCATTTACATTTATTCATTTCGGTCAAAAACAATACAGAACAAAGCTTTTTGTGCCCATCTTATTGAAATTTCACATATAAAATGAAAGCCAGAAAGACTGAAAGAAAAAAAACAAACTTCAAAGATGATACATGTTTCTTAACCATATAGATGGAAATATAGCGAGAACAGTGAAGGAATGAAAAAAAAGAGATTTTATAGTGTTTTTATATAATTACCAATTACCATTGATTTAAAGCTTTTCTTAAATGATGGGATAGAAGTGCTCTGTTTAAGTTTAGTGTCCAGTTTGTTCCACACATTTACCCCAGTGGCGGATAAACATCTTTCTTGTCTACTTGGTCTTAAATTTAATTTCAAAAGTCTTTAAACGTCTTGAATTTAACTTTTCCTGAGCTGTAAGAACCCTGTAACATAGTGGTTTAATGAGCACAGAGCAGAAATTCATGACCAGAGAGGTGAATAGAAAAGATACTGAGTTTAAAGAAACAATATAGAACATACAGTATGTGGGAAAAAATGTGTATGTATTATTTATTTATTCGTATTATTGTTTTTCCAATCATGTACTCTACTTGACATCCATGCTAACAGCCTTCAAAACATTTACAGATGTTTTTTTTTTCTTTAAAGTACCATGTTAATGTTTTATTATATCTGATTGGAGTAACTGTAACACACAACAGTTTCGCCTTGGAATGAATAAAATATTTTGATTGTTATTAGTGCCTCTCCTTTATCTACAGAGGCCACAGTGTGCAACATTAATTCCATCCAATTTATTTATAGAACACATTTCAAAAACAATTGAGTTGACCAAAGTGCTGCATAAAAACTAATTGAATACATTAGAAGAATAAAACATAAAAAATACATTTTAAAAAATGAAATACTTCAAAAAAGATAAAACAGTGCAAAACAGGAACCAAATAATACATAGTTCACACTATGTGGAAGAGCAAGGACAAGTGTGTGTTTTACAAAGTTTAAAGTACTACCATAACTGTTTTGTTTTTTTTAATCATTAAAACATGGAAAATGTAATACTGTCCTTGGTTTAATGTTGTGGAGACACTCCAGTAGTAGTTGGACAGTGTGCCTCATTCTACATCAAGGGTAAATTATCTATGATTGACTGCACTGAAGATGTGAGAGTAAAAAAAACAAAGAAACATTTGCAATCAAGTGCATAACAATGGTAGAAAATCCCATATTTCTTCAGAATAGCATCCAAGCCAGAACAGTGAAAGAAGCAGCGATCTGAGAATTGATCCCTGTGGCACCCCACAAGGGAGAGGAACCACAGTGACACGAAATCATCAGGGCACTAAAACTCACATTGACTCTGTTTACATCAGGGTTTTTATTCCTGTTTAGTTACAAATAAAGGTTAATAGGTTTGTTTGTTTTTTTACTTCTTCTCATTACCTTTCAAATATGTTACTTACCTTCTTATTTTTTTATTTTTTTATTTATGCTATATTGATTTTGTCTATTCAACTTTAAGATAACCATGTAACACCTAATTCTAGTTGAGAATGATAATTACAAATTAAACTTAATTCTAATTAAACTCACTGGTTTATTTCAATCTTAATTCTGAATTTGATCATTCCTCTACCGTATAAAGAGTTAATTCTGCTTTAACATTATTCCTGTCATTCTGCACATGCTCCTAGTCTCACATGACGCACATATTCAGCAGCATTAGTTTGTTGATTCCTATGGTTGATTAGTATTTATCACAAATATAAATGCAAACATCACATGTAGTATCTGGTTTAACATTTTGATAGTTGAAACAAATGCAGAACAGGAAGTGGACATGTTCGTTTCCTTCATCCAGACATTAAATGGCCGTCCTGTCCAATCAGAATCCTCTGTACCTCCAGCTCTTGAAGCCCAATTAACTAGAGCACAATTAATATGTCCATGTAAACACAAAGGAAATAGCTTAAATTCTGAATTACTTTATTCTGAATAAATAATTGGGAATATCATGTAAACATAGCTATTATGTACTTAAGTAGAAGTACAGCTACTTGCATGAAAATATGCTCCAGTAAAAGTAGAAGTACTGATTCAACTCCTTTACATAAGTAAAAAGTACAACTATTTATTTATTTATTTTAGTTATTTATTTATTTATTGTCTTATTTGTCAGGGACCATGTACAAGACATCACTCGTACCAGAGTTAGCTAGAAAGCTAATTTACGTCTGTGGTCCCTGGGCAGGGAACTATAAAACACTAACATACATATATGACTTATTGTTGCCAATAAGAAGCCCACACTTAAGTAGCAACAACAATCTAAAACATCCCTAATACTAAAACATATTAAAAAAAAAAACACACACTATCACATCATCACGTAAAGCGGTACACATACAATAGACATTGTCATACAAAAGCAATACACAACCCATTTCACAATGTTTACTATAAATACAGCACACTGATTAATGATCACATATTTGATTAGCTTTGAGCCATGTTTTTAATGATGATTTAAATTGGCTAAAGTTTCTAATGTGGATTGGAATTGTGTTCCATTTTTTTTTAACAGCACTAATAGAGAAATCAGATTGACCAAAAGAGGTGTTCCTGTAACCTACATAGCAATCACCTCTCACAGAGGACCTTGAAACTCTTATATTGTCTCTGCACAGTGATACACACTGCTTAAGAGGTGATGGTGCAAGATCATTGAGAAGTTTATACAATAAACACATATTAGCAAAACAGATAAAACTCTTAAGGGACAGCAAGTTGTATTTTGACATAACTACTGAAAAGATAAAGGTAGAGTATGAGATGTTTTCCTGGAGCTTTTTTTTTTTACTATATAGCTTAAAATCCTGATTAAATTAAAAACAAAAAAATAAAAATTTGTAGTTTCCTGTGGAACAGACAGGACTGAAAAAACACAACCCAATCATTCACACACACACACACACACACACACACACACACACGGTCCACTATACAGAAAATAGCAGTCATATCTGAAAGCACAAGGATGACAAAGTTATCAGATCAAATCTTTAAAGTGTCACTTCAGAGCTGTGTGACTCCCATCTTTAGCCCAGACTCCAACACAAATGCTGTTTAACCACATGAATGAATGTTACTTATTATATCTTTAACAGGACAAAAATGAAGTCTGATATTATTCAGATTTTACTGCAGTGTGCTGCATCCTTATTGTGCATAGAATCAAATAAATATGGAAGACAGGATAAAATCCCCAAAACATCTCGCAATTTTATATGCTTCTGGGTTCATTTGCTGTGGTGTTTTGTCAAGAATCGCATTCGTGGAAAGTTTTTTTTTTTTCAATGAAACGTCAATGGACAATAAATGATTACAACTGTCCCTGATTTATATTCTACCACATCCAACCTTGCAGGCAAATAAATGAAAGTAACAACTGCTTGGATACACCCTGATGGATCACAAGAGATGGAGAAAGTACCAAAGTACTGCTTTGCAACAAAAGCCGGAAAAAGAAACAGGCCTTTTGCTATGCAGGCAACATTTTCTGAATACCCTCTGCTCGGCGCTGTATAAATAAACCCTGCAACCCACTGTGGCAAGTTTCAGTGTGTTTTCTTTGGTACCTTGAGGGAGGGGTACTGCTTTCTGGTCTGTGAGGCAATGATAAATCACTAGTCAGGTGAAGATGAAAGCCTGTGGGCCAAACTGCTTCAAAGTGTGGCCTTCATGAGTCGCCAGCTTATCTTGAAAGGAAAGGAAAGGAACAGTCCTGAAAAACCAAACACTTCTGAGTTTGTCTGATTGAGTTTCAGTTGTGCTTCAACCTCAGGAATTTGGTGGTGAGTTTCTGACTCAAATGACTCAACATTTCTCTTTTCCTAATGTCACTTAAGGACTCCCAGTAAAAACACACTTCACTTATAGGATCCATGCAGGTGTGTGCAAGTGTCATATATCTATTATTCTGCCCCTGCTTGTGTGTGTGTGTGTGTGTGTGAGTGTGTGTGAGTGTGTGTGTTTGTAGCACACTGCCGAGCTAGTGTGCTACAAACACACACACTCACACACACACACACACACACACACACAAGCTGAACATCATAACTTCGTACACTTGATTTACTGTAAAACTGCAAACATACAGAATATACAACCTACCCGCCCACTCACTCACTCACTCACTCACTCACTCACTCACTCACTCACTCACTCACTCACTCACTCACTCACTCACTCACTCACCCGTCCAACCACCCACCCACTCACTCACTCACTCACTCACTCACTCACTCACTCACTCACTCACTCGCTCGCTCACTCGCTCGCTCACTCACTCACTCACTCACTCACTCACTCACTCACTCACTCCCTACATAGGGAAATAAATGTAGTGCTCTACATAGTGAACTCAATTGAAAACTTTGCAGACACTACTACAGCTCTGTTTAATCCTGTCATCATTGTTGAACAATTAAAACGTAACAGTGTCATCTCTCACAAAATGAAAAGACCTTTTCCATTTTTTTTCACTCTCTGTGCAATTAAATAAAAAAAAAATGGTATAAACTTGGCTCACGACTGTTTTACTGTTATAACGTTGGCCGTTACATAACAGCTGTAGCTCTGCTGGTATGTCGTCCAATCTCAATATGTCCCTGTGTCTTGTAATCATAAATCTCCCCGTCCTTTGGCCAGTTTTTCATTCGTGCAATGCATGATGGGATATAGTGCATTGGTTATTGATGTCCACTACTGTACATTTCACGGTGGACTGTGGGATACATTGAGTGCACCATATAGTGCTTTTAAATAGTTGACTAAAGATTCAGACACCCCATATATAATGCACTATATAGGGGGTAGGGAGAGATTTTGGACACAACTTTAGTTTTGCATTGCACCACTAGAGACAACCCCGCCCACCACTAGAATAAGCCACACCCACCACCAGAGTCATGCCCCAGCCATGTCCACCAGCTTAATCATATGTAGTGAATTAATTTCAATTCAATTGTATTATTATTATTATTATTATTATTATTGTTTGTCTATTTGTTTGTCAAGAAACTACTGAATCAATTTCTATGATATTTTCAGGAAAGGTCTGAGGTGGTCCAGAATAAATCCTATTAAATTTCAGTGAATGTAGGTCAAGGGTCAAGCTCAAGGATAAGAAATAGGGCAAATCAGGTGAAACATTTGTGAGGGGTGTGGTTTTGTTGTGCCTGGTTGTGGTGCCTTGTTTCACATAAATATCTATTATAACATGTGGACAAAATTACCCTGTGAAACATATGGAAGTGTGTGGATTCTAGCCCATTAACTATTTATATGGGATTACTGTGTCTGTGCATTTTTCCTGATCAAAATCCTATAATCCACAGTGTTAAAGGAAGTCACCTCTGGTTCTCAGTACTGTCACATGTTTGTATTTTTAATAGCTTCACGCTCTATTCATCATTCAGTCAGATAGTGTGTAGTGTGTATGAAGTAGGTGTTTAGTGACCCAGTCCCTCCTCAAGGATTAGCCTTGGTGTTTTATTTCCCAGTCTCTAGTGGAGCAGGACGGATACTTTGTCACCATCTTTGACAGTATTATTTTGTGAACGAGAAACGACACGTTAAGTCATTTTGTAACCTTGTATCCTGTGACATAATTGTTCCTCATTATTATATTCTGAATGGCTTCCTCCAACACCCCATTCATTCTGTTTGATGAATATGAAAATGATGAGAATCAAGTACTATGGTCTTTTCCCAGTCTGCAGAGCACCACCAATTTTTGTGTTTATTTTTAAAAGAAAAACACATTTCAGAAGAGGAAGACAGAGTTAGTATGACCACCAACACAGCCTCTGGACTTTCATATCTGCCGCTGACTATGGAAGTCTATCAAAGACTGTGACTGGAACCAGGGGAAGGATTGAATCTGGTTCAACAGACGCCACTAGTTGCTTTTCCATTAAGCCTCAAATTGCACAAATATAACTTGTGCAGAAAAATGTACCTAATGAAAAAAACCTTGTTGATTTCTGGGACATTACACAAAACTGCAATGGAAATACCATTTTTGCAGCTACAGTCAAGTGAATTAAAATTAAATAAATAATAATAATAATGTTGACGGACATTACAACAATCTAAGAAGAGTTTTAAAAGAAACATACATGGATACGTGTGGACACGCTAGAAAAGTCATTCATTTTTGTCAATTAGGATGGGATGTAATAATAATAATAATATAATAATAATAATAATTAATACTAATAATTAATAATAATAATAATAATTAATATATCTATCAAAAACAAGGTGGTACGGAGGTGCAGAAGGACCCTGGTTCAATTCCCACACCAGACCTTTCTGTGTGGAGTTTGCATGGGTTTTCTTCAGGTACTACATTTTCCTCCCACCATCCAAACACAATTAATTAATTGGTTAATCTAAATTGTCCATAGATGTGAATGTGAGAGTGATTGTTTGTCTATATATGTTCATCCCTGAGATGAACTGGAAACTCATACAGGGTGTACCCCGCCTTCACCCATTGTGACCCTAGTGAGGATAAAGCGTGTTCAGAGATATCTGTCAAAAAGAATATAATATTTATGTTCATCGCCATGTTTGTAGAATGACTTCTCATTCGATCTTGTGATAATAAATAAATCATCATGTCTGTGATTTAATGAAACATTATGCACTTCTGTTTTTTCAACATGTAGGAAGAGCTACGAGTAAAACTAGTGCTTCTGCAGTGAACATCCTCTCCTTTCATAACATACTGTAGTGGAGTCCAGGCAGTCCGGACCCAGGACTACCTTCTCAAATGGACTCGAGTACAGTAGTTGAGCCCAGAAAATTTGCATTCACGTGGATAAAATTAAGCAGACTAGGGTCCAACATACTCAGATATGGACTTTAAGCCTGAACCTGCTCTTGATCAGCTGATAGTAGTCTACCATAGCCATTTAGACAGTCTACAGTGTATGTGCCTTAGACATATATTAACACCATACTGAATCTCTGATATATTATGCACCGTGTATATCATACTGTTGACCATATATCATACTGTTACTCATGACTGTTCATATTGTTTATCTCAGGCTCTTTTGCACATGCTGTTTCAATTTACCTCTGACAGATTGCTCACTTACCAGATGTGGTACATTATGTAAATAAATGTTTTTCTCTTAGTAATAGTAGATAATATTTTTATCCTCTTCTTCTCCTGCATGCTATTTTCTAAATGTCATATTGTTTTGATTGTATAACTTCCTAGTTATCGCTTAAAAATCCAAATGTCCACCTTTAACGTAAACCATCAGCTTGTTTTAAACTGTTTAATGCCTGTAAATCTACTAATCATATCAATCCATGTCAATAATTGGTGTCTGATCCAGTTTTTCATGTTTTCATGATCATGACATATGACCCATTTGGATGTTCACAGGACCTGTAGTCAATGATAACTAATGATAGCTAGTAGGGAATGGCTGTGGCTAGAGCAGGTCGACTAATGACCAAAGGTTCGGCGGTTTGAATCCTGGTTCTGACTGTCCACATGTCAAAGTGTCCTTGAGCAAGACACTGAACCCTAAGTTGCTCCCAGTAGGGACAGGCTGTGCCGTGTGTGGCAGAAGCCATCTACTCACATATGAGTGTGTGTTTGAATGGGTGAATGTAAGGAATTCTAAAGCACTTTGGGCACCATGGGTGGATAAAATGTGCGATATAAGCTCAGTCCATTTACCATTTAACATGGAAACACCATCATCTTCTACAAAATTGACTCATGGAGTTTGATCAATAACAGCGGATGGAAACACTGGGTTTATATTTGGTTATTGACAGATTAGACTGAAAAATACACTTTTCACTTTTCTCCATTTTTCATATAATCATTCTTAACTTTATTTTGAGCTTGAATGAACATCTACATTGTCACTCAATTACATATAGAACAAGACAGTCAGAGACTGCAAACCTCCAACAAGACTAATAGGGTCACACTCAAAGATAAGGTCACAGTGAGTGAGTGGATCTCGCCTCTATAGCCCTTAGATTGTATGATTATCTGAATCGTTGACCCTGAAAACCTGTCGTACTTGAAAACTTGTGGATACCTTTTATAGTTTTCTTGAGGATCTAACCTCTATAGCACTTGGAGTTTATGATAATATGAACCATTGACTCTGAAAACATACCTCCAGCAATTGAAATCTGGATACCTTTAATAGTTTTGAAGATATTGAGGAAATCAAATTTTTCAATAATGGCGTCTTTCTTTGGGTTCTGATCCAGAAGAACGCTTCATTGGTGGTTTATATATGTATATATATATATATATATATATATATATATATATATATATATAATGTGTGTGTGTGTGTGTGTCTGTGTGTGTGTAAAGACAAACCGATTCGAATCGGTTATCGGCCTGAATTAATAAAACTGACTACGAATGGTCTGATGCACTGATTTTACGGCCATGAATTGGTTTCCTTAGATCCAGCCACTAATCTCTAATTCTGTTCTTTATATTTGTGGCCAAGTGGCTTAACAATATCATACGATTTATTTTCAGAAATGTCTACGCGTTAAAACTTAGACGTTAAATCCAGGCTTTCATAATTTTTGGAATTGAGGTGGTTTTCCAGATTATTCTCAAAATGTCATGGGAACTCACTTGGGTTAATACCTATCTCCAGAAATTATTTTAAGAAGATACACCCAGAACGTTTTAAGAAATCCTGCTGATAGACAAACAAACTAATAAACAGCCAAAACCAAACCGAAATGAATACGTCCTCGGCAGAGATAATAACACCTTATTTATACTACAAATTGCAGAATACAGAACATATAGAATATAGAATAGATCGTGCTCAGTCAGTTAAGAAAGATTAAAAATTGAGAAAAATACAATTTGGAACTGCCACAAATGAAGCACTGGGTCTTTATTGGTTAAATTATTCTGTTAATTTTTTCTACACTAACAATATGAGACAATTGCGTGGCCAAAAATAGTGTTAAAGTCAAATGTGAATACTTAATAAGTGTAGTAGCTATGAATAAAACCCCCCCCAAAAATGTGGTTCATAGAAAATACTTACACTGTGGTTAGTGTGTGTTAGTGTATAATCCAGCCATTAGGTAGAAAAACTTGTGAAAAGCTACAAGAAAGAAATCAATGTCTCTTTCACCTCCGACATCAGACTCAGCTGAAACAAATGTTACTGCCAACATGACACAAAAGCCATAGTAGATCTCAATTAGTTAGTGCCACTCTAAATTTTAACATCTGCCAATTGTCTGGCAACGATCATTATCTGAATGTGAGGAAGGTTGAATTCATGTGGTTGCTTTGAGTTACTTAATTACCACAATTATTACAAAATAACACCTGAATGAATAGATGAAGGGGATTATATCTCAAAGTGTGGAAAAAAAAAACAAGTCCAAGGGTATGTTTTCTGTTAATCATGTAATTTAAAACAGACCTTTATTCAGAGAATTGAATAATCAGTTTGTTCTTTGTTACCAAATTGCTAGCAGACCATGAATGATCCAGTTCACTTTAATTTGGAGCGAAAATGAGCTTTTAATGAAGAAATTAGCCATTTACTGGATTTCTACCTTGTTCATTTGACACTTTTTTCACATCTGAAACAAAATTAACGTACGTTTTTCTCTTACTAGAGTGATCTAAGTTCTTTTCTTCATACACACACACACACACACACACACACACACACACACACACACACACACACACACACACATATATATACACACACACACAATGCAAAAACATAACTCTTATCAGGGGTATTTTTCTTATTTCTACTCCTTGAATTAAGCAAAACAAATAGAAAAAGTCAAAATTATCTTGATAAGATTTCTTAAAATAAGATTTTCAAGATTTATTGTCAAAAAATAAGTTCATATGTCTCAATTACAAGGTACTCTTTAGGTACTCTTTAGTCCGTCTGTCTGTCTGTCAGCAGGATTACGCAAAAAGGTCTGAACAGATTTTGATTAAACTTTCAGGAATGATAGATAATGGGTCAAGGACGAACCCATTAGATATTGAGCAATGAAGGTCAAAGGTCAAGGTCACACAAGTGGTAATATCTCAGGATTCAGACAATTTCATTTTAAGTGTGATGAGATATATTGACAACACAAGAAACACACTTGGTAAGATTTTTGTGGCGGCCATTGCTTAGTTGATAGAATGGGCCATCCAATAACTGAAGGGTTGGCGGTTCAAATCCTAATCTGTCCTTGTCAGTCCATTGTGTCCTTGGGAAAAACACCACTCACACTGGTGTATGAATGTTTGCTGGTGGTCAAAGGAGCCATAGGCACAAAATGGCAACCACACTTCTATCAGTCTGCCCCAGGATAGCTGTGGCTAAAAATGTAGTTTACCACCACCAGAGTGAGAATGTGAGAGTGAATGAATAATGGGTCACTAATGTAAAGCACTTTGAGTGGCCAAAAAATGTCTATATAAATCCAATCCACTATAACGATTTATATTTTTGGAGGGTATACTCGCCATATAGACGGCTGTGGCTCAGTTGGTAGAGTGGGTTGCCCAATGACCAAGAGGTTGGTGGTTCGTGTCCCAGCTCTGGCTGTCCACGCGTCGAAGTGTCCTTGGGCAACCCTGGCTTAGGCCCCCAGTAGGACTGACCTTAGACCTTAGAAACCTACTGGTGTATATGGGTGAATGAGCGGCTAATGTAAAGCGCTTTGAGCACCATAAAGGTGACCATGACACAGTTGTTTGAGGTAAACCCCTCTGTGTTCACTTCATCAGCATTCTGTGAGCCAATATGCAAATTATATTTATGTTCTTTATTTAATTTTGACTCAGAAATGTTGCAATATTACACAATCTCTCCAGCCAAGGAATTTATCAGGCAGATCAACACTGTCTTAAAAAAACGTCATTGTGTAAACTCCTTAAAGGTACTATTTATTGCATGGCTGTTGCATGGGATTGCATTTTCTAAACGTATTCATTAGTATGTCTGCCGCTTGTAAATTTATGTGACAAGCTCAAAGTAATAAGTGTCTGCCTGTTGGTTGTTCAAAGCTGTATCCTCTTGAGATGGAGAAAGAAGACTCAGAAACAGACTTATCAATCAGTGTTTGCTGGTGTCTTGGAAATTTAGGAAAATTTGTGTTATGAATTGTTGCATCGAGTGGACACAGAGGGATAGAGTGGTGTACTTTGAAGTCTGTTGCTGTTTTTCCTTTGACTAATGTGAATATCACATGTGTGCAGCAGTGCTTTACCCACTCCAGGATGCAGTTGTAGGTGGGCAGAGCGCAGCAGTGGGTCCATCCAGACTGGACAGCTGAAGCAGCCAAGACCGAGGCTGCACTGGCAAAACAGTTCTCCACATCCACTCCCTGGTGGTGTCCTGTCACAGCTCCCACTGCCCAAGTCCAAGTCCATTTTCACTGTCCACAACATCCTGTAGCCCTGGATGGCACAGGTAACTATGTAGTACTTACACTTGAAAAACATGTACTGTCACCTTCTTAAAATGATTGGCCACATCATTTTTAAATCCCCTGTTACCCCGCCTCCTGTAGGGAAGAGGGGTATTTTTTTTAAATCTGTTTACGCAAAAAACTACTGGATTAATTAGGAAAGGTGCAAGGTGGTCCACAATAGATGCCATTAAATTTTGGTGAATTTAAGTCACCAAAAATGTGTTTTCTCAATGATAAAAAAAAAAATAAGGCCAATCAGGTAAAATATGTGCAAGGGCAATTTGTTGTGCCGGGCATCACTTGTTTTTTGTTTTGTTTGTTTGTTTGTTTGTTTGTTTGTCTGTATGTATGTTTGTCAATAACTTTACACAAAAACTACTAGACAAATTTCTATTACATTTTCACAGGGTTTCCACAGATCCTTGAAAAGTCTTAAAAGGCATTGAATTCATTGTTCTAAAAAACAAGTCCTTAATTGGCATTAAAATGTCTTAAATCAAATTTTCAAAAGTCTTAAAAATTTGGACACATTAGTAAGATTTATGTTTGAAATTAAAAAAAAGTATTTGATAACATTTAGCCTGTCTATATTACAAAAATAATTTAGGGTGAGTAGAAAATGAGGGCACATCATTCTGTGGGTGTAGTATTCCTTTAGCTATACTTATTTTTTTTGCAAATATGTGTTTATATGATATGTGTGTGTGTGTGTGTGTGTGTGTGTGTGTGTGTTACATATTTAAAATTTCAAAGTTATGCTTCTTGATTCAAATGGTTCAAGAATATAGCAGCAACTGATGCTTTTGTAGTTTTTAATCGATTCATATTGATTAATCCTTTAATCATTTCAGCCATTGTTATAATGACAACACTGACATACAAATCTGTCACTAATCCAAATTTAAAGCTGTAGTTTGACACCTGCAGATTTCATGTCAGAGCTTCATATGTTGCAGCTAAATACAAGAGGCAGAGAGATATCATTGACACTGATGGAGTGATGGTGATTATATGTGAAAAACTTACATTTGGAGTTGAATTGAAATGTTACTGTTGTTGTTTCACATCAGGAAGCAAAGCATTATTATTTTTTCTTACTTAATGAAGAAAGGGTGGAACTTGATACGTTTTACTTCCTCCCACTCTCTTTTGAATATGTTCTAGAATTGTATGACAAATCTGACTGCTGTGTCATTTATTTATTTATTTATTTAGTCACTTATTTATTATTATTTATTTCTCTGGTTCTTTTTCTTCCTTGGTTGTTTGTTTGTTTTCTATTTTCTGTGACATATTCGAAATAAATTAAACTGAATGAATGAATGGACAGACATACAAATGGACACATCAGGGTAAAACAATACATCTGAGGACAATGGCTAAACATAACTCTGCAGACCATTTTCAATTCTCTTTTTTTTTTTTTTTTTTTAGTCCAACTTAACATGCATCCCTTATACATGTTAAGGCTTGTATGTATTTGTATGAATTCTTGCCCAGTCATACACATACATACACATATTTGTTTGTCACATAAATATCCAACCATTTCCTATAATAATCCATAGTATTTATTTTGGATATTACACTGTAACTTTTGCTATGTTGGGAAAATAAATGTGACTTACTATACATTATCACGTAATGTGGAAAAAATAACAGTTGTCATTATAATTTCATACTGACTCTTGAAATAGTATCATTGAAACACATGTTTCCTTTGAGGTGAATCTAATAAAATAAGCCTTTTTGGGATAATAACAGAGTCTGATTTTGGCTGTTAAAGTGGGTCAGGAAGATCAGGTTCAAATGACTGACTCACACATTACATATGGTGACTAAATATCACAAACAAGGCAGAAGATAAACAATAATGTGAAGTATGCAGCCTTGAAAGCATGAAGTGTGCTGACATTTGCTTTGTATGCTGCTGACAAATTAAGCCACTAGTGGCTGGGGCCACCCCCGTGGAATTGCATGAGCTATAAAAAGTTTCGAAAAGATTACACAGGCGTAAAAGATAACTTAAGATTAAACTTTGTTGTCCCACAGGAAATTTGTCTTGGACATACACTGCATCCGTTATTGCAACATGTTGCATACTATACACACATTTGTCATCCATGTTCACACAGTAAATCTTTTCTCTAACAATTGCACAATGTTTCATACAACTCAAAAATAATAGAACAGAAAAAGAGGAATACAAAACAGAGTAGCTACTGCTAAAGTACCTACTGACACAACACTGTGGCATGAAGTATAGGGTTGTCTATTAGCACAGAGCCAAGCAGTGCCCTTCATATAACATGTCGACACTGGTAACGTTTACATACCATAAAGTACCACGGCAATCAGATGGTAAAAATTTCAGTCAGAATGACAGCAGAGTCTTAGCTTAATCAGTAATGGACTGTAGTCCAGAACACTTTGGTTTGAGTCCAGGTCGTCTCACCCCATTTTCTTCTTTCAAATTAAACACACATGGTGCAATATTTGAACTGGATCTAATGTTTTATTGTGATTATTATAATTTTAAAATTGGTTGACCAAGTTGGCTTGTGATTTTACATGCTTGAATGTGTGGCACTGTTGTCCAAAACAAATGTCCGATAGGGAACAATAACGTTTATCCTGATAATGTAACATGTAGCTCCGCCCACCTTCTCCGTTCTCACTGACTGCACAGAGCAAAGAATACCATAAAACAACACACAGAGTATTTAAAATAATAGTATACACTATATACTAACACTAATTTCTCATTTCTTTCATCAATTGCCACACTACTGTGGTAGCAAAATACACAAAACACTGCACTGAAATATATATCATCACAGTACTGTAACAAGAGGCTAATGAGTTCATGGTACCGTATCCTTGGTTGGTTTAGTGCAAAGCTAACATTTGATTGGGTTTGTGGCAATAACAAACCTAATATTCTGTGCTACAGTACTGTGGCAATAGTCATTACCATGACATATTGCTCAAAATTTGCTTGTGTCTATTAAAAACACATTTTAAAGACCAAGAATTACTCAAAAGTGCAAAAAAGTAAAAAAAATAAAAAAAAATAAAATAAAAAAAAAAATCCAGCCATTTTCCCCCACTGAAGATAATCTTTAACTTGGAAGATTTGACTTCTGCTTCACTTTTTTGAATTTTGTTGGAGAAAAGTAATCCTGTATGGACCTTTGCTATCCTGTGTGGCTGCCAAACCTGGATGTGATGGTGTAACAAGTGATGGTCTCCAGGTATAAGAGGAGCAAAGATATGTGGTAAGCACCCAAAGCCCTCAATCTGTGGTGGAAGCTCAGAGTACACTGCATCTACCTGAGAATTCCATGTTCATTTATTGTCAATGTATGCCCAGCTACTTCTAGGAATCAGTCTGAGCCATCCTGTAATTATAGATAAGGCATGGTGACTGGAGCATTTGTGGTGAAATACATCTCTGTTTATTTAACATTGAGGTTAGTCTTGCATGGTGAGACCTACCTTCACACTTCATTAGCATAGTGCCAACACTGGAGATAGGTCTGACACCATCCACTATCATTATAGGATAGGGAAATAAACATCCCTGTGTTTTGTTTGGCTAGTTTGTATGTCTTAAACACATTACACCTGTCTCGACACTTCGTGGAAGATACAGCGGTGTTGCTTTGAAAAGTAGTGTCAGGGTAGAAGGTAAAACACTTGCACATGATGAAGTGAGCTCTACTGTTAAAATGACTAAATCCCTGCAAAGAAAAGAAACAAGCTCCTCATGTACAAATGCATGTCTTTGTCAAAATCTGCTATTTTTAAGCATGTGGTTGCAACTCAGAGGTTGTTTTTAGAAAAAAAAAAAAAAACTGTGAGAATGCTGACTGAAATAGTCACGCCATGTTGGGATTATTCAGGCACAGTTTATCATGAGACCCACAATACATTAAGGTTAAGGAAGAGCTCCTGACACCACTGTACAGGTTTACAGGACCTTGTATTTGTATTTATTAAAGGAGAAATACTAAAGCAGATGGAAAAAAAAATGGAGATGCATTGACCTGTTTTTATTTCTAACATTTGCATGAGCTTTAAAGGTAGGGTAGGAGATCCTGGAAAATGGTTCCTGCAAGCTATATTTTAAATGTATACACACCCATGCTTCTTCGTCAGCCCACCCCTTGAAACCACACACTGAAAAATACATCATCAATTCTGTGACCCCATTCTGTATTCTTTATATTTTGTGTGTAATGAAATCCCAATGTATTTCTTATTTATTTTATTGAAATTTTACAATGTATGTATCATCAGTTTATCTTGTACTTTTGTAATTTTATAATTTTCTGCAATCAAACCTAAATGTATTTCTTATTTCACGCTTGTCTTAAAATGGTATTTTAATTTTTAATCAATGTGAAGTACTTTGGGATACAGTTTTTGTATGAAAGCTGCTATATATTATTATTATTATTATTATTATTATTATTATTATTATTATTATTATTATTATTATTATTATTATTATTATTATTATTATTATTATTATTATTATTATTATTATTATCAACACGCATACTGTCTGAAGCGATCACAGAGATTCACGAGAGATCAAGTCAATTCCATTCAATTTATACAAATAACACTGAAAAGAATGTGAACTAATTGTTGAAGCTTCCAATAAAGGAACACGCTAACAAGTGCATGTTCTGAAAACAAGTTCATGTTCACTCGGCAGTGGTGCTATGTTCGTTTTAGAGGTGGGGGGGATATGAGATTGAATAATTGTCGGTCACACATAGTTTTGTCACACTACATCCTAATAACAGTGCATAGTTTTAATCACAAACATCGGATCAAGTGGAAAAATAGCCTAAATAAGAATCCTGTAAAGGGTGTGTATATATGTGTGTGTGGGGGTGGTGGGGGGGGCAGATACGTCTAAATTATTTTTTCTTCTGTCATTTCAAAAATGTTCACACAAGGGTGAAAAATGTGTTCTCTGTATCTCATTTCATCATTTCAATGTCTCCTTCTTGACAGTAACCACTTCCGTGTATACACAATTACATATCCAAACCGTTTACTCCTCCCTTTGACACGTTAAACATAGATGCAGTTTCTATCAGAAAAAAAACAACACTTTTTGGGTTTGATAAATCCCTTTGCGTGTGCTAAATTAATATATTTACATTTTCTCTTCCCAGAAAGTGTGTATGACTGCCCCATATTGCATATTTATTGTGTGGATGCAGATGTACTATTTTGCACCTTTTGAAAAACGCAACCCTTGTAAGTAAATCAGTTTGTGCTATTTTTTTGCACTGAATTTGCACATTTTCATACATGCAAACCTGTAATACAGGGGTGGTCAACCCTGGTCCTGGAAAGCTACGGTCCTGCATGTTTTAGATGTATCCCTCTTTTAACACAGCTGATTCAAATGATAAACTTGTCATGTATCTCTGCAGAGCCGTGATAACAAGCGTCAGGTGTGCTAGAAGAGGGAACATCTAAAACATGCAGGACAGTGGCTGAACAGGACCAGGTTTGGTGCTCCTGCTTTAGTGGATCCAGCCCCTAGTGGTGTGGAAAAAATGAGCAAAAGGCCTCACAACATATTTACCATCTAACCTTTTTATTGTCAAAGTAAGAAATGACAGATGCACCATTTTACACTCAGGGTTTATTATAAACAAGTCTTTCCTCAGTTCCATATCGTCTCCTCTTCATGTAAATGGCTTTACTTATTTTTTTTTTATCACTAAGGAGATCAAGTGGTATTGTTTTTTGTCTATTTGCCACCCACATTATACAAAAATTACCAATTGTCATGAAATGTTCGGCAAAAGCTGTAAGGTGGCCCACAATAGATCCAATTAAATTTGAGTGAATGTAGGTCAAAGGTCAAGGTCAGCATAAATGTTTTTTTTTTAACAATTACAAGAGATAGGGAAAATTGTAATTTCTTTTTCATTCCTGTATATTCAGGTTTATATATAACTTTTTTTTTCTCTCACTGTGGATGTGCATTGATATCAGAACCAATTTAAAGATTCTAGGTCAAAGGTCGAGGACACAATAAAAGCCCAAATTGAATTTTGGATATACATTCCACTATTCATCTCATAGACTTCCAATGAGCACCAAAATGCTCGTCTTTCAATTCTGTATCTTGTGTGTATAGATTTTGACCTATTGTTGACCAAAGAGGTCGGGGGTCACTCAGTTAACACCTAAAAAATATTTATTTTTGACAGATAGGAAACCTGGCATGGGCTTCAAAATGGTGTCATGAGCTGTGACTTTAAAGGTTAAAATCAAGATCACATGATTTTCAATGGTCATAACTCCAAAAAAGAGTGGTGATAAGTATGTAGTCAGTCCCTATTACTACATGTCGGCTCCAAAATGGCATCATAACCTTTGACCTTTAGCAACTTTGAAAAGTTAAACCAATAGTCTCATGTTTTGAGAGTGAGATGTCAATTAGGAGCTAAAATGTTTGCGAAAGGCAGGGTTTGTTTGTGCCTGGTACCACTTGTTATGGTTTTTAATTACCTCTGCCAAAGAGGTTATGTTTTTGCCATAGTTTGTTTGTCTGTCTGTCTGTCTGTTAGTTAGTAAGATAACTCCAAAAAGTTATGGACGGATCTTGATGAAATTTACAGGGTATGTTGGTAATGGGGAAATCTGGAATTGATTAGATTTTGGTGATGATCGGGGAATAAATGATTCAATTATTGTGCTGGAAGTGATCCTGGATGACTTTAAAATTTTACATTGCGGTAAATGGAAAATAAATTTCAAAGTAATCCAGAACCCAGAATCTCTTCTGCACCAAAATATAATAATAATTTGTTCCTTGTGCCACTCCCAACACATTGTGAAAATCTAAATCTGTCCATAAGTTTTTGAGTAATCTAACCCGCCCCCACCCCCCTGGGCTCTGAGAGTGCTTTTCTAGTTCATTTGTTTGCTCGTTTAGGAAAATCCAAACATGTGTTCTGTCGTGCCTCTGTCATTAACGTGACAACACAGCACTCGCTCCCATTAACTCATAGTAACATTAATGAATGACCCAGTACAACACAAATGAAACACTGTCAGACTGAACTATTAGAATAATCCAGTCATCCAAACTGTGAACAATATATAATATGGAAAATATGGATAAATGTATAACCTTTTTTGCAGTTATAAGTACGCAAATTAATATCCACCACTGCTTTCCTCTCGTCAGGGTTTAATATTAAGGTAAAGTGAGTAAATAACTACTGAAGAAAAGGTGGCAGGTGGATGAATTAGTAAATGGGAGTGCATTAATTCCTCCCATTAGCGAATTAAACTACCCAGGGACATTTAAGATGTAAAATGCAGTAAATCCAATTATTCTACTGTGTATTTAGCAGCCGTTTGGGATGGTTTTTGTTTGACCATTTATGTTGTAAATGTCCCACTAAGAGTAAACATGCATGAATTTATGAAATACACAATAAGCTGGTTCCCCAAACAAGATCTATTTTTTCCCCATGACATTAAAATGTATTTTATTAAGTGTTACTTGACCTAAATTAAGTTTTATTCTTTACAAAATTCCACATCTATATTTCTTTTCTTCCTTTGACTGTACATACAATGTCATCACCAATATTTACCAGTATAGACACATGCTTTTTTAAAATGATTTTATTCTTGTTCTATGTTTTTGTCATTATTATTATTATTATTATTATTATTATTATTATTATTATTATTATTATTATTATTATTATTATTATTATTATTATTATTATTATTATTATTATTAGTTTTCTTGCCAAAAGACCACTCATTATTCAAACAACAAATTGTTCACATCAGTGGTGCTGTTTTGCTCAATGCTGTTGTAATATGTCTTAAAGTTAATCCCTCTAAACCAGTTATTTTATTCCTTTTGAACTTTGACAGTGTCTTTACATATATTGTTATGATCATTTATGTCAAACCACCAGCTTTAATATGCACACCCATATTCATACTTATCATACCCTATTGCATGGCTTTAAAAAAAAGACCCAGATTGGAACTGTTGGGTAAATGTGTCTATATACTGTAGGTGACGCTTTGTTATCGAATATACAGTACAGTCCAAAAGTCTTAAGCCGGCTTTAACTTCACTGTATTTGAAGGTTGAAATGAACACATATTTATTTATTTTTTATTATATTTTTTTCACAGGGCGACACGGTGGTGCAGTGGTTAGCACTCGTGCCTCACAGCAAGAAGGACCCTGGTTCGAATCCCACACCAGACCTTTCTGTGTGGAGTTTGCATGTCCTCCCCGTGTCCGCGTGGGTTTTCGCCGAGCACTCCGGTTTCCTCCCACCATCCAAACACATGCACTGATAGGTTAATTGGTTAATCTAAAATTGTCCATAGGTGTGAATGTGAGAGTGATTGTTTGTCTATGTATGTCAGCCCTGCGATGAACTGGCGTCTCGTACAGGGTGTACCCCGCCTTTGCCCATTGTAGCTGGATTAGGCCCCCAGTGACCCCCGCGACCCTAGTGAGGATAAAGCGGGTTCAGATAATGAATGAATGAATTTTCTTCACATACAACAAAGAAATATGCACAGCTTTAAAGGCACAGAAAAACTGAGCCACATGTGTTCTAACCTGTGACCTCTGACCCCATCACAAGAAACAACACAGTTACAAACTAGAAAAGCAAACCTCTGCCAAGGCAGACCACCCCCCCCCAGATATTTTTTTCTCCTGTTTCAATTTCAGATTATATGTTAATGCAGAGACTAACAAATGCATATGATCAATATAACTTCACAAAACTTGGACTTTTACACAGAACTGTACACATGTGGATCGCCGTGTGGATATCACATGCAAATATTGAAACTTTGTTGCATGAAAATACTGAATAATAAATCGCATCTTCATACTGTTGAACCAAAAGGATGTTTCAACGTAATTATTTACCTCATGGTAAACGCTGCTGTTCTGTCACATACTGTGAAGTGGGTGTTTTGTGTCGGCTTAGATAAACTGTGTCGCTGCTAATGAGCTATTTCTAAACTTGTTAGCATATTCTGGGAGAAATACAGCTGATTGGTCAGCTTTAAAAAGAATTCACCAGAATGACTCCTGAACAGTTTGCAGAACAGAGACAGTGACTTTTGCCTCAAAATAAATACACATTAGCAGCAGTACCCTAGTGCTTCTATAGCAGGGATCTCAAACATGCGGCCCGGGGGCCAATTGCGGCCCGCCGACAGTTCCAATGCAGCCTGAGGGATGAAGAGCATAATAACCTATTAAATGACTCCATGTTTTCTCCTCAGTTTTTTCTTTGTCTATAAATGAAAACAACTGCAAAAAATATTAAATTACAAAAATATTTTCCTTTGCGAAGTATCCCATAACAATAAAATGCAAACAACCTGAAATGTCTAAAGAAAATTTGACACAATTTGAACCATTGTCTGCTTCTGGTACTAAAAGTTGAATGTCATTGTAGAACTGATCCATAATAAAACACATGGACTAATAATAAGTTGAGGCAGAATATTGTTAAAATTGCCCTTATTTTCCTTATGAAATGTAACTTTTTTTAATATTTGGATAATTTATAACAGTATTTTCTTAATTTAATAGGTGTTTTTTTTTTGCACTAAAACAATGAGAAAAATATGGTTGTCATTTTTCTTTTATAGGTTATTATGTTTTCTTTTTCCTGGTCCATTTTCCTGTCCATTGGACATCAAATCAGGCTGAATGTGGCCCGTGAAGCAAAACAAGTTTGAGACCCCTGTTCTATAACTGCCTCTAGAAAGACATAATTATATGATCTAATAATAATAATAGGAATAAGAATAAGAATACTACTACTAAAACTACTACTACTACTACTACTACTACTACTAATAATAATAATAATAATGATGGATTAAATGTAATGCATTTATATTATGCTTTTCTATGAATGCATACTTAAAGTGCATACAGTGGATCCATTACTCATTCTCACATTCTCACTCTGGTGGTGGTAAACTACATATCGATGCTGAAATACAAAACCTCCTGATTTTTTCTGATCAGTGGTTTTCACCTTGGAAGATGAGAACAGTGAAGGATGTTGTAATATAGTCCAAAAAACAGTGCATTGTTTATTGGATACACTTGACAAAGCATTCTACAATAAAGCCAAAGGTTTTTTTTGTTTTTGAGTTAGGAGCTTTTGATATGTAGCCACAGCTTTCAATAGAGAATTAAGAATATAGTGCACATTATCCCCATTTTTTCAAACAAAGGTGCATATTCACCACAATAATAGCATATTTCCATAAAAATAATATGGGGTTTGCTTTTCATGATCCCTGCATTTTTCTGTGGCATTGTAACATAACACATTTAGTGATGTAATACACAACATGGAACCATCAATCAACCTGCAGTTACTGTTCTGTTCTGAGCCCCTCCCCCATTTGATAATGCTCCCAGGTAGTCAGTCTGACAGTAGACTTACGGAGTGGTCCGAGTTTCACTCAGGCCACTAGACCCACCACTGCACGTCCACACTTCTAATGAATAGAGGGTCCTCAAAGCTGCCACTAGATTTCCCTATCACTTAGTAGGATGTAAATGTTTTTTCACTCTCACTAAAATAAATCATTGTATTTGAAGAGGAGGATCTGAAAAGCCAGACCAGTTCAGATCATTTCTCACATTGCCATTGACAGTGACTCCTTTTTGGCTATTCAGATTATTAATGTTGTAAGGATAAAAAATATTACAGCTTTGCCAATAAATTCTTGTGTATTACTGTGAGTTGTTGTTGTCTCCTGAGTGGAGAATAATGTTAGAAAATAATCCAACCCTATAATACTAAATCTATCACATTTGACAGTTTTGAAGTCCTGCATATTATCGGTGTGATATTTCTTCTTGAAAAACCTGATGTATACAATTAGATACATACAACACAGATACACAGATAATCCATGAGGGAGAGGAATTCATTCTCCAGAGGCCTTTTTAGTGACACTACAAGACTTTCTGGAGCAGAACTTTGGCTATTTTTAAAAAGAATTACCCATGTATTAGACATGTTATAATGTGATTTTGTTCATTCAAAAATATTGATATTTGAGTATTGACACCGGATGTGTCAAATATGATACAAAGCTGAAACTCATACAAGGAAATTGATATAAAAAAGGGAAGAGGGGGGTTGTTCAAAAGGACCAATAAAGGAACTAGTTTCAAAGAACTGGAATTTTCTGTCAATGATTTCATGGTTCAGGCGTCAGAGTTAAGGGGGGGGGGGTTCCATCGATCCTACATCACTCAAAAAACTTCACCCTTTCCAATATTTGTTTTAATAAAATTTGTCAAATTAGTCAGAATTCGTAATAGACCATGTCAGCTACATGTCAAAATATGTAATTTATCAACCACTGGTTCAATTTTCAAAAGCAAGAAATTCACTCTAAATGTTTTATATGTTGTATTCGACACACAGGGCTACATTTTCCATACCGATATCAAAGAGGTCAGGCTTTTCCCACAATGTCAATTTCAAGGTCAAAATAAAAATCAAAGCATCATCCAACTCAAAAGTCTCAAATGCACAAAATAATGTTTGGTTTAAATTCCCTATCATCTCCACTTTACAGAAATGTCTTCCTTTTTAAATACTAACCACTGGTTGCTGAATTACAGAAAACTTGAAATTTGGTTGCCATGTTTTTTTCCACAAAAAAAGTGAACAAATTAAGTTGTGATATCTCGAAAAACCATGAGTCTGATTAAGTTAAAATTTTAACTTTCAGCTTTTCTGACTATAGATAATCCATAGGCCAAATCTTTAACACAATTGGAGGTGGAGGGGTTTAACTCATTGGGTGAAGTGAGATGCACTAAGTCTAAGGGAGAGTTACTTTTGTGTAATTTTCCTGTCTCTAATCCAAGATACAAGAGTAGGGTTATGCATAGAACTAGCAAATCCACCCCACATAACAGACTTTTGATTAATTGAGTTCCCTGTTGAAGGTCAAGATGGCCGCAACACGTTGGCCCGTGTGTTTTTGAAACAGAATTGCTATGTTACATTAAAGTTTTTTTTTTATATTTTGCCTCTAGGCTCCACTTCCTCCTCTTCTGGACTTTGACTTCATCCAGTACAGATGAGAACCTGAGTAACATTATTTGCACAGTCTCCTGAGCACTCTAAGCTCTTTTGTGTCTTCAGTCTTTTGATTAAATTTGATATTCTAAAATTCAACAATATAGGAAATTAAAAAAAAAAAAATCAAGTAATGTAGACCGAAACAAAGCATTCGTCGCAGTTATTTTTGAGAAGTGATGTAATGTTTGTATGTAATTACCTTATATAATTAGACATTTTTTTTTATTTAATCATAGCCTATTTACAGTAGAAGGGGGAGGATTTTTTATTTTTTTCATCAAATTGTATTTTTCCAATTGTCACATGTTTGCAACTTCACACATTTTTAATTTAATAAAAATTTTGGGGTAATTTCACCACTTAAAATCACTTAAAAAACTCTACATATTCCATTGCATGATCATGGATTTTTCTGGAGGGACTGATATACAAATATCACTGTCTTCAATGGAACTAGAAAACTAGAAAAAGACAAAGAGGAAATGTCATTATTTTCTGACTGTCTGACATAAATATTTCCAATTCCAAGCCTTTCTTCTCTGAGGAGCGTTTGGCAAATGGCCTGATCGTAAGTGCTCTGACGCTGAAACTGATTTGGACAGGTGAAGACTGATGAGGTATATATAGCCTGTGGCAACTGTTTCAAGTTGTGTGAGTGTGGAACAGCCCTACCTGTCACTAGCGATGATTCTCAGCAACAGAAAATGGCGACATTGAAATTTTCCCGTCTTAATCACTTCTTCATCTGTCAGCTCCACCCTTAGGGGGGAACTGGCTGTGTCATTTGCCAATGCAAAGCCCACCTCCTAGGGTAATTAATATATGAAAGACCTGTTGTAAACGCTTGTGATATTAAGATGTTTGTTTTCCCTGTTTTCATTTGGGGAAAACACATTTGCATTTATTTATTCTTGGAGACATTCTCTGCTCCACTTTTTCTGTTCTGTGTACCTTTGCAGCATTAAAGAGGATCACTCCAGGATTTACAATCAGAGTAGTTTCAGGTATTATAGAGCATAGGTTTAGCACATTTAATGCATTTAACAACACAGGCCTAAAGGTAATGTCATTTTTTTTTTTTACTGACAATGTGTTGCAGTGCTGATTAGAAATTGTAATTTTCATTGTGGTTGAAATAAGGTTCAGTCTGAAGGAAAGACAAGGAGAAACACAAACTCTTTTTTTTTTCCCCAGATGTGGTAAAAAAAAAAGGATCAGAGGTCCAGTTACTGTTGCCAGAAGGATGATCACTAGACTGGAGAAACAGGCTGAAGTGCTCAGGGGGTCTGCCCGAATACTGGTAACTGGCAGGGCAGAACTATTCAGGCAATGGGAACAGTGGTGGGACAGTTCGGGAAGGCGGCCAGCAGAAAGCAGACACTGCTCAGGACTGCGGTCCAGATGCTGGAGAGTCAGGCGGAAACACTTAGGATGATAGCTTGGGAAAAACAGACAGGACCACAAAAGTCAATGAATCCAACCACACGGTGTAGCGAGCATCAAGGGGGCGAGCCCAGAGTAGGATGGCGAGACTCTGAGGGGGCTGGAGCCTGGAGGATTTGGCTTGTAGGGAAAGGGATCGGACCAAAGGGGCTGCCAGGAGAAGATATCACATAAGTTTCCACCATTTGTCAATCCAACCTTGAAATAATTCTGTACAGACATGCGTGCGACATTCTACAGTGGAATGCACTTACCTGGTCGATGATTAATTCACTATATCTTTAAAAAATGTGTTAAAAGCCACCGATTTAAGTTGAAATATTGCTTAAAAGCTGCAGTGTTTAACAGTTTTTTTTGGCATCACTGGGTAAAAAAAAAAATCCCATAATTACCCTTCAACATATCGTAATTCAATTGGTCTGAGATGTTGGAAGACCTGTGTGTTTGTTTCTTCTTTGTGTTTTTGGAAAATACTCCATGTAGCAGGTTTCTGGCTGATCCCAGGTGTTTTCAAGCAGGTTGGGGGTCAAATACACGACTGTAATTGCCAATCGCTGACCACATTCTGTCAGATGTGACATGGATACAGTGGCAGCTGCTGGTCTTTCAAACAGAAGAAGCTCATTGTGAGGTTAGATCATACAATTTGTCGATTTATTTCTATATAAATTATGTCTCCTTTCCTTTTTTATGAAATACCTTGTGACCCTATTGTACCAAGTAGAAGTATTTAACAGACTTGAACAAGGAAATGTTGAAATTATATTAAATTTAAACAAGAAAATACTATGGGAGTGTTTTGTCAACAGTGTAAGAAAGGATCAAGTCATTTCAATGAACAAATACTAATAAATGGGTTGTACTTTGGTAAGATATCTCTTGCTAAGTTGGTGATGGAACTGACCTGAGGTGTCAGTTATGGTTTTATATCTCAAGATACTTGTCAATCAAAATGGGATCCAATCATCATGTAGAAGCTCCGTGTCCAAACCGGCCGGGATCGACTCACAGCTCCAAATTGTGGCATTTATCTAATGACAGTGAAGTTTCAAGGCAATGACAAAAACTGGACGCTGAGCTTCAATGGGAAAATGCATTAAAGAAAACCTATGGAAATGGATAAATGAAAAACATGTGATCAGTTGATTCATGATAAGTAGCTGATTCTGAACAAACTTGTATCTGAGGTGAATGTGTTCTAACACATTCAATGAAATATTAATATAACCGTACATATATGACCATTTAATTTTTGACATTTTCGAGGAAGCTGAGCTTCTTTTGCAGTCTGAGAGTAATCACCGCTGCATAGGTGTGATTCTCTGCTCTACTCTGTGTATAGATTTCCCATTTTATTAGTTTATTTCACCAATATAATTTCTTCTTCTATTCTTTGCTCAAATAATGTTCTGAAGTTTCATGAAGTTGTTTGAGTTTACAATTTTATTGTTTATCGTAATTTTAAACTTCTATTTTATTTAGGGACAGCAAGGTTCTGGACAAGTCAATGCATGGGGACTAGTAGTTGGAGAGGTGCCAGTTCACTGCTAGGGCACTGACAAGATACCCTCAAGCAAGGCATTTTGAGCCACATTTTGTAATAAACGTCCAAAATGTAATAATTTTTTCATTTCATTTTGTAATAAACTGCCCCAACGCATTTTGTAATTCAATTTGCCGCATTATTTCTATAATATATTCGTAATTTCAAATTGTCTATGTCTAATATGTCTAATTAAATTACATTTTTTAAATTTTATTATTTAAATTTTGTTTTATTTATTTACATTTCACATATTACATTTTGTAATACAATTTGCGGCATTTCTATTTCCAAAATATATTCATAATTTCAAATTGTCCATGTCTAATATGTCTAATTACCAGCCAAGACATAAACTATTTGGAATGTTTCCCTTGAGTTTTAATGCCACACCACTAAAGAACCCTGCTGCTGCAAAATGTAATAACTTGTTACATAATGCAGCAAAATGTATTACAAAATGCGTTGGGGCAGTTTATTACAAAATGCGGCTTCATTACAAAATGAAATGAAAAAGTTATTACATTTTGGATGTTTGTTACAAAATGCGGCTCAACCAGGCACCAAACCCCCACCTGTTCAGGGCCCTTAACCATGTGGGGCCTCGTTAAACTCTTCTCTACATGTTCAGTGCATGTACATCAGACCTGTTTGTGTGTATTAGAGATTTATAACAAGTGCATTGTTTAACCTTTTGAAATATTTATTTTTTGTTTTTGTTTTTTTGAAGTTCAAAGATTTTTATTTTGATGCATCTACAGATTAAATAATCTTTAACCTTTTCATGTATGACATTACTACAGTGGACAGTTATTCAATGTTAAATGAAAACTACATTATTTGCAATAATGACTCCAACTTTGAAATGTTGTGATTTTATGAATTATTGAAAAGCACAGGTTATCACACAACCCACAATTATAATCTGACAAAAATGAATGAAAAAAAACAATAATATTACAGTTACATAATACAGATGTAGTGCAGTTCATTGACACAACCAAAGTCCTGTAAAAAATGTACTTTAAAAAGGAATATTAATAAATAAAAGGGGAAAAAGTAAGCACTATTATTAACAGAGGCTTAGTAATGTTTGTAATTTCCAGTATGCTTCACTATAGGGTGTTGTTTTTTTTCTTAATTTAAAAAATTCTTAAAATGATTAGGTGCCAAGAGTGTGTATGTACATCTGTAACATTCTGGAAATGGTTTATAGACAAAAAATAAATCTTATTGGTGAAAAGGATTCAATAATTTGAATCACATGTCCACTACCATATCACTGTTAAAGATACTATACAGAAGGTTTGCCTGCATATCTACAAAAAATCTGAGAAAAATAAGCTAGAGAGGTCTAATTCTAAAAAAAAATCGCTTCACAAAAATATTTTCCTATAATATTGAAATGATCTAATGGCAGTTGAACAGATTTTCAGCCGGTGCAGGCTGTTGATCTAGTTCCACTATAAATGCTGTGTACAAACTTCTCCAGTGGGAAGGACAGTGGAGCCTTTGCAGGATCATCAATAACACCTGCTTCACTCTGAATCCCATAATTAATATTCTATCAAGGTACACATCAGCACCTATAATACCCCATCCACTCTAGTACAGAGACTTTTCTAGACTGTTATTTCCTTTATGCATTAAAATCAACAAAAATCTGTCCACTTGACCATCAGAATCAAGTTAATTAGAATTTAACAAAAATAGTGTCTTGAAAGTAGTGCTGTCAAATGATTATTATTATTATTTTTTAAATCAGATTAATCACAGGGTGCCTATTGTCATGACCTTCCCCATACTTCTGACAATTTTCACCTGGCCTGCACTGTACAGCTGCAGAATGAGCTAATCAATGACTTATTCTCATCTATAACCTGGACATTTCTGGGGTTTTTTCCATTGACATAACTCAGACATTTTCTCATCACCATGGACTCTTAACTGAGCTACCCCAGGTTTTATTTGTTTAGATTTTGTTCTATTCTATTGTCCTTTTCGTTCGTCTTGTTCAGTTAATGTTATTAAATATGTCCTCCCTTCCTCCACCACAGCCCTCATGACACCTATGGATTTATTTAGATTAATCACAATTAAACAATTTTTTAAAAATCAAAATCTTTTAATTTATTTCCCACAAAATAATACATAGTCATAGGCTCTCCCTCTCCCTTGGTGCGTAAACACAGACCAGTCAGAGCTGAACCAGAGAAGACAGGGGGTGGTGGTCTGACAAAACAAAAGAGAGTAACAGACACACATCGTACGAGTGGATGACCAAAAAAACCCTGGCACGGCCATCTGAAGAGGCATCTGCTAGCTAACCTGAGGGATATGAGCAGGAGCACAGACAACGCACATTAAGACAACACACTCTTTTTTTCCAAACATGATGTGGACAGTGTGGTGTGCGTCTTGGCAGCCGCTGCCTTAAACGTTTTGCACTTAATATAAAAAGTATGTGTTTGTTACTTGTTGTCACTTATCTTGATCTATCTAGTGTTTGTTTGTGTGCTGTTTGCACTCTAGCAACTACATTTCTGGAACATGTTTGCTGTAATTTGATGAGAATTTTCATCAATGTCATCTGTGCTAAGAAATTGGTCAGTGTCCAGTACTTGAACATTTTTAATGTGATTGATTTCAAACTTGTTGGGTATATATATATATATATATATATATATATATATATATATATATATATATATATATATATATATATATATATATGTGTGTGTGTGTGTGTGTGTGTGTGTGTGTATATATGTTATATAGGGTCCTTCACACTGAATATTAGATTTCAAAGACTTGACCTTCATGGTCAGTGCCCAAAGTTGACCAAATATTGAAATTTTTTTTGTTCACACTCTAGGGTCGCCAATTCTTGACAGATCATTCTGAAATTTGGTGTGTAGAAGCAGACTGGCATAAGAAAGAAATGGACCCAATTTCAGCCATATTGACATTCAGTCCATATTGAATTTTCACAACTTTTCGCATTCTAGCATCACCAATTCTTTATGGATCGTTCTGAAATTAGGTGTGTACAAGGACACGGATAGAAGGAAGACATGGACCAAATTTCAGCCGATTTGGTCAAGTATTGTGTTCCACACAATCCCTAGTTGTTCTGTCTACTTGTTTGTAAGCAAAAACTACTGGAGTCATTTCTATGAGGTTTTCAGGAAATGTGTAAGATGGTCCAGAATAGATCCCATACAATTTTGGTGAATATAGGTCAAAGATCATAGTCACCAAAAATATGTTTTCGCAATGATAAAAATAGGGCAAAGGGGGCGGGGTACGTGGTGGTGGGTGCCGCTTCTTTTTTGTTGTTGTTGTCGACTGTAAATTTTGTGTTGTTTAGCATCTTCCATCTGTGCATTTGCATATATACAAGAGTAACTACTGATACAAACTGACTGAAATGCATTGGTAGACAAATTCAGTGTCATTCTACTGCTGAAGAGTTAATTGCATTAAAATGTGATGATTAATTAATCTGCGTTAATACAGTACATTAATTTGACAGCCCTACTTAAAATTATTGTTTGGAAACTAGTTTTTACAGAGCACAGATGTCAAATATCTTCAGTGTAATAGTAGTGAAGTATACACAAGGGCATTAACTAAAATGTCGACTAGTTGACACGTCAACTTTCGTAGCACAAGTCGACTTAAATTTGGAGGAGTCGACAAGTCGCATGTTATTCTTTCTCGCCCTGCCTCCTCTCTCTCTTGCTCGCTCACGCGTAAACATAGACCAGATGTGAACAAGACACCTGCTGGTAAGACAGTTGTGGTGGACTAGCAAAACACACATCACATGTGTGGAAATACTTCATTTTAGACGAAAAAAAAAAAAAAACGGCGCGGCCATCTGAAGAGGTATCTGTTAACCTGAGTGATACGAGCAGCATTTGCTAGCTAACCTGTGTGATAAGTAGCGCCGCATTAAGACAACACAGTCTTTTTTCCTCCAAAACACATGATATGGACAGCGATGTGTTCATCTTATTGGCCTTAAACTTATTACACGTAATATAAAAAGTGAGGACGTGTGGACAGTCCAGTTTTAGAGCCGTGGGTCCAGACCAAATGCAGACACATGTTCACCTACTGATGTTCAGTTACATTTAACAGAAAACTCTTTGCTAACATTAGCCTTTGTTTTGTTGTAGTTAAGTGCTGTTTGTGTCAGTGGACATTGTTACGTTGCACTGAACTTTAATACAAGTTGCTCATTACTGGACAGACATGTGTCCGTGTTTTTGGTTTTGTTTTTTTAGCCATATGTCTGTTGTTTCTCCGCTGACAATATGATGACGTCATCACGACCCAGTCGACGCAACTCGACTTTATTGACAGATAAGTCGACTTGAAAAAAACTGAAGTCGTTAATGCCCTAGTTTACACTATGTAAATTGCGATGCATAAATCAAATTGGACCCTTTGGTGGATGGGTTTAGGCCGTGCTCTACACTGTCTCCTAAAAAGAATATTAAAAATGATGGTTTTACGAAAAGGTTTGTGGTTTATCTGACTTTTTTTTCTTCCCCCCAATTGTCAATATTTATAGGCTCTATTGTATTATCTTACTAGTCTGGCTCACTGGCAAAAATTGGGCTGAATGTGGCCCTTGAACTAAAATGTGTCTGACACCCCTAGTGTAGAGAAAAAATGTGAAAAAGGGAACTAGTATGTAACAAGAATCTGAGCTGGGAATCAAAGCTAGGATAGTATGATAAGCCCTTGGACCTTTTATCCACTCTACCAGAAGAGCCACCAGGGCACCCAGGATGAGTTGTGTTTTCTTTATATATACTTGGATACCAAATCAATACGACCACAGCCCCTGGTACACATGTGTCTGTATCCCAGATGTATGCATGCTGACCGTGATGGAACTGCTGAACAATGTTAAAACCAGTCCAAGCTGCACACCTGCTATTGTTATTCACACATACACAGGTGAATGCTACTCAGACCATTGCAACGTTATAGGTATTAAGGCTACCTGAGATACTATTTATTTGTATAATTGTGTTTGTTTAGTGAGCTATCCAATATTATGGACTGGGTATAAGAATGTGCAGAGGACTTGTCAGATCAATGCTGTTTTTTTTTTATTAAATTTTTTTGCCCAGCAGTGGAGACCTTTGGGGCAAATGTGTTTTGTACGCATTGTACATTTTTACAGGTCTTATTTTAAGCCTGCTGGGAGGAAGGGGTATATTGATACCGCACTTTGGATCATAAACGGTGGCTGATTTAAACCTGTTTTGTATCCAATGTTGTGCTATTTACTTCCAAAGTGAATTATTACTTGAAGGATTAGTATTATTTAACAGTAATTCCTACTATCTCAGAATTATGGTGCATTACATCAGTGTTTTCCAACATTAGAAAAATCCCAAGGTACACCACCAAACAAAAATGTCACAAAAAGTATATTTATTGAAATAAAATGCAAACCTACTCTCTATTTACTTCCTCAGTGTGAAACCTGGGCCTGTTTAGTTGAACACAAGGTTGATATTCTTGCAGAAATTGAAAGACACATATACACACACAAATTTTCCTCAACAGCTCCGAGTCTCTTTCTCATTTTCTTTTTTTTTTTTTGTGGAGGGGGGGCACTTTGGGGTTGTACAAGTGACATTGCTGCACACTGTGTGCCATGTGGAACAACAAAGCTGAAAAGCAGTGCATCACCAATGCCTTGGATGGACCCCGTCAGTTCATGGATTGATAGTATGGGTAACCTGCCCACAACACAATACCCAGGGTTTATGGGTAAATTGCTAACCCACACATTACTAATGAGGGGGGCTTTGGTGCATGCAGTCGTATGTATCTAAATCATGCCGTTAGCTCAGAGTAGCAATCAGATCAATTTGGATAATATTCCACTGCACACTTAATTATTTCTCGTGACGCACATTGTTTGGGAAAGACTGCGTTACATGACTCCTGTATTAGTTTTGAGTTACATACAGACTCTTGTCATAAATGACACATGCACAATACAATCCAAGCCTTGGGACACATACATTTGCACCCTGAAGTACATATGGACTGATAGCACAATAATTAAGTAATGATCTTTGAAACCTAGCTGGAATGGTTGCATTTTTTCCCCCAATATTTTATATGATCTATCTATCTATCTATCTATCTATCTATCTATCTATCTATCTATCTATCTATCTATCTATCTATCTATCTATCTATCTATCTATCTATCTATCTATCTATCTATCTATCTATCTATCTATCTATCTATCTATCTATCTATCTATCTATCTATCTATCTATCTATCTGTCTATTTGTCTATCTGTCTGTCTGTCTGTCTGTCTGTCTGTCTGTCTGTCTGTCTGTCTATCTATCTATCTATCTATCTATCTATCTATCTATCTATCTATCTATCTATCTATCTATCTATCTATCTATCTATCTATCTATCTATCTTTCTTTCTTTCTTTCTTTCTTTCTTTCTATCTCTCTTTCTTTCTTTTTTTGCTATTGTTACCCACTGGTTGGACACAACAGGAAATACAACTGTATCTTTGATTCCTTGACATCTGACATTGTCAGTATTTTTATTTTTGGCCAAATTCAATTACAGATGAAAAGTGTATTGTAACATAAGTGCTATTGAACATATACCAAGTAAAATATTACTGAAAATTGATTAGTAATGCCTTACACTACTGTGTTACAACAAAAAGTAATGTCACTGCAATACATTACTTTTGTTACCCCTAACATTGGTTGGTTCTGAGGTTTTTATATAGTAAGATATTGTATAATACATAAAGAAAAAAAATATTATATGTAATGTGTTAGATAAAGCGAGATCCAAACATATCAGCCAGCACTCTCTACTTTCAGTGTAATTAAAATCCTTGTAAGTTGTTCTAAGTAACTTTGAATGAAGTAGAAAAACGGAACTTTAGTTGCTATGAGCAAATATTGTGATAGTGTGGATGCGTTAGGAAAACACTTGACTGATGTTGTTGAGTGTGTTTGTTAATATCTATCACAGGGTTGAAAATGGAAAATAAATGTCTTGTACACAGTAGTGATATGTGTAAACACCATTCATAGGAGAAGCAGTATTGTATTGACAGAAAAAAACATCACAATATGTTGAATAAATAGTGGCCTCGGCCTTTGGACACATTCAGATCAGCAGATGCACTGAAGAGTGTTAACTCCCTCAGCTTTGTCACATGTACCCATTTTTGAAGGATATTATCTTTCATTTTTGGGTGAATAGCATATTTGGTTTAGTATGTGTGTATGTGTGGACCGGTACTGAATGAATGCTGAAAGTTTGGAACATTTTAATCAGTGTTGCACATTAAATCTGGTGTATCGGAGAACATTGAGCAGCTCAAACAAAACTGCACTGATACTTGAAAACAGTTCTGTTGGTCTGTGCTACATGTGCTACATCATCAACTCAATCTATTCAGTCACAGTATGTCTCACAGCATTACCACGGCTGAAAATAACAGGTTTCCACTCTGAGTTTCCAATTATATTGATGCTCACTGTGCGAATGAGCTTTGCAATTTGGCAGTTTGGCCTGGTTATGAGTGAACATTGCTCTGATTGGCATTGCTAATAGCGACTTTAATCATGAGTTTGGCGACAGTACACACCCCCCATTTGTGACAGATTATGTTACTGAACTGATTACTGTGCCATCCACTCCATGGGGTGTTGAATCATGTGGCTCACCCCTATGACCTCTGCTCTATATGACACGTAGCCAGACCCTGATGTGACCTGAATCTCTTTTTTTGGCGTGTGACATAGGCACAAGATCCACAGGCCTTCCAGTCCATCTACTGGACTGTGAAAGAACCCCCACTATACCTGTCTCATGCTTGGAAATGGAGTGACTTTAATCATTATATTCATCCTTGTGCATAGTCATTCCTCTGAGATGCTGCAGAAAATGAAAAACACAAAACCATTTGGGAAAATTACTACCTGAACATTTCTCATGAATATAACACATGATTATTTTAGATTTTTGAGACAAACTCAAACACATGGGTATTTCTGTCAAGATGGGTCTCTCAATCAAAAGAATAACAAAAATACAATAAAGAAGTATAGGTTCACTCACTGTGATTGCATAATAGATTAGGTAAGGTAGGTTTTATTCACGTTAAGGCCGAATCCCAATTCATCCCTTACCCATCCCTTTAGTACTGCTGTCCCAATTCTCAATTAGATGGAGGGGAAGGGCTATATAGGACCACACTATGAATAGAGGGGTAGAAGAAATTTCCCAGAATTGTGTTCCGATCATTGGCCAGATGGAGGAAAACATTAATCTGATTTACGTTATCTGGCTGCGTTACGCTACGCTCACACAACCATATGAGTAGCATGGGGATCAAATCTACTTCAAAATGAAGGAGCCAATCAGTGTCGCAAGGTGGGAGTACCCGGTGGGGTTTTGGCTGGTGTGATGTAAAGCAGAAGTGACGGCAGTGTAGTCTTTTCAGATACACAACAATGGCAGCGTCCGTTAGGTATCCCAGGGTCTATATAGACTCAGCTATTTCCACTGTTTTGTCTACTCTACCACATGTTCATTCCTTAAAAGATGAACAGAGGATGATTTGGAATAGTTTGTTAATGGAAATGACATTTTCGTTCTTGTTCTGACCAAGTTTGGAACAGCAATGGAACTGGGAGGAAGGAATGACAACCACATCCACAACAGATTATAGCACATAGTGATCTGTAGCCCCGAATCATGGCTGAAGGATAAATGGAGAACCATGCTTTCCTATGACATTTACCAGAAGAACTTGGTAGGCATCGTAGCAGACGAGGTTGGAAATAAATGTCATGTATAAATTGTAAGTTTAAACAATTTATTTATTTATTAAATTTTTTTGTACTAATTTTAAAACTATTTTTTGCTCCCATTTTCTTATAATGGGAGAACTTTCACATATCTGTCGCAGCAAAAATATTTATTTAATTTATACCAAACTTGATTTATAGATTACCACTGAGCCAGAATACATGAGATTACAATTTGGGCAAAGTAGGTCAAAGAATTTCTGAATTTTTTTTTTTTTTTTTCCCTCCCACTTACTTCTAAAGGGGACATTTTAAAAATGTCTATAAAAACATACATTTTGTTTACATTTATTTCAAACTTGGTACATATATAGAAGTACATGTTTACTAGACATGATGACATCAACTGGATGGATGCTAACATAAATTCAAATATATTCAAGGGGTGGAGTTTGTTGTGCTTTGACCCACTTGTTTATTTATTTGTTTATAGACAAGGTTGTGTACATTTACATTATTTCATGATGCTGAAATGGCTACAAGTAGTGTTACCTTAACAACGGGGTGGGGTGGCTGTGGCTCAGTTGGTAGAGCGAGTCGTCCAATGACTGAAGGTTCGTGACCCGGCTCTGGCTGTCCACATGCACAAGTGTCCTTGGGCAAAGACACTGAACCCTAACTTAGTGTCCCAGTAAGACTGACAGAACCTTAGAAACCTACTGGTGTATGAGTGTGTGTGTGAATGGGTGAATGTGAGGCTAATGTAAAGCACTTTGAGTACCATGAAGGTGGAAAACAACTATATAAGTGCAGTCCATTTAACATCAGAGGAGTCAATTTATTAGCTCTTACATATTAACAGTATACTACTAATAGTTGATGCATTGCTTAAAGCACATTACATCAGTAAGGTAATGATGTTCACTAAACACAGGTTGCATCACCAGTTTAGGTGTCACACTGAATTTCCCTCAGTTTTTCAAGTGTGTGCAACTAGTGATCCCTTTAATATGTTTTTTGATTAGTGTCGGTATATGACCTACTTTGCTGGACAGCTCAAAACAAACCCAATTCCATCCCATTATTTCAACTTTGTTTTTTGATCAAACTGACAAGTAGCTTTTGCTTGATTGTTCCTTTTCAGATAACCTGCTCACTGCACCGATTCACCCAAACTACTGCTGGATGATCAAATGGACCGTCAAATAAAGGGCGATGCTATGGTTGAATGTGCTTTTGATGTTTTAACCTGTTAAAATATATTCTCTTCATCAGGATAAGATAAACATTAATACAATATTGATAATGATAATAAAAAAAAAAAATCTTTAAATTTTGTTTAATCTGATGAGGCTGATTAAGAAAACATTCTTATATTTAAGACATTGAATGTTAAAAAAAATGGTGTAGCAGTGCAGAATGAAATAACTTTGAAAGAGCTGCATTTCTTTATAGCTGACACCTATATGTATCTTCTAAGTTTATTTTTTTTAAATTTACCCCTTCATAGTTTTCTTAATGTATGGAAAATCACACATTTTCTGAGGAATTCTTCTACTAATATTACAAAATATAACTCCCTTGTCACTGTATTCACTACACCTATTATTTATAATGTTTTATATAGTCTTTGAAGTAGTAATATACCATTAACACATGGCTAAATTAACTATTACAGTACGTTGAATAAAATTATAGATCTCTCTCCATATGAAATGCTTTGTCCAACCAACACCGCCAGATATCCTTTGTATTAACACAATTATATGAAAGATAATTGGTTTAGAAATTTTCCAATTTTTCCACTTTTCCATATACAGGAAGAATTTATTTGATTTTGGACAATTTAACATTTGTAGACTGTACTCAACAGTTTAAAATCACTAAACACTCTTCTTCATATCTCTAGAACTACTTGTCTGCTTGACTCCAAATGCAGTTCAAATGAAAGGGGATACCTCATATCATGGCATCATTACGTTTTGGGAGTGTTTGGGGACATACCCCACTGCCTCTGACGGCATAAACCTATTTAGAAACAGTTAATACAATGTACACTAAAGGTCGCCAAACTATATGATAATATTACTTTTTAGATATTTTACTCCAATTAAATTTAAACTGAATTTCAACACAAACAATAAAGCTATGCTGTCAACTGTTAATGTGTCCGTATCTCATATTCTATCATTTCTAATTACTACCCAGACTAGTTAAATAGTTTAAAATGGCAGTTTAATTGATATAATTTTTATTCTAGTGATTGTGCCTGGTTCAGAGCAGTAAAAGTGTCTTATTTATTATTTTTATTATCGTTATTGCTGTTTAGCTGAGATAGTATTAGTATCAGTGTAATGGTATTTATCCAATGGCCTCTAATGTTTGATTCACTCTATTACCCTCATCTTTTTGAAATTTGGAGCTTAAAATAATGTTCCATTTTCATATTAATCATCTAACAATATTTTCACAGCTTCATTAGTTTGTTGTACTAATTTGACGTAGAGACGAGCTCCGGTAAGTGACCGCAACGATTAATTTTTTATATACTGTACGATTAAACAAGAGATAAATTCTGGCAATACAAAATCAAACCAAGCTCCTTGAGTCCCCTTCGATTTGACAAAGAAAAAGAGGAAAAAAAAAAAAAACCTAAAGAAAAATAAATGAAGAGATGGTGATGTGCTAAATGGGTTCAAAAGTGTCGCAGTTAACCATTACAAGGTCACTGATACATTTAAATGCTCCAGAGGAGAGAGAAAGCGAGAAAGGATTGATTGAACAGATTCAACGTCCCGCTCTCCTCATTAGACTCATTTCTCAGCTGCCTGGGGTTAATTACCACACACACACCTCACGCTGTTGTTCCACTTACATCATAATTACTGTGGTGAAGACCGAGAACAATCTAAAGCTCGTGATATGAGGCCTTCCACTAAAAAGTGGCTACACATAAGTGCACAAAATACACACGTTTCAGCTACACACGTACGCACACGCTGCCATCACAACAGCATCATCAATATTATCTGCCTGAACGTCCTGGTATATTCCCAAATCCCCCTCCCTCCCCAGGAGCCAGCTGTTTTTGGGATTGATTTCATTTATTTAATGACGGCTGTGCTAATGACCCTTCGCACACGGCTGATGGTGTCACACACGCCACAACATCTCAGGAATAAGGATAGGATGGGAGCCTGGAGAGCGAAGGGCGGGGGGGGGGATAGTGAAGGGGACAGAGTGAAATAGGGAGGACCACGGCAGAAGGATGAGAGGAGTTGGAGACACCATGTTTGCAGGCGGTCTTTGTCTTTCTCAAACAAACAAGGACACTGGATGCAGGCGGGAAATTAATAACCACTCCATGGACTAATTTTTACACTGTGGCACAGATGAAAGAAACCTATCCACCTCTCATCAGAGGCTGGTGGCTGGTTAGATGACTCTAGTGTATATTTGTTTTGCAAAGCTCAAGTGTGGCAGCTTTGGAGCAAGCTCTGGGTAAACAAATAGAATTTTTTTTTTCTGCCACTGACGGGAACCAAAAAGAAGTAGATTTTTAAAATGTCACAAATAGAAAATCCCCTTAGGTAAACCATGACAAATATATATATATATATATATTTGAGTAAAAAAAAGAAAAAACAGAAAAGAACAACAACACGGCTATTTATGGTTTCTTGTAAAGCTGTCTTTCATACCAAGTATTCTATTATTCAATCATTTTAATGGTCAAGATGAGCAATGTTCAAAGCCAGAACCATATTTATTGTTGAGTGGGTGTTTCACACTAGAATATGGCAAAGCTACTGTAAAATCCTTTGCTCATATTTGTAATACATTTAGTCAGTGCCAAACTAAAATATCTGCTTCTAAAAGTGTCCATCATTTTAAGCTTGTTAGTTAGTTTTAACCCTTAAATCCACAACAATTATTCAACATAGTGACACCTGTTTATTTTTACATTTTAATTTACAAAAACAGCCACTTTAAATACTCAAATGTCAAAACCCTTCTCTTATTTTTAACTCTTTCTAGGACACTCATAAGCCACTGCAACACAGAGATCCTTGGAAAAAAAAAAGGTGTGATGGTGATCTCATGTTTTTTTTTTTCCACTATTGGCCAATTTCCACGAGTACAGCAGTAACAGAGGTTAGACAGACTGGACTTTTGAACAGTGGATGTAGTGCAGCGTATATAGTGTGACGTATCACATGTGCGTTAGTAATACCCCTAACTCCCTAACCCCATACCGATGATTGAAATACAGCCTTTGGTGCTCACTTCCAGTCTGGATCAGATGTGAAATACATCTATTCATAACATTTTCCAACATGACAACTGGACCTAGGAACGCCAACACTGTGTTTAAGGTTAGAGCTTAGGGTTAAAATGCAGGGAGAAACACAGCAGATATGAGGACAACACTAGAAGGAAAGTGCCTAAATATTGTTGGTTTTCACTTGAAATTTAATTTACACAGACCTCATTCTGGAATAAAGTCTATTCCTGTAACAGAAGTGCTGTAAAGCCCTGTGAGGCGACCTTGTTGTGATTTGGGGCTCTACAAATAAAATTGAATTGAACTGAAGTGTAAGAGAGGCTAGAAATACTCATAACTGGGAAAAAGAAACAAACAAACACGTACATAAAACAAGTGGTGCCAGGCACAACAAACCCCATCCCTCTCAAACATTTTAGGTCTTAATGGACATGTCCCTCTCAACATGTGAGACTATTGGTTTGACCTTTTAAGGTTGGTCATGATACCATTTTGGAGTGTACATGTAGGTTCCCCTCTGTCTACAATTGTAACTGAGTACTTATCACCACTCTCGTGACCATTTAAAATCATGTGACCTTGCAAGGTCAAAGGTTATGATGCCATTTTGAAGCTCATGCCAGGTTTTCTATCTGTCAATAATAGTAACCAAGTCTCTATATTCACTAATTTTTCCATTAGTTTAGTTTTTTTAGCTATTGACCAAGTGACCCGCGACCTCTTGGGTCAACAATAGGCCAAAATATATACACACAAGACTAGCCCTTTGGTGCTCATTGCTATTTTCTGAGATTAATACTTTGCACCTTAATCTACACTCACCGTTCGTGCAGAGGTGGACCTTACAGACCCTGTAGACCACATTGGACACATTGTTGACTCACTGTCCTCACTGGAACAGTTGTTATTGGGGTCTTGTAATGTACGTGTAGATTAGAGTGAATTATTCTGTCCAAAATACGGCAAAGGGACAAATAAATACACTTAACAGCAGTAACATTTCTGTGACCTCTCGCTTAAAAGCTTGTGCTTCTTCAAAATGTGTTTGTGTTGTTGTTTTTCTTTTTAATAAAAAAGTATTCAGTTGAAAAACACTGCAGTTGGTCAAAAACAAGGCTGATGTAGACATTTCCGTCTTTGTACACTGCATTTGTGCATTTGTGGTTTGATGCATCCTGTTTAAACAACACATTAAATGCATTCAAGCAGATAATGTACTAAGACCAACAGCGTCAGATTTATTTCCCCTCCCTACCTCCATTATATACAGTAGCCTGTGTGCCCTCATGTGGAAACTGCATCTAACGCCTTAGACTACAGTCACAGATACCATCAGTGTACTAATGTGCTCACCACCTTTTTACAGATAATCCTACAACTAGCACCTGCAGAGCATCCAGTCCTTAAATCATTTGTAGCTGTGCAGCTGGTACGAAAATGTGCAGTCAGCCATGCTTCAGATTGCACAACAAAATAAATGGAGATCGACTGCATCCCGCTACCATCTCTGGCATACACAAACATGTAATGTAAGTGCTATAGGCTGCTGGAGGAAAAGGTACATGAAGTGTTTACGCAGGGGAAAACAGCTTTATCATTTTGCATATAACAGGTAATAGGTAAAAATTCTGGACATTACTTCAGGTATTTCGACAAAACACAAATCAGGATGTTCACAGCTCACTCCATGCACATGAGTTCAGAGGTTTTTTGTTTTTTTTTTAAACATAGCTTATTATACTGCACGTGTTTCGGTCTCACTGACTTTTTGGAAAATTGCCACAGTGAAGGTATTTAGAGGCTCAGTTTGCAGTGTTAAAGCGTGGTCAGGGGGAACAGTATTTGGCTGGTAACATCAGAGTGTGTGCCATTTCTCCTTTTGCACATGAGGCGATTTTGTACAACTCAGAGCTTTGTACGTGTTTATATATAAATATACGGTTACACTGGCACTATATGCAGAAGAACCGAGGTGTCAAAACACACCATGGAGGTCACTGCAACATAATCCAACACTCCCACGACACGGACGAAGTTGGTTTGACATGCTCTTGGCACCTCTTCAGTTGTGTGTTTGGGTTTACATCAAGTGCTTTAAAGTGTTTGATGGGAAAAAAAAAAACTAACTGTGTGGATGTGGTTGTGTGGAGTAGGTCTATATTGTCTGTTACAGAGAACAAATTTCACATCAGGGCCAGGTCCTTTTACTGCTGCCACTTAGAGATCCAACACTTAGGATTGCAGTGTTTGATTGGTTTGCAATCGTCATTGGGCGATCATTTATAATTCAGAATATACTAATACAGGTGATATGAAAGTAGCTGCTTCCTCTCCTTGTCTGGTTGTTCAGGCTATAGAAAATCTCCTCTTTAATATAAATGGACTATAGGGAACTTAAGTCTCCACCCCTTCCAGGAGGCTCATGGGCCTGAGATTGGAAAATTAATGAATGGTATTCAATGGGAAATAAAATGCTAAAATCGTATCTGGTTTGTCATGTGCCTTGAATCACACACATGTTGTACCTCATAATAAATGATAATTATTGATGTGCGTGTTTCAACTGCTTCTGTTAACCAACGACTGATTCATTTGCGAGTAACACCCGTTAATAATTTGGACTACATGCCTGGCACGTATGTGACGTCAACACAGACTCCACACCACAGTTGTGCGCAGTGTGACATCACATATGCGATGCATTGTAGTCTCTTACTAAGCCCACATAAAACTTAACGTCACATTTGCTTCCTGTCAAAACCGGGTGGTCTGCCTATGCCACATCAATTTTTTTTTTTTTCTATTTGTCTGCATTTGTTCTCATTGTTTAACATCACAGAGGGGGAGTCAACATTGTATGAGATCAATGCATATTTTAGTCTTGCAGCCAAATATTTTAATATTTAATGCATGTGTGTGACCATCATCGCTCCTCCCTGAAAGCTGAGCAGACATCCTTTATTAGAACTCTCTATTATAAGCCAGGGACGGCAGTGCTACACCTCAGTGATGTGTGGGGGAAACAAAGACTGGACAGCACGGACAGGACAAACGGGGATAGAAATTAACAGGCTGTGCTATTGCAATTAAAGATTGTAAGGTGGTGTGTTATTCCCAACTACTAACTGTCCATCAATAAGAAATAAATAAATAAATTGAAAAAAGAGAAGAAAACCAAATCAGCCCAAAAGAAAGAGAGATTCAATAAATAAATAATTAAACAAACAGTACTGAGCACCATAATTGTGGATGTCTTGATAGTATGAAATAGAATGCAATAGAATAGAATAGAATAGAATAGCATAGGATAGAATAGAATAGAATAGGCCAGAAGAGGATACTAGTGCAAAAGAGAATGAGTTTAAGATATCATCAAATATTTCTTATTAACCGCTATCATATGTGAAGTTCAGAGCACTTGTCAAACAGAATCAGAATTTAGCTCCATTCACTCCCATTCAAATTTTTTGCGAGCTAAGCACCCATGGACCTGAAGTAGAAAGGTGTGACTTAGCATCCCCATATCAAATAGTACTATTAAAAATTTGTCAAAATTATTATTAGTGTTCAAAAAAAATATATGTCTGTTATTACGGTGGGGAATAATGGACTCAAGAACTTGTTTCTGAAGGTGAAAAAAAGGATTTAATAAACAAAAAAACAGAAACAAGAACAAGCATAAAACCTGAAAGGAGTCAGTCTGTAACATGGTGAGTAGATTCTGGGTTAGTGAGGTGGAGGATGGTGAAATGTGGGTTATGACTTGCAGTGATCCCACACTGGACAGCTGCAGTACCCAACATTAAATAAGGTTGGTTCTAATCACCTGCAGCTGTGCAGCCTGCAACAGGTGAGTGACAATTGGAGTGAAATGGGGAGGAAAGAACCAACAGAAGACCCAGAACAGGTTGTGACAATTTCAAATTCTGTCAAAGATGCTGATGTATCAGACTATAGTGATATGTCATTAATTAACCCAGAAAGTCCCTTTATATTTAACCCTCTTTAAGTGATTTATCACTATTTATTGGAATATTACCAACTTTATTTCGCAGTTTCAGTGAAAATAAATAGTTGTCTATATTCAATTCATTGACCATATATGTGTTAATTCAATCTCAACATAAATTTTAATATTATTATATCAAAATACGAAAAAAAAAAAGGAAGAAAAAGTCAAGCAAAACACGTCATTAACTGAACATGAACCCAGTGTGTCCATCCACTGTAATTTATCAAACTCAGTGGGTTTTACTGGTGAATCAATGTTGTTGAAAATGATGGTGTTTCCATGGCAACTAAGGGACATTTGAACATCCAAATTGGTCATACTGTATTTGATGATGACCAATGAAAAATATCATATGAGTCTTTTTTTTTTTCAGATCAGATCCAATGATGCATAATGAAGCAGTGGCGTTGGGAGAGTAAAGTTGTGCAAATATCATAATTTGGCCAAAAATATGACTATATGTGTAACGATATATTCAGATCCACAGTCAGGGATTTATGTGATGACTGGAGGGATAGTGTATCAATCTCACAAACCTACAATGAGGAAAACTAATGCCTCAGAAGCAAGTGGTCCAGTTGTTTTCACCACTGGACACAGCTCTAAATGAAAATGATGGGGTTTGAGGCTGAAATCGCAGTGTTTCCTCTACACAGGTGAGTTTTATTATGATGCTTATGATGGTATAAAGTCATTATGTGATGTTATAATCTTTGCTAAATTGGCTGTGTGTTTATCCAGGGTTCAGACTAAGCTGTGACAGTTCTGACCTTGTCTAGACAATTCCAAATCGATATTAAATGTTGCTTTTACTGGGGCTGTTTTATGTCCTAAAAAGAGTCAAGCAAACTGAGTAACATATTACTTGATGCATGTGAAGGTTATCAAACAGTGTTATTTTGAATGACTGTCAAAATAATCAGTTATGGGTTTTCATTTGAAGATGAAAAATTAACCCTCTATGGGACTACGTCATTTTTACATGATCATTAAAAAACAGCTTTAAAAAAAATAACACAAGCCTGGAACCAATCATATTTTATCCTAAATTTATCACCTAAAATCCTGTCTAACCAATAATATCAAATATTATTTAACATCCTGATGTCATGTCCTGCAACAATGACGTAAAGGAGACATGTTGGGTCACATGTATAAGTAGAGTCATGAACAGTTAATTTTTAAACTAGACTTCCAAACATTTCCTGAAGGAAATGTAACCCATGTGTTTGCTAGATTCGTGGCTGGTGTGACATAAAAGGAAGAAATATCTGCTGTTCAATTCATAAGTGGGATCTGTTTGTCAGTGTTTGTGGACTGAGTCAGGGCTTTTAAGCTCCTCCCACTTTCTGTGAGTAAGGGCCTTTTCTTGTTGCCTGGGAAACGGGCCTGCAGTTACGCACGCAAACACACACAGAGAGCTGACCTATGCTTCATTCACACTGACAGCGAAAAAACATCACTCAGTTCCCGTCGCCTGTGGCGACAAGGGGGCGGGGCTTCAAGCTGTGGCACAGATGTGTCCACCCAGGTGGAAATATCACGACAGTAGTCACTGTTGTTTTCACATGTCCGACTGTAATAATGTATTGAAACTATATAATGTATCTAAACTATACCGCTCACCATCGCTGTCACCTGAATCATCAGCGGCCATTGAAAATGAATGGCAGCTCGTCGCTCAGATCGCCAGTCAATGTCAGTGTGAATGCACCATTGGAGTAATGTCTGTCTGAATGCTAAATCCTACCTTTGAACACCTGCGATTTTTGAGGAAAACTGTAAAAAATTGGTGAACACAAAGTTGATCATAAGTGGCAGAAGAGTCTGAGGAACAAGTAGATGTACTTTTTATGTCTGTACTGTGAACAGTAAGTGAGCTACGGCAATTTTAAAAACTCAACACGAGACAGAAATTATTTTTAGAATGGCTGTCTATGGAGGGAAAGCCTTGAGATCATCCCAAACAGGTTCCTGTCATTTCACTTTAAAAAGACCTCGATCTTCAAACCCTTATTTATTTGAATTCTGAGAACCATGGCAACATTTGTGGAAAAGATTGTTTGCCTACTATTTATAGTTTTGCCATGAGGGCAAGTTATTGAGACATTTTTCAGGTGGATTTTTGCTTCTCTCATGCTCTAGTGATGACATCACCCACTGATAAAAAGTCAGATTTTGGCCTTTTCTGGGTGGATTTCACAAGTTCTCTATCGAAAACCGTAAATCACACCCTCATGAGAATCAAGGCCTGTGAATTTTTTGTTTGTCCCATGAAGAATGAATGGGGTTTTCTTTGGCATACTAATGTGAAATCTGTACGACATATCAGAATTATGAGACCACATGTGTAATCTCTCGGCCAATCCGAAGAATTTTTGTCCTTTTTATTGTAAAACGTTCTGACGTATCGTTTTAGAGCCCAATTCATTTTAGATGGACATTTCTGACCAGTTTTTCACATTTTATATGAAATCCGTGCATCGGAATTTCAATCCTGATAGATAGCACATCTTTCGAGACCGGGCCGCACATTTTAGCATCAACATTTTTGGTCATTTTTTGCCAAAGATTTTGTATAATAAAACACACGTGGAACTATAAAACATACATAGACCACCAACAAAAATATTACTAAAAAGCCTAAACTGGTTTTTAACTGTTTCAGTCATTTCATATGAAGAAATCTACAAATTGTTTTTCAAAACAGTTAAAAAGTAAAAAAAAAAAAAAAACAAATAAAAAAATCCTACTTCACTCAAAAAATTATTACACTTAATAGTGGCCTCTTAAGCCACATTTCATTTGTAGTCGTCCATTCAACCTTATGTTCATCAACTTTTCAGAATTCCTAACATTAATCTTTTATGTATTTTTTTTTATGATTTTAGAATAATTTAGAAATTAAATGTTCTGAGTATTTTTCAATCAGATATGTTAATGCGGATTATGCCATTTTTCTTTTAGCAACTGGTTTTTACATTAAGAATTCATGAAAATATATATATATCTTAAATATATATATCTTAATGGGACAAAGTCATTTAGGAATGACAGTATACCAAAATAAAGGTTTTTTTTTTTTTAAAGTGAGCATAGGAACTTTATTTTAGGCATTAATACACTTAAAATCTAGATCATTCATTTTTTAAAATTAATTTCCTTAATAAATCCCATAAAGGGATAATGATACCATAAACCGTAAATAATGACTTCTATATTTTATTCAGTGAGTCATTCTGTGGATACGTAGTGTAAATTCACTGGTGGTTTACTCTATGTCCTGAGTGTCTTCTTGTATATGCTAAGATTTTTGAATATCAACGTGGACATCTGACCCATAGTTGGGGGCACAGGGGATAAAAGAGTTTATTTTGTGGTCTAAGTCTTACTATTACTGTTTAATCAGCAACCTGAATATTGCTGTGACATTCATCAGCTGGAATGTCACTTTCCAACCAGTGGCCCCGCCCCATTAGGGTGATTTAAGTCAGACTGAAAATGGTCCTAGGTGCTTTCATAGACATACATAATAAGATTTTTTTTTAGTTTTTTCAAATTTTGGACCCCACCATTCATTTCTATGGGCTCTGGGATGGCGTGTCCAGATGTGGTTTCATCAAATGCACTGATGCGTGCTAGGGCGATACACACAGCATGCACACGCATCAGGAGACTGCAAGACCAAAGCTGAGGGGGTTTCTCCACCTGAAAGACAATCAACACGTTCCTGAGAAATACAATGGGACAGGAATGTCTGAATACATTACAACTAAGTTAAACAATGCAATGTAACGCTGAAAAGTTAGCTGCTAAAAAAAACCAAAAAAAAACCTTTCAATATCACTGAATATCAGATTCTGATTTATATTTATTGATTAGTTAATACTAATATTTTTTAATGTGTTATTTTATGTTTCATAAAATTTAACCCTTTGATGCATGAATTATGAGAACAAGGTTTTTTCCCAAGTGTTTTTAATTCAATTCAATTCAATTCAATTTTATTTATAAAGCCCTAAATCACAACAAAGTCATCTTTTATTTCTCTTTAGTCATGAAAACAGCAATGTAATTGGAAATTTTTAATGAACCTATTTCTTATGGAGTTGTTTACTCAGCTGGACAACATGTGTTTAACCCTGTAACCCCTGAGACTTTAGCAGTTCCACAGTAAAAAAAAAAAAGAATAAAATAAACAAAAACAGCCAAAGTGCTAAATAGAAATGAACAAAAAATTAATAAACCAAACAAAAATAAAAAGCAACATGAACAAAGTAAGATGCAAATGGAAAAATGTTAAAGATAAATCCTAAAATAAAAAATAAACTGTAGAAAAAACAAACAAAAAAAAACAGCAAAATGAACAAAAAATTAATAAATATTTACAAAATTTCCATAAGTCAGTTCCATGAACAAAACTCAGTAAAAACACAGATTAAAAAAAATTATGTATATATTTCTCTGAATATTTAAACTAAACAATCCATTCAGAATACATATGCGCTGATGCATCAGGGGTTAAAGGGTTAAGCTTTGAACCAAAGAAATGTGTATTTAAAACGTAATAACAGACACTATAACACTATGAAATAAAACATTTTCAACACAGTTTTTGTTTAAGACAAGTGATTGATTTACATGTAAACATGTTTGTGCAGATCAAGTTACAGTAATAATATGAACTAATTAATATGGAACTAAAACAACAAAAACCCATGAATATACAAGAGAACAACTGTAGAACAACTGTCCACTGCATTGCCCAGTATGCATCAAAGGGTTAATTTAAATAACACATTTTACAACTTGATAGCACAAGTTGTATAACTCCCATGCAGTTGGCCTGTGTATTTTATTCTATTAGTGGTAAATAGTGCATATAATTAAGTTTTAAATTTATTGGACTAATAAAATACTTTGACTCAAGTGGTAAGATTTTAAAATGTGAATTGACCTCATAGTTTCATTAATCATACAGGGCAAGATTAACTATTTAATTCAATAAATGGGGTAAATTGCAACATATTACGCATTCTATATTGATTTTATGTCTCATATTTTGGAAATATTACCAGATTACACAGTAGCCAGGCTGTGGACAGACACACTGCAGTCAACATCCATCTATATAGATTAGTATTTTTCACATTAAAAACTGTGTCCATTGAAAATGTAAGCAGCTGTCAGTTGGTGAAATTCCACCTCCACACAGCCTCGACACTGTCCGTCAGAAACAGAAGGATCCTGTGCTAATGGGCAGGAAAAACTCAGTGAGTTGCTATCCCTTGTTTGTCAGAATGGCGGGTTCATTCTGGATATTCAACAAGGTGACAGAGCCCATCTTGTAATTGGGTTTCTTTTTTCCTCTTTGATGCCGATTGGTTCTATCTCTGTCGTATCAAAGTGTCGCAGATGTGACACCAGGATAGACAAAAATCTGTTAATGTCAACAAATCAAAGACGTCGGTTTGGATAGCAGACTTTACAAGAGAAATAACAACAACACTGAGCCTCACATATAAATTCAGAGTCACACACATTTGTCAATTGGTGTCAAAAATGAAACGTGTTGGCTTTAATGCACAGTAATACATGTCTATCAGTCAAAACACCATTTTCACACATATCCTTACAAAACACTCTATTTGAGACAATCCTCTGTACATATAATTCAACCTATCATTCATTTTGGTTGACATTTTTGTCATAATATCATATTTTGCCCTAAAATTAGATTTCAGGTTGCCATACTCTATTTTAAATTTCAATCAAGGCTGACAGTTTCATTAAACAGTCATTTTTTTTCTCTTAAGTACTTCTCCCCCATTCTACTTAAATTTGCTCGAAGAAAAAAGGCCTTAATTGAAACGTCTCACCGCTATGACCTTGGAACTGAGACATTTATCTCTGCCTTTGTCGATAGTTACAACTTACTGTACGTCCTCAGCTAAAAAAAATGTCCAGTCAGGCATGCATCAAGGTGACCACTGTCAGCCAAATGGAATATGTTGGGTAACATCAGTGCGACCTTAAATCCAACTACTTTATTTAATCGACTCAAAGACATCTTTTATTATTAGACTGTTCAAAGTCTTTGAAATAAACGGAGTGAAATTCAGATCAATGTGCAAATGTGGTTTAATGCGCATAATATTCATCAGACAACATACACGACATTTACCACAATATCTATTTTAGTCTGAATATGTATGACTAAAAACGCAGCATCCAATCAAACATGCCACAAACAGGTTATGTTGAGCACGGCTTACTGTGATATCATGAAAGGCATCTGTTTTCAGTTAAAATGCAAAAATAATTGATCAGAAGAGAAGTCTGAGCATGTTTATTTCTCCCTCTGATCAAAGGGCATAATAAAATACCCATTGCATGCACTTGCGTCAGTTTATTTATCTCCGAACACAACGGATTACTTACAACATACACAAGCTTTTCCCTTTATTAAAAAAAAAAAAAACGTATATAAATAACTAACCTTCATCAGTTGCTTTTGAGGATTCTCCAGATATTGGTGTCATACACACTCATATACAGTCATTTTATTTACATATGGTACATTTAAGTAATTAGATAAAATATTAAATGTCAAAAAAGGCTGTTCTATATTCCAGTGGTTTTCAAATAGTGTGGCGGGTCTCCCCTGGGGGGCACCCCCCCCCCCCCAATGGTCTGTGTTACACCCCTGAAAACAGAAGAGATAGAATCACAAGTGATTTATGTTCATTTCCTTCAGTGTGCAGTTTAATGCAATCACAATAGTTACATTTGACAAAAGAAAACCACTATCATAACAACACACATCTGATGAACATATATAGTCCACATAAATGCAATAAATGGAACAAGCAACAGCAAAAAGAGGCGAATTAGCATGTCTTTAAACTCATATACAATACATTAGCATGTTCTAGCCTTATACGCTAGCACCATAGACATGTACAGTACAGACATAAAATGGCGGACTACATTTGCAACATTATGTATAATAAAACTCACTCAGTTAACAATGCTTATCTTGACCTTGGAAAACCCATAATAAACTAATGATTTTATGTTTCAACTTTTTTACATTCCACAATATAATCACAGTTTATCACAATTACCTGAAAACAGACAAGAGAGAATCAAAAGTGATTGATGTTTTATTTCCTTCAGTGTACACTTTAATGCCATCACAATAGTTACATTTGACAAAAAAAAAAGCACAGTCATCATGTCACCCATCAGATGAACATATATAATCCACATAAATGCAATAAATGGAACAAGCAACAGCAAAAAGAGGCAAATTAGCATGTCTTTAAACACATACATTAGCATGTTCTAGCCTTGTACGCTCGCGCCATAGACATGTACAGACATAAAACGGCAAAGTACATTTGCAACATGATGTATAATAAAACACAGTTACTCAGTTGACAATGCTTATGTTAACCTTGGAAAACCCATAATAAACTAATGATTTTATGTTTCAACCTTTTAGATTCCACAATATAATCACAGTTTATCACAATTACCTGAAAACAGGGGATATAGCATCACAAGAGTGATTTATGGTTCTTTCCCTCAATGTGCAATTTAATGCAATGAGAGCAGAAACCGTATAATCCCCCTAGAGGCAGACAAAGGCACAACCTATGGATCTCAGATACTTTCAGTCATCTGAGTCGATCAGATTACCTTATCTGAAATGGGAAAGATATGATCATAACATAAACATTCTAACTAGACATTAAAATAGAGGTTAAAATAACAAAACAGCTCAAATATTTTTAATAAATGTTCATTTATATTAATTCACATATGCCTTAAAACAGAGGTCTTCAACCCTGGTCCTCGTGGCCCATTGTTCTGCATGTTTTAGGTGTAACCCTGCTCCAACACACCTGATGAAAAGCAGTGGCTCATTATCAGGCTTCAGCAGAGTTTGATAATGAGCTGATCATTTGAATCAGGTGTGTTGGAAAAGGGTGACTTTGAAAATATGCAGGACAGTGAAGTGGGCCCTGAGGACCACTGTTTTAAGACATATGTGAATTAATATGAATTAAGATTTATTACAAATATTTTAGCTGTTTTGTTACTTTAACCTGAACTGAATCATTTAACTCTATATAAGGTATTTAACGTTATTAAAGCCTATCACAATTATCATTATAACATCTGCCCCGACCAACCAAATGAAAAATACAAGCCCCCCCACCCTCCAATACTTACACTGATCAGCACTAAAATCTAATTATGTGTGTCTTGTACCAGCATCAACATTCCCTGAAATTTTAAGACAAATCCATCAATCATTTTGTTAGTTATCTTGCTAACAGTCAGACAAATCCTGCTGTTTGGCAGAGTAACAACTAAACTGAAAATGACTGTTCATCAGAAAATGTTATGGTCAAGACCGCAGCCTTTAAAATGTAAAATCTGTGCAAAAATGTGGATGTGGTTTCTAACAGTTATTCACAAAATCACGACCTCCTGTTGGAAAAGGAAGAAAAGCTTTCTGTCTCTGAATATGGTTGGATTGTTGAAGAGCAAGGCCTCTGGCAACGCTCAGGCTGGATACATTAAGACAGCCATTTTGAAATTCTTCTTTCTTCTTTTCAATAAATTCCTTACTCTTTTTTTACTGTCTCAATACATTTTCTTCTTCATATATTTTCATACTACTTAAAACCAGTGAGCATACGTTGCGCAGCGGCAGTAGAAACAGGTTAGCTGTTAGCTTAGCTGTAAATCCACCGCGACATCCGCTTCTACTTCCTTCCTTCTACTTCCTCCCACAGGTGCCGCCTCCAATGCCTTCGCATTTGTGGGGAGACTCTGCTGTAGAACGGTCCACGTCGCCAGTCTTACAGAGTTTTCCTTAAGCTGATGATAGTCTGTCGGTCATATACTCTTCTTGCACCGTTCGGCTGAACTTAGCTGAACTGAGCTTAAAGTGGCTTTTTTTTTTTTTTTTTTTTTAAGGGTTTTTTTTTGTTTGTTTTTTTTATTTATTTATTTATTTATTTATTTAAAGAAATTACACTTGCCTCGATGAGGTATACAGAAGAAGCATGTTGAACATAAAATATAACAATACAGGGGGGAGGAATAATACTGTAAGGCACAATAAAATTATAGGAATTACTTACAGCAAATCAGTGATGATCAATAGTAGAGCAAAGGGGTACATTCAGTTGCCTAATATACAATTGAAACTGTATGTAGGTCACAATTAAATAAAAGAGAAAATGTTTGTTTAAATCTGACATATTAGAATTATATTGAAACATAAAAACTTTTTTAGATGTAAATACATTTAAAACATTAGATATTTTGCAAAAGAAGAATAAATCCTTTGAGCAGATGTTGATTTTTGAAGTTTCAGTGGCAAAACATATAATTTGAAATCATTTATGAAGTGATTAAAACAGGGTCTGGTGTCACGCGCCGTTAAAGTGGCTGTTACCGAGAGACACAGCGGCAGGTCCGTGAGGGTCAAAGGGTAACGAGAAGCATCATGGGTAACTCCCTCATAGCCAATGGGATGCAACGTACGTGACGTATTTACGTAAATGACGTAGTTACGTATAGAAATGTACTGTATTTTTGTCTGGTAGTTTTCAGTTTCTTTTGTAAATATAATTTTATTTTGTATTCAGAGACAAAAAGTTAAAGTAAGGGTTTTTCATAATTTGGAATTTTCATTAGCAGATGCTTTTGTATGTAGAGGTACCACTGTAGTTTTTTTCCCCCATTAGTTACACTTGTATGCACAAGTTATATTTGCACAATTTGAGGGTCAATGGAAAATCAATTACTGTTTCACTCCATAATTTACTCTTAGCAAGTGTATTTCTTCATTTCTAGTCACAATATCTCCTCAATCTTAAAATAAGGCATAATCTGCTAAAGAGTAATGTTTTAGTGAGGTATAAGAATTGACTTTTAGAAAATAGATCTGGAAAATCTTACCAAAATAATTTTCATATGTTTCATTGGTAGATTCATTTTCTTGAAGTAAGCAAAAATAAATAAATCTTACACTTGGTAAGATTTAGATTTTCCCCCCAGTATTTAAAAAATACAGCATCATTTTAAAACGTGCAGTTTTCAAACAGAAGGTTTTACTTTTTGGCCCTGGAGTCTAACAGGGGTGTCAAACACGCAGCCCGTGGAACAAAACCAACACATGGTATGAATTTGCAGGAGATCTTAACAATCAGTGATGTCAAAATCATTTTAATTCAGGTACTACATTCAGCCCAATTCAATCTCAAGTGGGTCAGTCAGTAAATGACAATCTCAATAACCGTTAAACACTGACTAATTCAATTTTGTCTCTATTAAAATGTAAAATAACATGAAACGGTTTACATTTACAAACTATCCTTTCACAACATATTTGCAATGTTACTAAAAGTTTTGTGTAAATGTACATCCATTGTGATCTGGAAGTTGTGCATTATCACATGTGTAAATAATAAAAAAATAAGCATAATATTGTTAAAATTGCACCTCTCTTAAGATATTTATTTCACATTTTTTGTGAAAACATTTTCATTTCTGTACTATGGGTTTCTTCCAATACTTTATACGGTACATGTAGCCTTTGCATAAAACCAATCACATTCATTCTTATACTAATGTTCTGCTGAAGGGGATTCAATAGCACATCAACATACTCTCTCAAACACATTAAATTAAATGTAATTATTGAGGCCTTAGAATCATAGATATAATATATAATTACATTTAGCTTTTTGTCATGATCCACTGTAACATAACACACAGTTTAGTTTTGGTGAAGGACAGTTATGTGAGTCTTAATAATAGTGAGGTAATGTTCAACCACCAGTCTTTTCTCTGTGTTTACCATCGCTCTCACAGGTTCTACTGAGCAAAAATGCTGAATATCATGTGAAGGTTGAGGTGTGTATTTATCCAACAGAGCACTCCAGTCCTGTCCTTGGTCATAATCACATATTCATAAGCAGAAGATTCACCACACAGATGTAAGGGGAATATTAGTTTCCCATTTCAAACAAACATTTCACATAGGTGATGATGATGATGATGATGATGATGATGATGATGATGATGAGAGAGTTAAGATCTATCTATGTGTAGCATAAATAACAAGAGCAATAATAATAACAATAAATGAATATATATAATACAGTACAATGGTGCATGTTGAGATTTTTATGTCATAAGAAAAATAAAATCGAAGTTTTAAAATAATCCCCCAAAGTTTTGTATAAAATATGTAAAATTATTTCACCCTGAAGCTTTGTCACTGCCCCCGCATGCCTCAAGATATTGCATTACAATATAATTGACATTCCATATATAAAACAAGTAGTTATGTCATGAGAAAATGACAGTTTGAGTATTATTATTATTATCACTACCTCCAAGGAAGTATTACATATGGGTCTGTTTGTTTGTCTGTTTGTTTGTTTTTCAGCAGGATTATGCAAAAAGTGCTCAACGGGTCAAGGAAGAACCTATTAGATTTTGAGCAATGAAGGTCAAAGGTCAAGGTCAGACTAAAGGTCAATAGCTAAAACACATCAGTGGTAATATCTCAGGATTCAGACAAGATAGAATCTCATGTTTTTTTCATTCACATCGTCTCACCTTCAGACATCAGATGGGTCAACAGCTATGGCTTGATCATGTCACGTTTTGACGCCATGTCAAGCCTTGGCGGAGGACTGTTGTCTCTGAGTGCCTTGTTATTATTTATTATCATTATTATTATTAGTAGTAGTGTTGTTATGCATGACATTATGGCCCTGTCCCATTTCTCCCCCTAACCCTAAAATTTCCCCTAACCCTAGATTTTGCGCGTTCATGTGTAGGGGTAGGGTGTCCCATTACCTAGGGGAGTAAGTGGGAGTGCGATTTTGCCCTTAAAATCAACCCTCAAAATGTAGTGAGGTTGGTTGCGGACTTCGTTTTGAGTGGAAGATGAATTTACCCATGATGCACTGCGAGCTCAGCGAGCCGACTGATTTCTGACAACAAAAATGGCGGCCGCAGCTGATGGAACTGGACCGGTAATGTTACCTTGTCAAGCTAGCGGTAATGCTAACGTTAATGTTATAAATCGCCAACTATTGAAGAAAAAATACATGAAAATATTTAAATAAATCAACATACCCGAGACAAGACCGAAAGGCAAAGTAGACGGCGAATGCGTCTTCTGTTTTGCTGCATTTGTTCTCTGCGCATCCCGAAGGTAAATAAACAGAGCCAACACAACAGGCAACACAGCTGGGACCGGCATTTGTCCTCCGTGTAAATAGTAGTCAGCTGCTGTCAGTCTCGCGGAGGGGTGGTTTCATATTTGGCGGGGTAGACTTGTCAGAGTGTGACGTGAGCACGTTTGTTACGTTCACTTCGCGAGTGGTGTCCCATTTTCAGGGGGAATTATTTCCCCTTGATGAGTGGAATTTACTTTTTAGGGCACTTAAAACCAAGTGGAAGTTTTAAGGGGGAGAAATGGGACGGGGCCTATGTCTACTTATCAAACATCTAACCCAACTATATATATATATATATATATATATATATATATATATATGTGAAAACATAAATAAATGTAGCAGACGAACATAGGCTTTGTCTTTGGTGAAGGTGGATAATTACCCAACCAAACATTTCCTCTTGTATTAACTCATGCGTATGTTTACACATGCTCATGTTTAATTAGTTATGTGCTGTTGTATTTTATTACTCCACTATAAGTCGTTTTCATTACTATAGTACTGTACACAGTATATGTTTTTGTGGTTTGTTTTAACTGGGCTTGTGTTATCTTTTATTGTCTTGCTCAGCAGCATTAATTATTGAATTGACTTTCTTTTATAGGTTTTAACTCACATCAGCTTTTATTAGTTTGTTGTCAGCATTCTTATAGTATTATTATTGTATTGTCTTTGAATGTTTTTCTTTGTCTTAATTTGTGTTTCATTTTGTTGTTTTACTGCTTTTGATTCATGTGTTGAGTTAAATTACTGGCTATTGATTTCATTCGTTTCTTTAATAGATCTCGATTCAGTTGTTTATCTGATTATTTTAATCGTAGTTATTTTTCCTTTCAACACTATCTTCTAAGTTTTTGCTTCGGCTTGTACTCAACCATTTATGCAGCACATTGTGTTTTCACCTCACAGAGCAAACACACAGTCTACAGCAGCTCTTCATTCTTCCATTGATTCACTATGATCTACAGTCTACAAATAATCATTGTAGTATATTTTATACTAGGCGTCACCTTCCTATCCTCTCCTTTTTGAATGCTTCTCTTCTCGACATTGCATCCTGTTAGGATTTATAATACTAGGCATACAGGACCAAAACTGTCCATCTACATCCAGGCTACATTTATACGGTGATGGTGAAAACAGAAGATGCAAAAATGGTGTTTTTCATCTGGTATTTTCATTAGGAAATCCTTGTTTATACAAAGATGCAACAGTAGGTGAAATACAATTGGATAGTCATGCTAAGCTGCAAGGTGGTACTGTGATAGAATGCCAACATGCCCTGTTTTTTTTTTTCTGTTTTTGACGTATGTAATTGTACACCTGTCTCGGTTATGAGACAGGTGGTTCGAGTATTGTCAAACAGGTGGAACAGGTAAAATTGAGTGAGAGAGGAGGGGGAGTGGCAGCCAATCAGAGCAGCTTCATTACTGTGTCATGGATATCTATGAGGAAGAACCAAAAAACTGTGTTGTTTGACCTCAAGTCATTTTTCTACCCTCCAAAAACAACTTGAAACAAAGCAATCCAGACATTAAGATGAATGCAACACACAATGCATTCAATAACAATGGAGAACACAATCACACCTTTCACTGATTTGAACAAAACAACTGATTTAGCGTCTGCAAGTGTACGCCCCGCCGACTCTTGTTGTATGCCGCTTTGTGGATATCTGTGTAAATCTATTTTCTTCCAGAGGCATCCAAATCGAAAAAAAAAAAGGAACACGAGTAGAACAATTGAAATTCTATCATAATTAAGACCCCGATTGCAAAAAAAAAAAAAAAAGCATTATCCTTTAAGAAAACTGTTAATTATGCAATTGATTTAAACAGAACTAAAAGAACAAAACCCTCGAATATACAAGAGAACAACTGTAGAATAACTATCCACTGGAGTGATCAGTATTAAGCGAAGGGTTAACTTGGTACTGCACTAACTTCCTCATGAGCCCAGTATAATATTGACATATCCTGCATGTCTGAATGAGAAAAGGGTCTAATTTGGGGAGAAAAAAAAGAGGTTGAATCTCCAAATGGAATATGGAGTGTATATGACAAACTCAGAATAACAGTAACATTTGAGTGCACATGTAAACAAATCATTGCTTTAGAAGTTATGTTTATTCTGTAGTTCATCAGAGTCTTTCTACTGATTGTTAATTTGGTCGGTCTTTCTGTTAGAATATCTGTGCATCAACACATTCACAAGGAAAAAAATCTTTAATTGCACTCTGGGTTGCAATGTTTGTTTACAACCAGTAGAGAGTTATTGACCTTAATTTGAGCGGATGGCAGAGACGGCCGCCACCGTTGTTTATTGTGTTATTTCAAGGTTAGATTTATGTATGGTGTTGGAAGTCTTTAATAAATAAATTTTATCTGAAGGTCTGAGGACCGATACAATCAAGTGAATGAAAATGATCAGCTGTCCTTTGCGTGATCATTTGGTTCAGTAAAATTAAAAAGTTTTTGATCCCATGCACCTGTCGTAGAGAATTTATAGGGTGTAGTTCAAGGTGATTGAATTGGAAGGTTTCCAAAGTCACATAAAAATCTAGAGCTGTAGAAACCTGACTGCACATAATACACATGGAATACCGATGCCCTACACAGTGAAGAGCCATGAAATTTCAGCGAACCTGTTCATTCCTCCTAGAAGATGGTTCCTTTGGATTTTGGCAACCATATAACCTCTTCATTTCTGCTCGCAGCACTTATCCTTTTTGTACATAATAAGTTGTGTATTATACTTCTTGAATCACACTTGAAATTCTCCAAACTACTTCAATCTTCACATCATTGCATCACTTTTACACATAAAAAAAAAAAAAAAAACGATTCTAATTTCTTTGAACAAATTGCAAATCCTTTGATACATCCATGTCTTGTGTCCATGTGTAAATCCTACATTATCAATTGCTTATGGATCATTCCATGTCAAAGCAATCAGAGAAACAGAGATTTGCTTAAGGTCTGCACACAATATGGTATTTTATATGACATTAAATTTAATGCAAATACGAGTAATGTCATGATAGTGAGGAGTAAAGAAGATAAGAAGATGACATTCCCTGATTTTTACCTGCGTGACAGCCCGCTCATCGTGTGTAAAGACGTTAAGTATCTTGGACATATAATATCTGATGATCTCTGTCATGATCATATTTACCGCCAACGACATAAATGATATGCCCAGGGTAATATGTTACTTTGTAAGTTTAGTATGTGCTCTTCTAACATCAAAGCCTTCTGTGCACCCATGTATACTGCCCATTTCTGGTGTAAATATAAGAACAGCAGCTACCAGAAGCTCACAGTCGCATATATTGACACTATGGGATTACTGATGGAGGTACCTAGGTGGTCCAGTTGTTGTCCAGTACCTGTTTGCTTATTCTGATGTAAAAAAAAAAAAAAAAAAAAAAAACTTACTCCAATGTGCCTGGATGTGATGCAGTCCTGAGAAATGTAATTTATCAATTTATGTGCAGACTGGATTATTTTCAAAATGTGATTCTCTAGTAAATCCAACAAAGAGCTCTGTGAGGTTTTCCTCCAAGTATAGATGACATTTTTTTTTAAATTAGCTTGTTGTCTTTTGTAGGCCCTGATGTGGACCATGTATTTATGTCTGATGTAAATAAAGAAGACGCCACAAAATTCTCAAAAAATTCACATAGGTTTCTCTTATGGACATGTGAAATAATACCAACTTTTAGACCAACATCCCTAATAGTTCTGAAGTAAAGGACTTCCAACTGTAGGGGTATTTTTTATTTATTATTATTATTACCTCTGCTAAGGAGGTATTAAATTCCAGACTGTTTTTTTGTTTGTCTGTCTGTCTGTCTGTCAGCAGTAGGGTCATCAGATGTCCCAAAAAATTCAGGACATTCACAAATTCTAAGCTGTTGTCCCCAATCTAGCTGTATGTGTTCCGAAAATTAAACTTATACCAAATAATGACTTGTTATCCCCAGGTAAACATGTTAAAGCTGTTTGCTCAGCCTCGAATGTTTCAAATGGCTGCGTTCAGCCCCAGCTAAGTTTATCTATTTGTTATTTTGTCATATTCTAGTTCTATTCAATTGCTACAGTATGCAGGAACAGTGACTGGCATGAATATTTGTCGACAATAGAGATAGATTAATGACGATTTGAAGAAGCGCAACTTCATTTTTATCATATTGTGTTACTGTTCAACTTTTCATGCCTCCACTTTCAACAATGTTAGACCTATATAGACGTAACATTTGTATGTGTATTGCGTACTTGTATTAATATTTGACTATTAAATATTTGATCAACATTCATTTGATAAGCTTGGAAATTCATATGTTTTTATTGAGCACACTATTTGTTGTTGTTGCTTAAGTTAAGCAAACTAAATAAATAAATTAAAACAATAATAATAAAATTGGGAATTAAGGAACAAAAAAATAATCTGCGAGTCTTTTGTCCAAACATGACTTCTTGTAAGTTACTCTGTAGGTGATTCTGTCTTATTCTAACTGTGATGGGATATTTTGACTAGAAATGAGAAAAATACACTCAGCACGATTTGGATTTTTTTTCACTCTATGTAATTTGCAGGGCTTTGGCTGAGACAGAATAAGGCAACTGGATTCAAGATGAGTTGACCTAAAAGATATCATTTCCCACACATTGTCAGATTCACTGTGTATGAGTCATTTTGCGTACGACTGACAGATAATACAGAAAATAGAGCTTGTATCAATGCCTGACATTTAGCTGAATGTCTCAGGAAAAGCAGTTATTTACTAATGGTTGCACATGTCATTGATTATACGTATTATTTACCACAGAGTCTAACAAACAGAAAGTACAAATCCAAGTTTTGGCACAATCTGCTGTTACAGTGTGTCTGGAACTGGTTCTGGGAATAATGCTAAACACAGATGCCTCAGGGATCATTAAAGACATCTTTCTAAGCTGAATTATGCTATAAATACACACACTAGGTTTTCAACCCAGACTGTGAGTCAAAATGACATTCACATCCATGTTTTTGACCTATGAGTAAATGCCAAGGTAAACAAAATACAAAAGCTTTGTACTTTCCCTCCCCACCGTCATATACCACAAAACCAAAGAAATGATAACAATATTGAAAACACAGTCCTATCCATCCAGCATTTTTGTGGCAGTCTGACCTCCTCAAAATTTAATAAAAGTGGAAGCACATTGGGAACTGTTTTCTCAAACACATCAGATGTCAGCGACAAGGAATGAAATAAAAATTGAGATGAGATTAGAATATGTTGTGAATGTGTGAAAAACTTTCTCCATGTCGATCATTTCATATACATTATAGACACTATAGGGATAAAAGTATTGAATTCAGGTGGGGGAAGTTTGGCCTACAAAACAATAATAACATAATATAGTTTTATATTATCATAAATATAATTTTATTGTATTGGTTCCTTTTTTAATTTGTTATATTTGCTTCAAAATGCTTTATGTAATTTTTCTTAACATTGATTTTGTTTATTTTTATCCATAATGAATTTAAATGCCGACCTATACAGTACATATATATATATATATATATATATATATATATATATATATATATATATATATATATATATATATATATATATATATATATATATATATATATATATATATATATATACAGAGAGAGAGAGAGAGAGAGAGAGAGAGAGAGAGAGAGAGAGAGAGAGAGAGGGAGGTAGGTAGCCATACATACATACATACATACATACATACATACATACATACATATACACATATTTGTCACTATTTTTTGTGTGTTTTTGTGATTGTGAATAATAGTTTTTATACCTCCTGTTATATCTTTTTTATTTCTACTTTTATATCTCCTCCGTGTACATCTTATTTATTGATATGTAAATGGTATATAGGGTTGGGACCCGTTTGAATTATAATGATACCGGCTGTATTGTTTTGTAGCCCAGACCCATGTGAGAAAAGAATCCTATGAATTCAATATGCACCACTACCTTTATAATAACAATAGTAACATAATGTGTACAAACAATATGACTCTAAATGCCAGTAATTGTCACATTCCTCTAATGATGAAATTTGGTTCCATGTATGACACACTAGGATGTATTCAGGTCTGGTTCACATTAAAGTAATGCTGCAAAATGTTTTCTATGAAATATGAATTTGTTTTCAAAATGGAAATGGGTTTTCTAAATGCAATTTTGTTAATGTTTTTTTTTTTTTCAAATGTGAATGTGTTTCACACTTCTCGGCCAGTGTGAAAAAGTACCTGACAGAAAATTATATTGAATCCACATTTTTCCACAGATTTTGGCTTTTAAAGGCTGTGGTCTGATGAACAGCCTATTTCAGTTTAATTATTGTTTTCAATAAATTGCTTATTTCAATCTTTTTTCTGTCTCACTCCCATTTCATTCCTAATGGTAATGTGCCACTGGTGGAACTGGGTGTGGGTAGTAGGCCCATAAAGTGGTGGGGGTGGTGTGTGTTTTCAAAAATGTTGCCCTAATTAGAACTGACTTGTTCTGTGCATTTCCTTTGCTTTTGCTTTTGTCACTTACGTCACTGCAGCCATGCCAGATAAAACCTGCCTTTCACATGTATTCAATACAGATGAAAAATCAGCCCGGCTTTTAAATCACATTGTGTAAACTAAATAAACATGTACTCCTCCCAATAACCTTTTGGTAAAAACACCCAAGACAAAACACAAAACTAAATTAGTTGTGCTGCTATTTTGCCCATTTGAGAGACTCTGTGTGTCCTTTTTAGTAGATAAACCACTATGCATTTTTGATTGTGTATGTTTTTACACGCCCAAACCTCCTAAAACAAAAGCCCAATGTGACTGTGCTGCTCTTTTGAGTTCATGCACTTTGCCCGTTAGTTGTCAAATGACGCTTTGTCAGTTTAACTACAGTCCAGGAACTACAGTTTTTTTGGGCCTATAAAAATATTTGTCTGTAAGTAATGTTATATATTAAGATATTAAAGCTGTTCATTGTCAATTGAGGCACCTTGTGTTGTTTAATATCTTTATTTTTGTGTATTAACGGAATATGTTAATACTGTTAGCATAAATATGGGATTTTCTATGCATTTTAGCATTGTGCTAATCGCTATCATTAACTGATGTTTTTCTTTTCTTTTTGGAACTGTAGCTCACAGTAAGTGAATGTCATGTATAGTTTACACAGAACAAATATATTATGTTTTGATCTTATACACACTCAGAAAAAACTTAATTATATGTGATCATAAAATAAATTTAGCTTTTAGCTAGCTGGACATATATATATATATATATATATATATATATATATATATATATATATATATATATATATATATATATATATATATATATATATATATATATATATAGTGCTAAGGTAAAACAATGATTATGAATGTTGCCTTATCTGCTGTTTAGTGATCAACTATATTTTTTGTGCTACATTCAAATTATTCTGACTAGAAATTACAGTAGGCATGGAAAAAGTTTATAAAGATGGACTGGAGTGTATTAAATCACTTTCAACAAAAACACGCTTTTTTTTCAAAACTGTTGGCTGAAGGAGGACATCACAGACAGGAGTATGTACTTGTGTCCACTCCAACTACACTACTACTGAATGCTGGCAGCAATTAAAAGTGGCATTGCATCATTAAAAATAATTTTGCCTCAGAGAATAACATGGAAGTCATTGCACATCTTAGAAAACAAAAAGAAAAGGCAAAATAATAAAATAAATAACCAAGTAAAACCTCTGTTCCTACTTCATGTGGGAGCAGGTTTTTTCCACCTCATTCTGTTGCCATTTTCACTCACTCATTACACAATTATTCTAAAGAAAAATGACAAACGTGGGAATTACAGACACTTATGTGCAGTTGCTACCTGAGGCAAACACATTCAGGTCTATAATGTCTGTAATTCCTTTAGCCAATTATTGTGGCACTGATCGTTTTAATACAGAAAATGTCATAATGATCTGTAAATTTGTCAATTTTGAAGCAATGCAGCCATTTATAAGCACCATATTGAGAAGACACTGTTTCGTATGAGGACATTGTAATTACAGTGTAAAGTAGTATTAATGTTGAATCAATATGCTAATTACTGTTATATCTGGTATTAACCACACTTTATACACTGCAAGGATATTCTCAAAGTATCTCACATCATTTAGTAATTTTCACACTTTTATACCCCTAATAACATTGTTCTATGTGATATGTAGGTGGGAAAGTTTGTATTAAATATGTGAGAACCTTTAGAAATAATTAATGTGAACAATAAAGTGTATTCCTTATAAATATGCTGAAATTCAGTAGAAACATCTCCATAAACACAGTACAATTTAATTTAATTGTTATTTTTTTGTGTAGAAGATAAATGGAGCATTTTTGGTGTATAAGAAACTAATTGCAGAACAGATACATTAATAAATAAAGATAATCAAGACAATAAGTCCTATGTACGCTAATAAAAACAAAATAATTTCAATATGTACTACTCAAAGAGGAGTGGGAAGAAGAAAACATGCTAAATCTCAGCCCCGTCTTACATTATACAACATAACACATAACCTTTTTATTACATTAATTGCGTGATCAGAGCCTATGAGGAGAATGAGTAAACAAGCTGCAGTCAGTGAGCAAAAGTGAGTGGAAAGCATGTGTTTGTAGAAGCTTTGTGCTCCACTATTGTCCTATAAAGATTCTTAAGAGCAGGAGTGTCAAACTCATGTCGATTCAGTACAATCTCAAGTGGGCCGGACCAGTAACAGAATAGTGAAAAAAGTTAAATGACATTATCAAAGTGTTTACATCTACAAAGTTTCCTTAATATAATATGAACAACCCCCATTTTTTATAAAAAAGTAAATTAAATGTTAACAATATTATGCCTCCGTTTACCATTTATACATATGTATTACAACTTAGATATGACAGTGATCTACAAATACAGAAAAACATGTAATAAAAGGCAAATATTGTTAAAAGCACAGTTCTATGAAGACATTTGACATTTTTCAATTTTGTTTAGGTTTGTCACATTTTATGTGAAAGGATAATTTATAAATGATAACATTTCTATGGAGGTTTTCTTTTTATTAATAGGTTATTATGACAGTAGTTTACTGGTCTGATCCACTTTAGATCACATTGAATATGGAATATGAACTAAAATGATTTTTACAGCCCTGGTTGTTAACATCTTCAATGTCATTCCTCGTCTCATCATCTGAACCCACTTTATCCTCACTAGAGTCATGGGGGTATGTGGGGGCCTAATCCAGCTATAATGGGTGAAGGCGGGGTACACCCTGAATGATACGCCAGCAGGGTTGAACATATATCGACAAACACATTCACACCTATGGGCAATTTAGATTAACCATTTAACCTAATAGTGCATGTGTTTGGATGGTGGGAGGAAACTGGAGTACCAGGGGAAAACCCACACAGACACAGGGAGAACATGCAAACTCCACACAGAAAGGTCTGGTGTGGGAATTGAACCAGGGTCCTTCTTGCTGTGAGGCACCAGTGCTAACCACTGCACCACCGTGCCGCCCTCAATGTTATTCCTATATTTCAGAAATTTGTCTCAGGGGTCAGATTGGACCCTTTGGCAGAACACCTGTGCATTAACATTATCATGCATGACCTCCACATAGCTTAAAACTGTGCATGACTTTTGTCACCACTTTTTCATCAAATTTGGAAAACCCGAGTAATAACCTAAGTATCACAAAATCTTTCTGTGAGTGACCGGAGTCTCGTCTCTAAGGAACAATTTCAACACGTACAATCTATTTGTTTACAAACAGAGTCAGTGGGTCATGTTGGCATGTTCAGAAATCTGTCGCGACATGCATTGTGGGAAACAAAGCCCCATGCAGCTACAGTAGCAAGAGCCACTGAAGCCGTTACCATGTTTGTTGCCAAGGCAGCCATAATGTAACTGTGTAGGGGGCGATGTGGCGATGTCATTGGGCCAAGTCTGACCGGGGACTGATGGAGCGGAACTGGGCCTCAGTAAGAAACAAACCGACTTTGTTAGTGTGTGATCATACAAGCTTCCCAAGTGTCCTGGAAAACTTGGAAAATGATTGAACAATTTTCTTGTCATCAAACATTATTTATATAGAATCCGTGTATCATTCGCTCATTCATTTTTCAAAATTAAACCAAAAATAAGACGATGAAAAAACAACTAGTTTCTTCATTATTTGTTTCCAAAAACCAAAATAAAATTAAAAAATTAAAAAATCTGGTCATTTTTCGTTTTTGTGTTGAAATGAATAATGGAAAAAACGTTTTACTCAAATTTGACCTGAAGCAAATTTGACCTGAAGCAAATTGAGTAAAGATAGAAACCTAAGCAAAGATATTCATTTTGGTTTTGGAAACAAATAAAGAAGAAATAAGTTGTTGTTTCATTGTCTTATTTTTGGTTTCATTTTGACAAACGAATGATACACGGATTATATAGCACTCTTTATTCATGGTGCATGTAGCACAAAGCGTATATACAGCAACCACTTGGCTTTTATAACATAAATATTAGTGTTGTGACATTCGTGAACAAGCTGATTCTTTTGAACAGCTCTTTAGAATGAACGACAGGAGCCAAGTCGTGGCTGAGTGGGAGCCATTCTTTTTTTCCCCCCTATGGTGTCAGATTTCACACACAAAAGCACCACCTTCGCCCCCCTACAGCGAGAGAGAGAATCACGCAGAACCCCCTCCCACTCTTGGACTCTTGCTGCGCTATGATTGGTCAATCAACATTCAAGTGCAGAGAATACTCACATGTAAAAGTACATGCTTCTTTACACGTGACTATTCCCCACCCTAGAATGTTGATTGACCAATCATAGCACAGCAAGAGTCCCACAGTGGGAGGGGGTTCTACGTCTGTCAACGGTGGGAATGTCAAAAGTCAGTTAGTTAAATCACACAACTTTCCAGCACATTTGTTTGTTCAGAGATTGAAATAAATATTTACAAATTAAAATGAGTCTGGGCCAAAGGAAAAGGAGAAGTGTCTGGATCCACTTTAAACGGGTGTGTGTGTGTGTGTGGGGGGGGGGGGGGGGGGGGGGGAGTTGAATAGGTTGAATAAACCTATTGGAATATTTGATTAAAAATACCTCATTGTGCAGTTTAGACCAATCTTCAAGTCTATGAAGGCCTCTGCCAGATCCTTTAGGTTAAAACACCACTGGGTAAAAGCACATAATTACTTGTCAACATATTATAATATGAGTGGTCTGAAAAGGAACATTAATTCTACCCACTTCTGTGCATTCTGTAGAAAATGTACCCCTTGATAGGGTAGATGATGGGGTGGAAAACACTATTCGTGTCTAATGACTGGAGTGTTCAGGCAGGAGTATAATAGACAGCTGTAATTACAGATCACTGCTAGGATTTCCAAAGACACAACTTATTTATATGTCCACAGAAGAGCTTGGAAAGTGGTCTCACTTTTTCACTGAATCATGAAACAGAAGCAGTTCATGTATTTTAGATCAGATAATCAGATATAGAAGGAGTATGTTGTCAGACTCTAGAGATGTTTCCATATTCAGCTCCTGCAGCTTTAATGCCTTTGCTTATCTTATCCCAGAAAACCTGGAAAATGATTGACAGATTTTTTTTAGACATGGAAAATATATGGAAAGTGTTGTGACCTTGTGCGTCGAAACTGAGACGAACGAAAAGGAAAAAGTTTTTCAATAATGTAGTGAAAATATACAAATATTTTTAGAGGAGGTACAGAAGAGAAACCTGTGGGTGGATTTGTATTATTTTATGATACATTTGCCATGATTATTTTACATAGTAAAATTATAGCCACAGACTAAAAAAGTTAAAACTGTAGAAAATTACTCTTCCATGTGATAACTTGTCCTGGAAAAGTCTTGGAAATATTTCAAGGAACAAGTGGGAACCCTGTTAAGTCTAAACCATTGTGGCCAATTATTGCTACATCCAAAAACTAGACAACCTTACATGTTGTTTAATAACATAGTGACTTAAACTGAAGAGGGACCAGATCAGGTACTTACCCATACTTAGCTATAGTAGAGCTCTGTCAATAAACTGAGACAGAAGAACAGCAGTGTCCATAAAGACGAAGCTTTCAGAATCTGTTTAAGAGTCTACTTTTCTACTTTGGCATTTAAAAAAAAAATAATTTTAATAGAATAAAAGTTATTTGCCAAACATACAGTGTTACCTATACTTACGAAATTAATTCCAGAAGTGGTTTCGTACCGATATTTTTTTCGTAAATAGAGTCACATTTTACATTTAAAAGGCCTGATTTATTCCAAGGCTCCAAATACTACCACTCAAACCCTTTAAAAATTATGGATGGATTTTGATGACATTTTCAGGATAGGTAATGGGTTGCTTTTCTAGTTTATTTTACAATTATTCTATATGTTTTAGGGCAGTAAAATCCCTCACCACCACCAACCACCACCACCACCACTTTTTTCAGACAGGTGTTAAAATGTTTTTCTCTTGTATAACGGTCAGACATATAACAAGTTATTAATAGTGACTCATGTTGTTGGTAACAAGCGTAATGATCTTTTTCCTGCAGTCACTGCTCAACAAAGCTAAAGGAGACTCCATCCATATGATGGTGTTGTTGCAAACAGCTACAACTCATTTACATCCTGTGGATCGTTGGTAATATTACAGCCCTCCGTCTTATGGGGTCCTAATCTAGTCCTGCCCTGGACTGGATCTTACCCTGATCCGAGGTGTCTAACATAGACTGTACTTAGGCTGTAAATTATGGTGAAGCATTCGCCTGGCTCTCTCACTACTCTATCACAGTCTCCGTCCCGCTAACGCTAACATCCTAAAATGACAGTGAAAACCCCCTATGTGTCACCCTAAAATGTCAGTAGCTGCTTCTGTAGATCCGGCATTTGGTGCACGCCAGGTGGAGATTTTAAGGCCAGGAAGAAGGCCCGAAGGACGAATTAAGTAGAATTAGGTGGAAGAATGACTAAGATATTATCAGAACCATCAGATGTTGTGCACACATGAATGTGGCCTTTACATACACACTTAAGTATTTATATATGGGGAATAAAGTTAGAGAATTCAACTTCTGTCTGTTTAGGAGTATTTATTTCATGCAATTCAGCGAAGCAAAGTGTAGAAAATGTAGTATATATGTAATTATATCATTTTGTTTACCTAATCAAGCACTATCCTAATGTAACCTGGTTAAAAAATAAGTTATAATCAGTTATAAGTTAATCAGAAGTGTTGTTCAGAAATATTTTAAATAGCATAAATACATTTCCTTAAGCATGTCCACAAGTTCAACTTTTTGCGCGATGGTTAACATCTTCCTCTGTCTTTTGGGTGCCTTTGACTGCACGTGCTTTGGTCGGTGCAGAACATTTCGTCAACGCTGTGGGTTTTGTCGGGGGAGAAAACTTTGAACGATTGAACTTTTATGTAAATTTGGCAAAGCTGAACACATTCTGTACTATACAAAAGATACAGCACTGATGAGAGTGGCTGACAATTGTCTCCAGTCTCTTAGCCAATCAGAACACAGGAAACAATGCATGTTCAATTGCACTAAAAACATCTGTAAAACACCAAAGCCACAAAAGGTGAACCATGTTATAGTGAGAGACAACTGTATTGGAAAACTGTCATTGAACTGAAGGCTGTGGGTGCGGGTTCACCCGGGTGAGCTCATGAATAGTAATAAGTTCAGTTATTAACACATTACACTGACCAGCTTTAATAATTGACCAGATTTCTCCACTAATTTCTTTTTCGTGCCAATACAGACAGGCGAAGAAGTGTTTCATTTTCAAATCCACTACATAACACAAACACTTATGGACCTAAAATACATATAAAAAAAACAAAACAAGTAAATATGGTTTTGTGTGGTAGAGCACCTTTAAATAGGTATTTTTGTTATTTGACTGTTTTAGGTTTGGTCAGGATTTTCTTCTTTATTACCTCTGCCAAGGGTTGGTTTGTCCGTCTGTCTATCTGTTAGTTAGCAAGATAACTCAAAAAATGATCTATCTATCTATCTATCTATCTATCTATCTATCTATCTATCTATCTATCTATCTATCTATCTATCTATCTATCTATCTATCTATCTATCTATCTATCTATCTATCTATCTATCTATCTATCTATCTATCTATCTATCTATCTATCTATCTATCTATCTATCTATCTATCTGTCTGTCTGTCTGTCCAAAATGTATGCAAAAATATGAATATAGATGCATTTAATTCCATTGAATTGCTTGAATATTTTTAATCAGATTAATCATGATGATTGATTAATCCACGTTAATCCATTAATTTTGACAGCCTGAGATTTTATATATTAAATGTAGAACATTTTCACAGCCAGACCATTCTTCTTGTGCTTTTCCACTTTACAATTCCCTTAGTATCCCAACATATTTAACCCCATTTACAGGTTTTCTCAGTCACTTTGGTACATTTTTTCGATGACAAATGTCAGTTATGATTCGAGAAATGTACTAAACTGACTGAGAAAAGCTGTAAATTATTATCATTTTTGACATTTGTAAAACAGTAGATGCATTTCTCAAACAGAAAAAAACACCATGGATTACCTGCAAATCATTAGTTTATCTCTGAAAAGTAAATATTTGTGTCTAAGAACATGTTGGTGCCATCAGAATGACAAGTCCTTGTGTCAGGTGTAACAGTGGGGAAAGTTTGGAATGACAGTTATGGTAAATTGTAAGTCACACCTGAGCATATGTGGGAGATTGACTGCAAGAGACGGGACCACATTCACATTTATGCTCTGACTGTTTGTACTGTAATTTGTTGACAGACCATGTCATTGCAATACAGAAACGAAAAGACAGCACTGCATAGCACAAAGGAGAAAAAAAAAGTAGAAATGTGAGCATACGAAAGTCTCCTTGGGGAAAACTGTCCATGCAGTGGTGTAGGAGTTATAGTACAGTATTCCTAAACTTCCTGATGTTCCTGTCTGTTGGGTCAACCACACTATTGTCAACCACACACTATTACAACCAAATACAGTGGTACTTCTACTTACGAAATTAATTTGTTCCAGAAGTGTTTTGTTACTGTGAATTTTTCATAAATAGAGTTGCATTTTACATGTAAAAGGTTGTTCCAAGGCCTCCAATACTACCCCCTAAACCCTTTAAAAATTATAAAGAAAATTTTTGCATGAAATGTGTGTTAAAAGTAAAAGAAAATGTACATTTTGATGTCATTTATTGGTCTCAGTGGGGAAATGTGTGTTCACTGACTGAACATTAAACATCAAAATGAACCAGACATGCAAATCATTTTCATCTCGTTGTGCTTGTTTTAATCGTCACTTTCACCTTCAACACTGTTTGTTGACGGATGTTTGGTGAAATATTGATCCAAAGACGATTGCCTTTGACCACTTTTCATAATCTTCCTAAAATATTCAAGGCATACGTCATTAAAGTGGGCGATAGCATGACTCATGAACTTTTTTTTTTCTTCTCAGTGCTCCTCGACCAACTCATTAGTGTACGAGTACGTACGTGACATATTTACATAGTTACGTATAGTAATGTACAGACAGTACTGTATTTATGTCTCAGGGGTTTCGGTTTCCTTTCGTAAATAGAAATTTCTTTTGTATTCAGAGACGAACAATTGAGGCAAAGGTTTTTCATTACTTGGATTATTAGCTGGGGCTTTCGTAAGTAGAGGTACAACTCTATATAAATATATATACAGATAGATAGATAGATAGATAGATAGATAGATAGATAGATAGATAGATAGATAGATAGATAGATAGATAGATAGATAGATAGATAGATAGATAGATAGATAGATAGATAGATAGATAGATAGATAGATAGATAGATAGATAGATAGATAGATAGATAGATAGATAGATAGATAGATAGATAGATTTTCTTTTAATTATTAATTCAGTTCAGTTTTGTTTAATTCAGCTGAAATATTCTTCCAATGGAACAAGTGAAAATAATCTTGGTAAGATTTCTTAAAATAACATTTTCAGGATCATTGTCTACAAAATAAGATCTCATGCCTCATTGACAATGTACCCTGATTGTGTACCCATGTCTGATTATAAGTGTGATGAGTATTAGGACTAGAAATGAGAAAAATACATTTGGTAAGATTTAGATTTTTCCAGTTTAATAACCTAAAAAACGAAATAATGGCTCCAACTTTTCTTCTTGTTTTGATGTGAAAAAATACTATTACATTTATGTGCAAAAGTGTTCAGTTCTGTTCTGAGACCAAACCCACTGAGAAAAAGTGTAAATCAGCAAATCATCCCCCGATCAGTCTTAGAGCTAAAATTCTAAATATAACCCACCTCACATGACCCCACATCCAAAAACCAATCCTTTTTCTCTGGTTATCATCTTTCATTACGTTTACATATTCCGGACATCAGGGGTGTGATGTCAGGAAAAGGAGAAGCGGAAAAGGACAGGAATGAAATCCAGTTTTGACAAAGTGAAAAGATGTTTCCAACTCAGTATCAGAAAATCTAAGCATTAAAACCTTGGATCTGTAAAACCACAGGTTCAACACTACTTCCATTATCCTTGGTCCAATTTTTTTCATCAAAACCCTCTCCTGTACTCAGATCTGACAGCAGCACTTCACTGCAAAAATCTAAATCTTACCCAGTGTGTTTCTCATTTTTAGTCCAAATATCTCATCACACTTAAAACAAGTGTTCTGTTTTGCTTTTTGTATATATGTATATGTTTAGTACTTCAGTTATTTATTATTGGTATTGTTATTTTTATTATTATCATCATTTTTGTACTATGCACTCTATTGCTATAAGATGAATTCAGGTTATTGGGGAAGTGAAGAAGGGGTAGGATTAAATAAGCTTATGCTTCATCCTACTCCTTTTCGGACATGCCATTGTGTATTATTATTATTATTATTGTTGTATTGATTATTGTTGCACTTTGCACATGTTCGGAATAAATCATTCAAATCAAATCAAATTTCAGAATATTTGTGCTTATAGAAATTTTATATTCAATCTCTACTGATGTACATAAATACATTTGACTAAATTCTAGCATGGCTGTGAAATAGGCATTACATTCAGTTCGAAGTAGTCTTAAAAATGTCTTAAATATCTTCAATTTAACCTGTAGGAAAACTGAATTAATAAAGCAGTCAGTATTTGAGATTCCAGTTTTTGACTCTGTGCCTTGTGCTTTAAAAATAGCATTTAACATATTTATCTTAGACACTGCTACCTGTCTGTATAATCCTTTAAAACAGGAAGAAATACTGTATGTTTCCATTCTGCAGTTGCCTGTCAAATGTTCTTTATTATGTATGTATCAGTCACTGTAAAATAATTGCTTCGACACAGCATGCAGTCCATTAAGTTGTGGTGAGCTTCCTATTAAACTTGCATAATTTTTAGATGGGTAGCATGACAAGCACCTTAATGCAGCGGCTACTCTTTGCTGCCAAATATGGGATATTTTTGTGTCTAACATCCTTATAAAGACACGAAGATGATTCTTTGAAGGGGATGGACCACATGTATGAGAATCCCCATGAATAAATGAAAATAACACATAATCCTTTTACCATGTCTGAGTGTTCCATACATACTGGGTGTATGAGTCATTTAAACATTTAATCATTGTTATACGGTGAAAGAAAAGCTTTTTACTAAATGTCCAATGACACATGCTGACAGAACATTACCATGCTACCGTGACTGAAAAAAGTAGACTATTATATTCAAGTGTCGCTACTTTTGACATCTAATCTATGCTATAGATTTTTTTTTTTTTCACTTAAGTAAATATAAAGACATTATTGCATGAGTTTTACATTTGAAATCCATGTGGGTTTATCAGAAAATGCATTCAAACCGATAACTAATCTTATTTTCTTATCAGTTCACTCTTGTACTCCTATCTCTATCTCCAAAGTGAGCTTAGATCAATCTTTGCTTAGATCAACATGCGTGGACAAATACTAATTTACAGGGTCACCTGCAACCTACTGCAACCTGCTGAAGGTCATTTTTCTTGTTTGGAGTCTTTGCTTTGTGGTTTCCTTAGACAGAGGTCGTCACGACACATTGTTTTCTCAGAGGCATCCATCAAAGCCATCTCCTTTGGCATTGATTACCTTGGCTCATTAAGAAACCCTCTGAAGACCACTCCCGTTCCTCTTTTACTCCACCTTTAACACACTTTCGCACACACACATCTTCCACACAGCTGCTAAAGTCATTGTGTGACTCTATGACCAGCATGAGCAAATGCGTAGTTTTTAATGACAAAAGAAATACATTAAGAAAAACATGTTTTTATTTGTAACAGCGCTATGTCAAGCGATAATTTACAACTATTGATTAATTAAACATGAAAAGCTGTTTATTTTAGCTTGCACTTGGAATCTACACTACAAAAATCTAAATCTTACTAATGGTATTTTTCTGGTAAAAAAAAAAATAGCTCATTCCACTTAAAATAAGAAATAATCACCCAAAGAAAGTATATCAAGAAATATTACTAAGATAATTTTCATTTGTTCCATTGGCAGATTTATTAATTTTTGTGTTTATTTATTTTTTTTACATTGCTTAATTCAAGCTCAGTTCAGTTCAGTTTATTTCGAGTACACAAAATCATCAAAAGATCAATCATGATGGTCAACAAAACATCTTTCTTGCAAGAAAGTAAGTAGTAAAACTTCTAAACTCCCACCCCTTTTGACAAACAAATAATCCAGCAGCTTCTGCATTCTGTGATTCAACACATTTTTTTATATCTATATATCCTTTATGCAAAACATCTACAATCATTTATATACACATTGTTTTATAAGTCACCTCAAGCTATCCAATTAGCATAATCAACTATAAGTATATTTATATTCACTTTATATTTACTACAAATACAGTATTTAATATATCTCCTAATCATGATAGTCTAAATTAATTTATCACTATAAAATCTTATTTTATACAACCTTCAACTGAATATTCACTTATTGCAGGTTTTAATGTTAAATTAAAAAAAGTCAAATGACATAAAAATCTTCCTGTGCATCTTCCTGTGCACCATTCTGTCCACTACAAGCAAATTAATAAATTAATATATATTTTTTTTAAATCTGCCATCAGAACAAGTGAAAATCTTCTTGGAAAGATCTATTGTCTTAAAATAAGTTCTTTATCACTTACAAGTTACTCTTTCGGTGATCTTATTTTAATTGGGATGAGACATTTTGACAAGAAATGACAAAAATACACTTGGGATGATTTAGATTTTTGCAATGTATATTATAATGTCTAATGTTCAGTATGATTTTAAACAAAACAGTTTGACTAATGATGTCATTAAACACAATTAAAGAAGATAGCATTTGCAACCTGGTTAAAAAATAAGTTATCAGTTTTTATTAAGTGTTGTTCAGAAATATGTTAAAAAGCATAAATACATTACATATGCTATAAAACATTTAAATCCATATTTCCTTTAATATTTTAAGTTACTTTTTTTAAATACCCAGATATAATTTAGAAATTATTACAATAAGCCACAGATGTTTCGTTTCATTGTAGCTTTTATTTTGAAGGAAACAGCAGGATGTACTCATTATTTATGGGGTTTCCCTGGTCCATTTTTATTTGGTGTACCACGCTTGTAAAACCGGAAGTGCTTTAAACGATGCCGTAGCTTGATAAAAACTTTGCCGACGCGAGGGAGAAATCAACCGCAGTTTTTCCTGGTAAGTTGCAATGTGGAGACATCTGATGATTATTAATTCCATAGTCATTAATAGAGTGTCAACCAATTATTGTTTACAGCACTGACGGACCCCTTTTGTGAGGCAACATCGTCCTGTAAACTGTATTTGCCTTAAGGTAAATGATGTTAGCTTTGTATTAGCAGTTAGCATCCATTGAAGAAGTGTATGTTAATATTGTTGCTAAATTTATGTTTTAAGTACTGCTAAATCAGCCTGCTTAATGTATTTGTTTCATGATTTCGGATGAAAATGTGGACCTTATGCTTAATTGTCACCTAGAAATGTATAATATTGGCATTAGATTTTAAATGTATATTTCCGGGTCGCAGCATGTGGTGAACCAGAGCGGGGACGAGTGTGGCAGTGACCTCCTTCGCCATTTTGTGATCACGCCATCTTGAGAGTCTTCATTCATCCATCGCCATCTTTTCATCGCACCCAAACCACGTTCAGGCCTGCAACGTATCGTTAGAGTAGTGGTGAGTGTGTATGTGTGTATGTATGTGTGTATGGTGAGTGGCCACTTGCATAATTGAATCCTTTTGTAACCTTTACCTCAAATTAATATTATTTAGTAAACTTTTATTTTCTATATATTTTAAATCTTTTGGTGATTTTTATATTTTATTACTGATGTGCATGTGTAAATTTGGGTTTAAGTAAAGGGAGCTGGAATTAGTGAATACAATTGAAATTTTAATAAAATTAGTAGTTTTGAGTTAGAAAGAACTCAGGGGCCCTTATATACTGAGTATAGGTGGGCTACACATATGCACAGTCATGGGGAAATAAAAATACTATTAGATCATTATTATGCAAAGCAGTGCGAACTCCTGTGTGTACCATGTGACTAAAAAGATAGAAAAGACTACATGGAATGTCTAAAAGCACTGTTTTTGTCAGTACAATGACAGATACTGACCTGAAAACTGAAGTGATTTTGGTTTCTATCAAGAAAACATGGACAATTGAGATATCGGCTCTGAAATTAAAGTACTATGAGCTATTTTTGTTACAGTATCATTATATTTGTCCAAATAAATGTATATTCAGTTTTTGCCACGCATTTAAATGAACAAAACATTTATGAAAACAAGAAGTGTCTTTTCCATGTTCGGTTGTATTTAGTTATATTAGTATTTCTGATCAATATTCTCACATTTTTAGGAGCAAGGAATTATACAAGCTTTGCAGGGCTTCTTATCTCCTCCTTTTTCTTTTCCCCCCTTTGTATTGCATATTTGTTTTTTTGGTGCAAATAAATATATAAATGTAATGAAAATATTACAGCTCTGTTTAAAACATAATATCCTACATCGACTTAATAATATTGTGCACTTAACCTCATGTATACAGCTATAATGTACATCATCCACCATGATTGTAGCCTTCATGACTGTTAAGATGCATTGCAGTTGGGAAATGGATGCACTCATCGGATTTAGATACAAGTGCCTGATTTTTTTTTTTTCCATCCAAACTAGCACTTCTTTTAAATCAATAGTGCCAGTGATGCCTGATTGCATTCTGTAAGAAATGCAATTGAATGGTGACTTCAATGCAACTCAAATCAATGGCATTTGTCGATCCAGGAAATTACTTGTGTCGTGAAACCTGAGACCGTAACAAGACAGGAATACCCTGCCAATGACATTTGTTCAAGAGGAAATTGTCTCCACTTTCAGACACTGCTTCTATGAGTGTGCAGGTTAACTTTAAGACTTATATATTTGAGCCCATATAACTCCAAACATGTTGTAACTCATTGAATTTCAAAATAAAGAGAGGAAAAATTCATTATATGCACATTTGTAGAGGTTGACAACATAGTCTGTATTGACTGTGACTCTGATGTGGTGACTTTGAATAGAGAGGCATGGGTCCTAAGAGTCGTATTAGATTTTGGCACAGCCAGGTTAGTATGACATAGCTCAAGGAGAAAGAAATGGGACTGGTGAAGATGAGCCAGAAAAGTAGGCTCAAATGGATCAGGTAGCTGGCAGAAAGACACGTCACAGAACATTGTCAAGGGGCGGGTATTTTTAGGCCCGGGAGCCACAGTTCACTGGCACTTTTACAAGAAGGATTGTAGGACGACTGCAACAGATAGGGAAAGAGAGAGGCGGAAGCGAAGAAGAGACAAAGAAAGACAGTGACAGCGTAGGTAGAGAAAGACAGAGGGAACAATAATAAAGTGTCATTGAGGGAACCTTCGGTGTTAGATAACCAGTCGCATAGACTAGAACACAAAGGCTTTCCTATGGGATCTTTGAACTCACTTCTTAATTCTGGGATGATGCAGGGACTCGTTGGTTTGACACTTCAGACTAACAGCACATATTTCCCCCGACCACTGCGCTGATGTGATATAAGTGGGACTCACCATTTAGATGTTGGTCTTAAACATCAGAAAACATCTGCATCAGTAATTACAGATGAGTTGTGCTCATTCTCTCAATGTAGAGAACAAATTAAAACATATTTTCTCTCTTTATGACACATCGCAGTATATTGTTTTACACTTCTTTATAATTATGTGCACTTCACTAAACAGAGCGCTCTGTTGGAAGGATATGCAATTGTACCTGAAAAAGATATTTTATCCAGTTGTGTGTTCAGTTTAAGAATAGAATGGAATACAATGATGTGTTTTCATTGCTCAATTTTACAGTAAAATGTAGTATAACTCCCTTCACCCATGCACAGAATAAGTAAATAATGGTTCCAGGCACAACAAAAACCCCACCCATCTTACATATTGTAAGATGGGTGGGGTGTAAGATGAATCTGCTTTTATTTTGTCTTTTCTGTGTCCGTTACCCACCCGCATTTCCTTTAACTTCACCTCTGCCTGTTCCTCCAAAAATCAGCAGATAAACCCCCAGTTGGAAGCTCTTCGATAGTGTCTTTAGTGTCACTAGATTTAATGTGTATACATTTCTTTAACCCTTTGTTGGTCAGCTCAACCATTTGGTAGAGGAAAATTTGAACCCTGATATCTAATCTAAATTTAAGTCCTTTGACACCAAACTTCTTGGGCAGATTGGTGAAGGAATGTTTTAGTTTTAATACTTTAGTTAAATTTAGGGTCAGTAAAAAAATCTGTTTTATCTTATAATAATCCCTGTGAGGTGTAAAAAGCCTAAAAAAAGGTTTTTTATTGTGATTTTTGTGGTGTGACCAACAAAGGGTTAAAATAAATGTTATGGCATTTTTAAGCCACTATATATAAAGAACAGAATTACAGATCGATCTCTGATCTCATATATTGCAGACCAATAACCAATTCAAATCAGTTTTCTTTAAAAATATAATTATTTATATAAATACCAAATTTTTTATTTTTCTCTTTATATGTGATTTTTCTACCTGTCTCTCTCTGCTGTTAATTTTGATATTTCCCCATGATGGGATAAATAGTCTTATCTTTAAAGAACAAAGATAAAATTCATAATGATTTTTTTTTCCCAGTATCTGTGAATAAATGCCACTAAACTAAATTTTACACACTGGACCTTCTGCTCTTTTATATGTAAGACTAAATGAACAGACCATCTGGTAATGTCCTGTTGGATTTGGTCTCCTATCAACAGTGTCATATTTTGTACTGATGTTGCTTACAGGCTTGTCATCAGAAATAATTGACATGATGTGAAAGCACATCACTAGATAAAAAGTCTATTTTTTGAGTTAAATGATTTAGATCAGCTGGAACCAGAAGAGGATGTACTGACACTGTGACACTTAGACAAGTACACTACATACCGCATTACAGAGAAGTCATTAAGCTGAAAAAGTTAAGTGCATGTGAAGTATGTCAACCTGGTGGAAACAGTTTAGCATACGAGATGACGATGATGATGATGATGATGGAAGTACATCGGACTGTAAACTATGCTCTTTTAACCTGTCAATAGGTAGAAAGGAAAAACAAAAATCCTCTGTACAAGTACTTTACCAAAACATGTGATGAATCAAAAGAATGAGAAGGTTAATTTTTTTAAATAACACAGAATGTTTTATTCTATATCAAAGTCAATGGTTAGAACGTATTCTTGCTTTGACTGGAAAACTCTATAGATATAATCAACTGACATATTCCATATTCAACACATCGTTTTATTTGACTTAATTGTTTCTCTTAGATGCCCAGTGCTTATGGCTGTCAGACTGAACAAAACATGCCTCTTACAAGGTGCAGTTCCATCTGTGTTGCCATGGTAATGCTATGCAGCAATATGCATATTCTGTACATCCATATAACCAGAAGAACATCAGCTAAAGGCTCAATGAAACTAAGGCTGATTCTCATTTCACCTCTTACCCCTTATGCTCCATTTTGCGCATCCACATGTACGGGTAGGGGTGTCTCAATTCACGTTAAGCCATAGGGATAGGGGGGAGGGGAAGGGCTTTATACTTTGAAAATGTGTAATGGTCATTTTCTCCATAAAACGCACATGAAGAAAATCGCTTTTCACGTAAACGTGGAGTAATCGGTCGATGTATAGCACTTTTCCGATTCGACGCAGATATTAGTAAAAAATATCAGCATAGTCCAAGAGAAGGCGACAACTACAGTAGCAGACGTGTTTGTTTAATTCTGGTTACAGCTGTGGTTTTAGGTTACGTAACAACTGTCAGAGCGAACTGATGATGTAGATGAGGTTTGAAGGGGTGTCCCAATTCATAAGGGTTGATTTTCAAGCACTATGCCTTATAGCTCCGTTTTGAAGGGGTAAGGGGTAGGGGTAGGGATAAAGGTTGAAATGAGATTCAGCCTAGTTTTCCGAAAACAGAAGACAACTAAAATAACAAGCACTTAAATGGGAAAATATATAGAACATGCTCAAAATGACACTGGCATCTGTCATGAATAATATAAAACTAAAGACCATAGAAATGATTTTTTGCTAAGATAAGTTAATGATAATGCAACCGCGAAGCCCATCCAACAGTGCTATTATAATACTGAAGTGTTTTTGTAGGACTAAAACCCACCTGAATGAACCCAAGCAAAGTAAAAATAAAAAACTCGAACAGGGTGTACCTCGCCTTCACCCATTGTAGCTGGATTAGGCCCCCAGTGACCCCCGTGACCCTAGTGAGGATAAAGCGGGTTCAGATGATGAAATGAAACAAAGATCAGATTACAACAGTCATGGACAAACTATTCCACAAAGGGCCGGTGTGGCTGCAGGTTTTTGTTCCAACCAACCAAGAGTTCACAGTTTGACCTTTTGGACTGAGATCAGTTGATTAATTGAGTCCAGTCTGGTGTGATGCTGCTTGATTGGAACAAAAACCTGCAGCCACACCGGCCCTTTGTGGAATAGTTTGTCCATGCCTGGATTACAACAAGATGATCATGCATTGTATTTTGAAATTATACTCATAAGAACTTGATTGCATATAAATGAAGCTTCTGCTGTCATCAAAATCAGGAAATCCCTGAATTGTTTCATTTGCGACCCCCAAAATAACGGTGTCAGAGATTGGTGACCCCCACTGTACCTGAAGTGACTGAAATATATAAAAAGAAAACATGTTCATAGGAGTCATGCATTGATACTGTGACACATTTTCCACATTTGCTTCACATTTTACTCATGTTCTGTTTTATGTGCAGAAGTCGGGGGGGGGGGGGGGGGTATCTGTATCTGTTTTACAATCATTATTGGTCTTTTTATGTTTATTTTTTATTAAAGTGACATCATTAGTCAAACGCATTTGACATATTCAGTGAAACTTCTACTGTTTTGATGTGTAAACACTGACTCTGCTTTGAAACTCAATATCTTTATTTCAAAGTAATGGTGGGAAATTTAGGGAATGGTTGTTTCAACTTAATACTCAGAAAATATAGAGCTAGTATCATTGATATCAATATAACTTTACTTGAAATGTCATGGTTAATGAATAACTTGGGGATTTTTGATTTACTTACAGTAGTTATTATGATGATAAAACACAGGACAAAGATCTTAAGCAAATAAACATGTTTATTTTATGAACTAAATACAATATAATGTAAAACAATATTTTTAAAAAATTGTATAAAACTGTACAAAATAGTATTATTTTATGAACTGTATAAAAATGTACAGTATAGAAATAATACAATTAATAATTCCTGTCTTAAATTTGTGCTGTTACAACAGTGGTGAATGACTATTACTCATGTCACATGTGGCAGTTTTCCTGCCCTTAACACCCTTAACCCTTTAACTCCTGATGCATCAGCACTGACAGGTTTAAAATGGATAGTTTCCTTTAAAAATTTTGAATTACATTTTCTTGTGTCATTTTACTGACAATTTTGTTAATGGGACTGATGCACAAGTGTCGAGAAGCAATTGATTTAGAAAAAAGAAAAAGCCCAAACTAAAACCGTTTTTGTTTGGGTTTATCTTTTTTGCATTTTTTCGTGTTATTTGTTACTTTGTGAATATTAGTTTCTGTTGATGTTGTTGCTTATTTTTGTTCATTTTTATACATTTTGTTTATTTTATTACTGTTCTTCAATTGTGTTCTGTTAGTGTATTACTTTGTTCATGTTACATATTATTTCATTAGGTTAATATTCATTTTTGTTCATTTTACTGATTACTTTGGCACTTTTTGTTCATTTGCTGCTTATTTTATCTTTTTTTTAAACTGTAGAATATCTGAAGTCTCAGGATTTAAAGGGTTAATCAATCGTAATCACCTCCCCACCTTAATGTCGTGTTACATTGAAATGATTCAAGAAACAAGAAAGGGTTCAAATCACCTCGATGATTTGATGTTGATAAAATCATGTCATTGAAAGATTGAACTGAACATATCAACCATCAATGTTCAGTTCTTTTGTACACAATATTGTTTTCAGCCAAAATCAAGAATAATCCAGAGTACTAGATAAAGACAGACGAGACATGATGAGCAAGTGTCTTTTTGTGACCTTTACTGTTATGTACGAAAAGAACTAAATTGCACTCACCTGAAAGTCAAAACTGACCCTGAGAGGAATAATTTATGAGACCCTCCTTACCTTAAAATAAAACTCACACCCAAGAGGATGACAAAATTAGGCGCATCCTGTCTTGAAGTAATGCTGTAAAACTAGTGCATGCATCTGTTAATTCCAGACTGGACTATTGTAAATCACTCTCAGGATAACTCCCTGAAAAGCCTCCTGTTAATCCGAAATGCTGCAGTGAGAGTGCTGACAGGAACCAACATGAGTGGCCAAGTACAAATACATATATATATATATATATATATATATATATATTTTTTTTTTTTTTTTTTTTTTTACAGAACATATACAGTAACTTCTCTACATATGTTTCCTGTCAAATGCAAAAACCTTCCATGAACATATGATGCTATTGAGCTATTATGTATGTTATATTTAAAATTCAAAATATCAAGACATGACCTCAAGTATTATTAATGTGTCCAGAATGAAGAGTTCTGAAATTGCGCCAAGGATGCCAGTGTATGGGATTAAGAGATATGTGCTGAATCTATTCATACCGACAGGCTGGGGGATTTACGTGACCACCAGAGGAGTCATCTTTATTTATGTGACCACTAGACGAGTCATCCTAAGAAGATAGTTTTCAGAGTTAAAGAAAATGACCAAGTAGTTTTGCATGACTTCTGTAGTGACAATAAAATTTTATTCTGTTCTGTTCTATTCTATTCTATCTGTTTATGAAGGTAAAAATTATTTACTTTCTTTTAGGGCTGACAGAAATAATGTGCTAACACAGATTAATCTATCATCATGATTAATCTGATTAAAAAAAATTGAACACAATTAACCCATCTACAGCAGAATTACTCTGAAAATTTTTGGATATCAATGGATTTGGGGCAGTTTGTCCAAGTACAGTTAGTGTCACACATGAAAAATGGACAGTTGATCCAGTAGTGACAGGCACCAGAACCAACCCATTCAGATGGAAGACACTAAACACATATTTCCATCCTGAGGTCTGGATGGAAATATGAGGACGATAAAAACCCAAGATCAAACAGTCGACTGACATAAACGATTATATCCACTCTGCAGGAAGGAGTTTTGTTTTCACCAAAGCACTTTCAGGTTAAAATGACACATCAACACAAAGCATATATCCTGCTAGCACTGCAGCTAATGCTTAGAACAAACATTGTAAGTGCATACTCGTTCCCATGTTTGTTTGCACATGCAAAACGAAATGTGATTAATATAGATCAACATTGAATGATATTAGGGCTGGGCGATCGGGGGGCAAATCGGATTGCACGATTTTCCTAAAATTTTGATTTTGCCATAAAACTCGATTTTAAATCTAAATCGATTTTTTGCCCAGCTCTAAATGATATTTATAATGGTTTATTCAAATTAATCCACAACATCCCGGTCATTAATCTGATTAAACATCTTAATCATTTGACAGCTATACTTTGTTCAATAGTTTTTTTAAGTAAAAAGATCTGTCTGTCTGTCTTATTTTTGTTTGTTCACAAATTGGGACAGTTCAAACAGATCTTCAGTTCAGCTACAGTCCACACGAACTGTGATACAGAGGTGATGTATGGTTTTCCTGTGGCTGTTTTACATCCCAGAACTAATAATATAATTGACAGAATGCTTTTTTTGACTATCAGAGAAGCTGGCTGTGGGTTTATTTGACTTCATGATGACATCGTACATAGTAGTTGAAATGTATTCTCCATTTACTGCAATGTAACATTTAGAATAGAATAGGATATTAATCCCTTTGGGAGGTCCCTTGGGGACATTTGTGCACCAGCAGCAATACAACACCAGTAAAAGCTATATAAAATATAGAATATAAAAATGTAGAATATATATATATATATATATATATATATATATATATATATATATATATATATATACAAAGAAAAACATTGCACTCCAGGTAGATAAGTCAGTTATTGCACTTGAATAGTGGTATTAGACAGGCTGTACTCCTTCCCCCTCCCTCCTGCCAAATTCGGTGTTGTACAGTTTTATGGCTCTGGGAACAAAGGAGTCTCTGAGCTGGTTGGTCCGACTCTTGGGAGGAGCAGCCTGTCACTGCTCAGGCTTCTCTGTGCACTGATGACGGTGTGCAGAGGTGACTGGCATCGTCCATAATCGCCAGTAGTTCTTTTAGTGTTCTCCTCTCTGCCACTGTCACCAGGGAGTCCAGCTTCATGCCGACCACAGAGCCCGCCCACCTGGTGAGTCTGTCCAGCCTGTTGGCACACCTTTTCGACATGTTGCCCCCCCCCAACAGACAACAGCATAAAAAAGTGTACTGGCCACCACAGACTGGAAGAACATCCACAGGAGTTTCCTACAGATGCTGAAGGATCCCAGTCTCCGCAGGAAGTACAGACGGCTCTGGCCCGTCTTGTACAGGTGATGTGTACAGGAAGACCAGTCCAGCTTGTTGTCCAGCCACAGGCCGAGGTACTTGTAGTTTCCTACAATCTCCACCTCATTATCCTTGATGGTCACTGGCCGCAGTTGTGGGCTGGACTTCCTGAAGCCAAAGACCAGCTCCTTAGTCTTTGAGGTATTGAGCTGGAGATGGTTCATCCGACTCCAGGCAACGAAGTCCAGGACTTTCAAAGTGATCCAGAATCCAGGATCTGTACCGGATCTTCACCAAAATGTAATCAGTTGATCCTTGTGTGATTCCCAAGCTACCTTGAAAGTGTAATCAAAATCTGTCTATAAGTTTTTGAGATATGTCGTGCACAGTCAGGTAATCACTGGTAGAAACATAAACTCCTTTCATTCGAGGGGGGGGGGGCTGCCTTGGTGGAGGTCTGCGCTCTCGGAGTGCTTTTCTTGCTTGTAATGAATTGACTGACTGATTCATAAGAGCTTTCAGGTTTCTTTTCCTGTGGAGTTGCCTCCCATTTTAGGTTTAGAAATAAAATGTCCTGTCTACTTTTAAAAAGCTAAATTTTTCTTTTTGATAAAGCTTACACTTAGGGGTGGCCGGGGTGACCCTGAACAATGGCTTAGTTATTCTGCCATAGCCCTATTGGCTGGTGGTGGCTCTCCCATGATGCACTAAGCTCGTCCCCTCTCCTCTGGTGGATTCTCCTCTCTGTCCTTGCCCTCCCTCTACCTTTGTTTTTGCACGTATCTGGCTTCAGAGCTACAGTATATCTTTCTGAGGTGCAGGTACTGGCCCCACCAATATTCTCAGTGTTTGTGTTTTTGTTTTTCCTTCCACCTCTTCTTTTCTTTCACCCCTAACTCCAAAGGGTTGAGGCAGATGGCTGCTCCCCCCCGGACCCTGGCTCAGGTGGAGGGTTCTTCCTGTTAAAATGGAGTTTTTCTCTTCCTGTTGAGAAACCCAACATGTAAATTTCATCTTCCTAACACTGTAATAATGCTTTTCCACTGACAGTTTCAGCTCAACTTGCCTATACACGTTATTTGACTTGACACTGTGAAAAAATTATCCTGTTGTTTTTACAGGAAAAACATAAAAATGAAACAAAGACTGATGGTTGTGGTTGTATCCTCCAAATCAGGGGTCTCAAACTGATTTTCTTTCAAGGGCCACATTCAGCCCCATTTGATTATCCAGTGGACCGGACAAGTAAATTAATAGAATAGCATGTAAATAATAACTACTAATGTTTGATTTAGTGCAAAACATTCCCATTAAATTATGAAAATATTTTCTTTTACAAACTATACGAACACAAAATATGCGAATAACCTGTAAAAAAAATTTTCTTGGGAAAACCAATAATAAAATCCTACACTCCAAATCAAGTGGATTTTTGTCATTTCTAGTCAAAATATGCCATCACGCTTAAAATAAGACATAATAACTGACAGAGTAACTTTTCAATGAGATATAATTATTTATTTTTAGACAATAGTCTATTGTCAAGAAAGTTTGCCAAGATAATGTTCACTTGTTCAATTGGCAGATGTTGTATTTGTTGCTTGGAATAAGCATAAATAATTAATCTTAAATTAAGCACAAAAAAAAAAAATCTGCCAATATAACGAGTGAAAATTATCTTGATAAGATTTCTTGAAATCACACTTACAAGTTCCTCATTAGGTAATTATGTCTAATAGTAAGTGTGATGACATATTTTGACTAGAAATGACAAAAAATACACTTGGTAAAATGTAGATTTTCCTTGTACTGTACAGTTTTGTCATGGACTGTAGGAAACCTGTAAATGTGTGACAGTTGTATTTCCCACCAATTGGTGAATAAGGCAGTGAAATATACGCATGCATCTACCAAAAGGTTTACAAAGTGCTGAATATTACACAATACCTAATTGTAGCCTAAAATAATTTGATATGACACCGTCTGACGCCTTTGCCATTTTACTGCTTTAGTCAAATTATAGATACTGGCAATTTTCACAACCCTGGATAATTTTTCAAAAGATGGTGTTAGAGATGTTACAGCTGTGAAACAGATATGTCTACCCATCCTTTTTCTTGTGTTTAATAGGGAGTTAAAATGTCTTTTGACTTTAGTTTATGTCCAGATTTCATAGTTTATGTAGCCTATACCTTTCTTTTTTGCATTAAAACCTTTTTCATTAATAAAAAGTAAATTTTTCAGTCTAGTTATTGTTGTTTTGGTTTAAGCTTCACTGAGCAGCAAATACAGTATAAAGTGCTAAGTCCCTTATATCAGCTCATTAGAACCATTCAAATAATCTGTCAGACAGGGTCTTTCAGGTATTTCATGGCAGGAAAATACATAGACGATTCTTTTCTAATTTACTAATTACACTTCCTTGTATCCCTACTACAGCCCTGTAACATGTGACCCATAAATCAGTTAGATTATCTCGTCATTGAATTGTCTATATGTGAGGAACGTGGAAACATAGCTATGGTGAAATAAAGAAAAGTGCAAAAAAAAGTGACAATGCATCAGGTAGATTTTATGTCTTTTAGTGAGGTTGTGACCCCCACAAGGAACAGTAATATGTGCGAGTAAATATTTTATGTTAAATGTATAGTGTTGAGGCGATGTGTGTGTGTATAGTGTAGAGCAGGGGTGTCCAAATCCAGTCCTCGAGGGCCGGTGTCTTACATGTTTAAGATATTTCCCTCTTCGTCATGAATCAGTTTAACCCTTTAACTCCTGAAACTTTAGCAGTTCCACACTAAAAAGAATTAAAATAAGCAACAAAATGAACAAAAACAGCTAAATTCATCAATAAAACAAACAAAAATGAATAATAAACTGACAAAATAATTAGTAACATGAAGAAACTACGAAGAAAAAAAGAATAAAATGAGAAATACAATGTAGAAAATTTAACAATGAGCAACAAAGTGAACAAAAACTTTGCATCTTACTTTCTTCATATTACTGATTGTTATTTTTGTTCATTTTATTGATTACTTTGGCCATTTTTGTTCATTTTTTTGCTTATTTTAAATATTTTTACTGTGGAACTGCTAAGGTTTCAGGAGTTAAGGGGTTAAAGTGAATCATGTGGAAGAAGGAAATGCCCAAAACATGTATGACACTGGTCCTCGAGGTATAGATTTGGACACCCCTGGTGTAGAGGTTAATTTTCTAGAAAAACATGATGGGTAGCATTTGGTCTGACATATCCTCAAAATCTTCCTATATTTAGAAGCTCACCTTTGTCATAACACTGTCAGCCCTGATGGCCAAGGGCACAAAGCTATGTGTTGAAGCATGTCAACCCTGTCCCTCCTAAGGTTGACCGGTGACTAAAGTTTCAGTGCAGACCAGGAGACATTACTACCTTGGCACTTTCTATGGACAGTAATAGTGAGGGAGAAATCAATTTCTTCCACCTCTGCCATCCAAAAGTGGCAGGAACAGCTATGTTAGTTTTAAGGATGCTGCTGGAAAACCTGCAAGTTAGTGCTTCTGCTCATTAAATTGACCCTCTTGCCATATTGAAGTTTCTGATACGAACTGAGATTATGTGAGATGGGCTGATTATCTTTCACCCCTTTTTCAGCGTCTTCCCCCATTGCCTTCATTATAATGTTCACATGTAGAACAGGTTTTCAGTTAGGTTTCAACAACTATCAACTCTCAACAGCTATTAGGTTGACTAAAAATCAGTCCTTTTGCAGTGTTGGGAGTTATTCCTAATGTGTCACTACCCATGAAAACTCACAATTTAAGATGATATTGCTGTAATGGAGTATTAAACCATTATATTAGGAAGAAGACAGTCTCAATCCAATGTACAGTTGTAGCATTGACAGACTAACTATAGTGAGTTTAGTGCCTTTTACAAGTTCACTATCCTGAGGAACTTTGGAAGTCAGTCCATGTCACCAGATGTGGCAAAAGTACTCACATTGTGTACTTAAGTGCACATTAAAAAAGTGAGTGTCAATTTAACTCTTAAAGATTTGAATTTAACTCAATTTCAGATAATATGGGGTGCCACTCAAAAGTATAATAAGATTTACTAGATAGCCATTTTCACGTTTCCACAGTTCATTCTACTCAATTCAATGTCAAAATTAACAATAAAATGTGTAAAAAAAAAAATTTAACACTGTGATGTTTTCACATAGTTAAGAGTAATATGGTTATGCTGGATAGAGCGATTTATAATCCAAATGTCCAACTGTTTTAAAATGTACTTCTCAGCAGTTATTTCCTTCATCAGTTTACACCCTAAAGCTGCTTTTCCACTAAAATTACGGCAATCGCCATTTTTGCCTGAAGTCTCATTCCACTTGCCGATCTCTTATCTGGTCGACCACATCAGGTGGCTTTGAGAAGCTAAAATGAGAATGATAAAATAATATCCATTTTTGTACTATAGCTATAGTCTATGTAATATAAGTGGACACGTTCACATGTGTGTAGATGAAGTGCTTGGTCATGTTCATACCTTCTGGTTATTAACAGGCGCAAGTCTTAGCACCCATTAGTTGAATGCTAGCATGTGCAGGAAAAAAACATTCCAATCTGTAGGTCAACAAAAGCACACAAGTAAGTTTCAAGTTCACTGCTGATATAAAATACATAGCAAAGTTACGAAAATAACAAATATCTTTGGAATCTAATGAACAGGTACTTTTGAAATGATCCGTTTAGCCCCATAGACCCCAATGCATTTTCCACTTGTACACCATTGCCCGCTAGGTGGAACTGCAAATTTTTATGGTACAATGGGCTGATACAGCTTGATGAAGATGGATGCTACTGGTACGATGTTATGACATGTCACATAACACCTCATGTTATCATGTAAACTAGCAGGTTGATGCGGGTCTGGCGTTCTCACAACAAGCTGAATGGAGCTGATCTGATTTAAGATGATTTTAACCCACGTCTCTTGCTGAGAGTCGGTGCACCTTTCCCACTGCCACCAAAAGCCCATTGTTAGTGGGTTTAAACAGGTGTTTTGGCCGGTGGGAAAGGGGTACATGGCAGTTTTGAAACCATGTGGAATTGCAGGGGTCTCCAAGGTGGGGGTCGTGGAGGATAACATTTCACTCTATGGGTGTCAATCACCTAAGAAAGAACTTCTCATTTCAAAAAGCCAAGCCCACCTGTCATAAAATCAATCAGAACTTCAGAGCATTGATCCCATAGGGTATTGTTCTCCTACAGGTTTAACTAATGGTGTCACGTCAATGAATGAATGGATAATTAAAAATAAGGCCAATAAACATTGAAAAACAGACATAATAACCTAAAAAAGGCAGTCAGACAGCAGACCTCCACCAAGGCTGGAATTTTCAAAACATGATGTAATAGGTGTTGACCCATCTGATGTCCGAAGGTGAGACGATGTGAATGTAAATAAAAACACCAGATTCTATCTTGTCTGAATCCTGAGATATTACCATTGATGTGTTTTAGCTGTTGACCTTTAGTGTGACCGTGACCTTTGACCTTCATTGCTCAAAATCTAATAGGTTCTTTCCTGACCCATTATCTATCATTCCTGAAAATTTCATCAAAATCTGTTCAGAATGTTTTGTGTAATCCTGCTGACAGACAGACAAATGGACTTTAATTTAATACAGTACATCCTTGGCAGAGGTAATAAACATTAACACAAACCCCCTCTTGAACCCCTGCACATAAGGTGGAACACAATGAGTAAAATTGTCCAGTACCCACTATGCAATGCAGCAGACTGGCACTAATCATCACTTTGTAGAGTTGAATTTAACACTGCTGTGTGTGCGCCTAGTTACAGAGTGAAAGGCATGTACAAACCGAACTGTGTGTTTATTGCACATATATCGTTATGGAGGTAAAACGGCCTAATTTATCGTGATATTAATTTCAAGTAATATCACCCAACCCCACACCGTATGATGCGGTTGTCATCAGAATGTCATATTCCTGCTCACTAAAGACTGAAACCTGTCCTTAGTTACATTCCTGGAAACGCAGCAAAATACGATTCAAAGAGAACTGTGTGCCAGGTTTACCAACGGCTTTCTGTTTTCACACATTACACTCACTCAAGAACTGAAATGTTGAGTGGTGAGTTGCTGGAGGCCAAAACAGACCAATATTGAGAATAACTATTGGACTAACATTCCTCGGGTGGCCGTAAACACCACTTTAAATGAATGTAACTCCATGTGTATTGCATGTGGAAAATGGTAGCAGTTGCCAAAACAGGAGCCACAGCTTCATGAGATGATGATACAGTATGTGTGAGCAGCATGTTTTTTTTTGGATAATGCAAAATTCATCTGCTCTCAAGGGATGTACAAAAAACAATCTATTAGCCTTATTCCCAAAAGAGGAATTAAAACTAAAACTTCTGTCATACCTCCATTTGTAGTTACAGGCAATTGAAAACAGTGCACTATTTCTTTGAAAACTTTACACACATCTTTATTTATGTTAAAGAGATGGTTAATTATTTTTCACATTCATTTGTATAGAATCACCATCTTTACTCTGGTGCACCCACAGTGACTACCGTCGACAGTATCCTGCGAGTCGAGTTCTGGTCCGGTTTTGGTCAAAGTGAAAGTAGTCCCGGCAGGTTTCCTGGGGTCACGAAAATAGAACCAGTGTCTTCTCAAAACAATATGTTTGAATAAGTGATTTATTTGCATAACAATACCGTCACAGAACAAAAAACTCACACCTTGTTTTTATGCTTTGTTTGTAATTGATTTTATTTTTTGGCTGTACAGCACTTTGTTTGAAAGCGCTTTATAAACAAAATTATTATTATTGTTATTAGTATTAGTAGTAGTTGTAGTAATAGTAAAGCTTTCCTGTGATTGCCAACTTATAACTTAACTTATAAAGACTAACACATCCACCATCGATTAAAAACTATTGACTGATCTGAACTGTTTAATAACTGTTGAACCGCTATTCCAATCAATACATGTAAATAATTGGTGTAAAATTTACCATCTTTTCATGGTCATCAGATATGACCCCAGAGATGTCACACTGTAGTGAATGTGGAAACACCATGCTCTTCTACAACATTAATATACAGGTACTACTCTGGTAAATTAAAATATGGTGTAAAAGTTGTTTTATTCAGGTAATTCAACATAAAAGGTGAAACAAATACATTTTATAAACTTGTGACATGTATAGTGAGATATTTCAAGCATTTTTTTCTGCAATTTTTCTGATTGTGATTTACAGCTGATTAAAACTTCAAACCCATAATTTAAGATTTATCTTTTTTTTTATCACCACAGATAAACAATGTGTTTATACTGCACATAATTACCATTCATAGAAATACAATATAACTGCAAATGATAAACAAATACAAAAAAAATGGTCAAAATCCTCCCCTTCTATTCAACTAAAAATATACATACACACATTTAGCTGATGATTTTACAACAGCAACTTGTTATTATGTGAATGGTAGCAACTAAAAATATCTACCAAGTGTGCAGCTTTCCTCTTAACAACTTGAAGTATGCATGAAGCAGTTGAAAGGCATGAGAAACTTTGAGGACAGGCTTCAGTCTGGAGCCAACCACTGTGCCTCATCCTCATTATGTTTCTCAAACAATGCCCAAGGGTCTCATTTTGACCAGTGTTGATGCGAACATGGCCCTGAGATGCATTTACCAGCACACACTCTCTTACTCGCATTGCTAAAATGTTTTGCATCCGTTCCATGATGCTAATCTCACTTGAGGATTATACATCGGCGGTGATTCCCAGATGTCAAAGTCAGTGCTTATTTTCATGTTTCAGTGCAGGAGCCAGCAGTCTTGGGAACACATAGTCATTACCATTCCCCTCTGTTACAATGCGATGTTTCCACTCGTCTCTCTCGCTTTTTCTCTACACTTCAGATTTTTTTTTTCTTGTTTTGTTCCTTTCATCATCATTTTTGTGGGTTTTGGTCCATTAAAAAAAAAAAAAATCAAAATAGACAAGCAACAACAACGCCCAAAAAAAGCAGCATTTTTACAGATTTTTATGAACCTTTCTGTGGTTTCCATCCATATATTTTGCAAATGTTTACCATATTTTCATAAATTTGGTCAAAGAAAATGCAAATGTATTCATGTTTTTATCCATTACTGTAATAGCAATATGAAAAGTTGGCTCATTATACTTATTTTCATCATCAGCTTCATGGAATAATATGACCTCAGTTGATGTTTGAGGGCCTGAGTGGTAAAAGTAGAACAAAACAAACAGCTGTACTGGATTATATCACACTATTTCAGACTCTTGAGTAATTTATCTGAACATTTATATGACATTGGTCACCATGGCTCCTCATATATGTGACCCTCCAGCACAAAACCAGTCACTTGGGTCAAATTTCAGAAAATAAGATTATATATTTTTCTGAAAGCTTATTAAAATGCTTTTCAATTCAACCAATCAGAGGCCGTTTTTCAACATCGCCCTAGCAACAATGGATTTTGTTTACTCGAGAAGGCTTTGTTCTGAGGCCTCCCATTGGTTCAAATATATATATATATATATATATATATATATATATATATATATATATTTTTTTTTTTTTTTTTTTTTAAGGGTTGTCTAGAGCCAGGGGTGTCAAACATGTGGCCTGGGGGCCAAATCCAGCCCTCCAAAGAGTCCACTCTGGCCCCTGGGATAAATTTGTGAAATACAAAATGATAGTGAATATATTGATAATTTGATTTCAGGTTCCACATACAGATCAAAATGGGTTGGATCAGTAATATGCTATCATAATAGCCTATAAACACTCACAACTCCACATTTTGCTCTTTATTAATTTAAACATTTTCATGTCATTTTACTGTATTTACAATAAAACTAACAATTATTCCACAAAAAAGTGAATACCTGAAGAAATATGAACATTTTGAAATGTCTGAAGTGTAAGTTTAACGAAGTTCTGCCTGTTGTTAAATGTTTGGCATATTTGTAGATCCACCAATAAATAATCTGTACATTGTTATTGATGTGTGTAAATGATAAACTTAGACATGATCTTGTTGAGATTGCATTTGGTTTTATATTTTGGGTTCTAATCCTTGCCTGTCTGACCCTGCTTCTCATCCCAGTGGCTGTTTTCACTCTGCACCATTAACCAGTCGGAGGTCCTGGAGGGAGCGAGTGTTTTCAATACTATTTCTGTTTTCAATAAATCCTCTTAAACCTTATCTTGGGTCTGTGAGTCTGCATTTGGGTTCCATCCCATTCCTGTATCGTGAAAGTCATTTTTTTTTTCAGTCTTAACTCCTCTGCCATATGAACAGTTAATTCTGCTTTAACATTATTCTTGTTCTGCACATGCTTTGTGTTGACGATGCAGTTATTCTGAGCTGCCAGCATTAGTTTGTTGATTCCTATGGTTGATTTGGTTGAGCTGCTGCTTGGTAATTAACACAAAATAAGTGTGACTGTTATATGTAGTACATGGTCTTCTATGTTAGTTGAAAGAAATGCAAAACAGGAAGTGGATGCAATGTTTTCTTCCGGTAGACCTCCGGGAATCAATGCCCTCTGTACCTCCAACTCCTAAAGTCAAATCAACTAGAGCAGAATACACCTGTTTCCCATGTAAACCTTGATTTGGAATTAACATGTCCATGTAAATACAAAGGAAATGGTTTTAAACCTGAATAAATACTTTGGAATTTACAAAATTGCCTTAACACAATTTTCTTTTAATTTTTTTGGTTTGCCATGACATTCTTTTTTTTCTCAACATATCTTTACTAAGTTTGGACTTTTTTTTTATGCCAAGCAGCAGCTGGACTGCAAAAATGGCCCAAAAACAAAAACTACTGGAACGAGATTCAAATATTTGCTCAGTGTGTTCCAATTCACAGCTCATGTTTAACATCTACATTCAATCTAATTTATATTTTGAGAAGCTTCTTCAGTAACAAAACCACTGAAGAAAAGGGACACATGACTAACAGCTTTGATGACACTAACAACAATCCACAGCAGTGGTTTCATTTAAAAGAACATCTGTGTTTAAAGCCTTTTAACCCCTGATGTGTCAGTACTGACACATCCTGAATGGATGGTTTAGTTAAACTATTACTAAAAAAAAAAAAAAAAAAAAAGCTTTTTTTTTTTTTTTACACGGTTTCTATGTAATGTTTGTCTAAAAGCAACTGATTCAGGGAAAAAAAAAAGCCTAAACTAAAACTACTGGAAGCAAATTGCAATACTGGTTATTACCTCCACCAAAGAGGTTATGTTTTTGCTGGTATTTGTTTGGTTTGTTTTGTGTACAAAATAACTCAAACTTCGGGAAAGATTTTGATGAAATTTCAGATTAGGTTGGTAATGGGGAGTTTGTTTTTGGGTGTGGGGTGGGTGCGGGGGGGGTGTCCTTGTGGTTAACATTGTGGCCTTGCAATTTAAACGGCACCACATTTTGTTTCTATTTAGTGTCATTTTCTCAAAACAAATATAAATATTCTTAAATAACTTTACATTGTATTTTCACTTTCAGTTTTTATGTTTCATTTGACTTTACTGAAATAGAGAAACTGCATTTTACCTGAACTTATTGATCTGTATCGTTAGGATTAGTCATTCAAAACATATTTAATGTTTGGTCATTAAGTCTTTAACATTTAAAATGAGGCACTTTCATTGTTTTTCAACTTTCTCTCTAAAAAAAAAAGTTTGACATTTAGATTATTCAGTCATTGAATTTTCACACTGCCAACGTTTTCAGGATTAGGATTCCACATTAGCCACGTTCAGTATGTCAGCACAGTCACATATGGGCAAAACATGGACTTTTATTGAATTTGCTTTTGTGTGGTTATCTTGTTAAGTCTTGGTGAGTGAAAATGTTTAAAAAAAAAATCATTATAGGTTTACAGCCTATCAATAGATGTAACAAATTCAGCCTTCCCATGGGAACAACTGTGCATCTGACAGCAAAGCAATACTTGAATGTTCTCACTCCTTTGTCACAGATAAAACACAGACATGCACTAATTTCATACGCAATTATCAGAAATTCACTCGGAGCTTTACCTCTGGAGAATATCTCCCTAATTAATGACTTAATTAAAAACACTTGTGGGATTATGAAAGGGGTCATATTTGTCCCTATTCAATCAAACACATTCTACTTGGGGGCCTCGGAGAGCAGTGTAAGTGATATAGTACTGTGCTTCAAAGACATATATTCCAGCAATAGAGGCAGATGTCGTCCTTTTAACCCTTTCATGCTTACTGTTCACGACACTGAAAAAAGTAAAACATTGAATCAACTTAAAAATTCTTCCATAGGTCACATATAAAAACATCTAGTTAAGTGAATTAAATTAAAATATCCCTAATTTGGTTCACTCGACTAGATTTTTTTTTTTTTGTGACCATTAAAGTCAGTTATGAAATAGTCAAAATCATCACATAAAAGGTCAAAATTGTGAGATAAAAAATCTAAACTATGAGATAAAATGTAAAAATCATCACATAAAAGGTCAAAATTATGAGATAAAAAATCTAAACTATGAGATAAAATGTAAAAATCATCACATAAAAGGTCAAAATTATGAGATAAAAAGTCAAAATTGAAGATTTTTTTTGAGTTGATTCAATGTTACTGTTTTCAGTGGACAGCTATTCTCTTGTATATTAATTTTAGTTGCATATCAGCCAACACAGTAAACACTTATGCATCATCTCAATACAATGCAGTTCATACTGTAACTACAACTACGATGTTCTTGATTAACCTGATCTACAGTGACATGTTTTAGTGTAAGACAGTTTTTTTTCTCCATGAAGTGAATAACAACTATTCAAGTGTGTTAAAAAACATGGACAAACATCTCATTAGCAGCATTAGTTTTCATCACACTTTCTAATATATTTTTTCTTTGCTTCAAAAGAACATACACAGATGTGAAAATTTATTTAGAAAATGTTAAACGCCCACAAAAAAATCTAAAAATGCATTGAGACCAAAGATGCTAAAATTTGTTTTTTAAAAAAAAGAGCTTAAAATGTGTTTTAAGAAGTTATTTAAGCACAGACAAATGAAGATAAAGAGGTTTAGAAATAATAAATAACATTGTTTTTACACCTGCATGGAACATACAAAGGAACAATAACAGTAGGGATATCCTGATCATGTTTTTTTTTGGGGGGGTTGCCTCCAAGTCATTTGATTATGAGTATCTGCTGTTACAAAGTCCCAATCTGATACTTCTACATAACATTGACATGAACTAAGAGCAAAAATAAGACCCAGGATGTCCCTTATTTAAATTTTTCTTCACCAACTTCTATGAGGTAGGTTGAATTACAGTCTCAAGTTTAATTTTCTTCACATTAGTATCTAGTGCAACATTAAAGAAACTGTTGTGTGTGTGTGTGTGTGTGTGGTCTGAGCAGACACACCTGGATTGTGAACGTTGGTAGTTAAAATAATACTATTTAGTTCTTGTTTATTCTAACCACTACTTAATAACTATTAATAAATATATGTATTTATCCAATACCTGGTTGGAACATGACGTCCAAGTCCAGATCAAGTCTACAGATCGGCGCAAATTTCTGATCACATGATTGGATGGGGACAACCCTAAATAACAGTATAACTAGAAATGCACTCTGAGAGCGTAAACCTCCGCCAAGGCAGGAGCCCCCCCCAGAACACCACCAAAATGTAATTATTTGTTCCTTGTGACACTCCCAACACATTCTGAATCTTTTATCAAAATCCGTCCATAGGTTTTTGAGTTATCTTTCTAACCAACAATCTTTTTTTCCAGCCCCCAGCACATTTTTTATGTATAGGTCATTTACGTTCTATATTCTGTTTTATTTTTTTTTAAATATACATATATATGTGTATGTATGTGTGTATATTTTTAACCTGTATACCTTTTATATGTGCGAATAAACAGACAAACTCTGGCAAAAACATAACCTGATGGTAACTAGAAAAGCACTCTGAGAGCGTAGACCTCCACCAAGGCAGACCCCCCCCCCGCCAGAATGAAGACAGCTCCGCCAAGTAGGTTGTTTTTGTTTGTTAGTTAGCAAGATGACTCAAAAAGTTATAGACGGATCTTGATGAAAATTTCATGACATATTGGGAGTGTCACAAGGAACAAATGATTAGATTTTGGTGATGATCCTGGATTCTGGATCAGATTGACATTTTATATTGCGGTGAATGGAGAATACATTTCAAAGTGATCTAGAATCCAGGGTCTCTTCTAGATCATCACCACAATCTAATCATTTGTTCCTTGTGAGACCACCCAACACATCGTGAAATTTTCATCAAGATCCGTCAATTTCTTTTTGAGTTATGGACGGTCATCATGATCCGTAATTGACAGACAAATAAACAAACTCTGGCAAAAACATAACCTCATTGGTGGAGGTAATATAATAATAAGTGGGAGCACAGCTGGTTTTCAGTACTTTTAGGGGATGCTCACAATCCCACAATTTGAAAACCTTGAAAATGTAAGCTTATACTCAAACGCAGAGCTGTGGTATGTACTGGATGTATAACAGTATGGTGTCAGTGATCTGACACCAGTCAAAGTCAGATTAAGTATCTTGTTGTTGAAGAGAATCCAAGATCGTTCATGTCTCATAGGACAGCTGAAGGAAAAATAAGTTTTGTACATCTGAAGCAAGACAAGTCACTTTGTTTTTTTATCTGTTCAATGTCTTTGCCCTAGCCTCTCATTGGCTAATCAATGAAACCCAAGAGGCCTCATAAGGCACCAAGGAATGTCAGCCAAAAGCCTTTGATCCACTGACCTTCATCCGCTGTGCTCCAGCAAAAATACCATAGAGAGTGATCCATGTTTGCATGCTTTTAATGGGCCTCTGAGGGCCTTGTTGACAGTCCTTTGGTTTCCAGAGGGTCAGTTCTGTAACTGTAAAGCGTAGCCTTGAAAACCTTTTGGAAATTTCCCTCTGACATCTCCCCGAAGACTCACACACCATCATACACATGACAGTAAACTAAGAGGATTATTAGTAATACATGATTAAGTGATTACTTGTTAATCAGTACAGTAAAATACTGATTATGCTGGAAATGGAGCATGGGTTAAATATGGAAACATCTGACTCTAATTCCTTCAAGTGAGACACCGAGCCGCTGAGACACTTCAGTAAGTTTAACGGGAAGAGATAGATGCAAAGAAACACACAACTGTTTGTTCTTTAAAAAAAAAAAAACAACAAAAAAAAATGGCTAGACCAAATTAAGAGATTAGTCTCAACATGATGACTGCAAAACATGTTTGTTGACGACAGGCCTTGTGTTTGTGAGCGTATGTGTGTCTGCTTAGATGTAATGGCATTCTGGCTGAGACTGAGAAACTGATTCGGCTCTTTCAGTCGGCCATTTATCTTAATCTGGGGTGACCTAAATCCTCGACATCTCCTGCCGTACAGTCTTTCCCTTTAAAACAGAATTTCACACTCTGTCCTCCCGTGTACTATCCTTCTCTTAACCATAATTGATGACAGTAACCTTTTAATGGGCCGCCATATTCATTCACAGAAGCACAGTCCATGTTGTCTACTTATGCATATATATATATATATATATATATATATATATATATATATATATATATATATATATATATATATATATATATATATTTATATGAAGAAAAAGTGTCCAGGCAGCAGTATTAAAATGAAGAGGAGACAGGGAGACGAGGTTTATTCAAGTGTTACAGAGGCTAATCTATAATCAGAGTGGGCTTCAAACATCCTGACACTGTGGGCAGATGTGTCGGGGAAATCGGAAAAATGAGGATAGAAGCCACATTTCATGCACTGAAATGTCAGACAAAAATAATTCAAATAAACAATAATAATAATAAAACCAGCCAAAAATAATAACAGCATGAAAAGATCGATGTTGTGAATAGATAATAAATAAATAAATGAGTGTATTCATAATTTTTTTCCCCTCTCAAGTTCATTAAATATATGACGGGATAAGAGAATATCAGGATTTTAACAGTGATATGTTTATCTATGTTAATTACATTAGTTAGAATTATCCTGTACCATTCAATTCAGAGGTGTTAAACATGTGGCCAGGGGACCAAATCCGGCCGGTCTGTGGGTCCAATCCGGTCCTTTGGATGAATTTATGAAATGCAAAAATTACACTAAGATATAAATCATTTTGGTTCATGGTTTACATTCAGACCAATTCAATCTCATTATGAACTATAAATATTCACAAGTTTTAAAAAATTATCTTTGTAAATTTAAAAAAAAAAAATATTTAGTGACTAAAACAAAGTGTAATTTTACAGAAAAATCACAATAATCAGAGCAAATATAACAATTGGAAATGTCTTAAGATAGCAAGTACAACTTTAATAATATTCTGCCTATTACTAAATATTTTGTGTATCTGTAGATCCACTGTGATCTGTAAGTTAGAATATATATGCGTAAATGTTAAACTAAAGCCTAATGTTTTTTTTGTTAATGAAATTTTCCTTTTTTTGCTCTGAAACAGAGAGAAAGTTTGGAGTTGACATGATTTATATATTGTTTTTTTGTGTGTTTTTTTTACTGGTTCGGCCCACTTCAGATCAAATTTAGCTGAGTGTGGCCCCTGAACTAAAAGGAGTTTGACACCCCTGGACTAAGCTGTAAAAAAAAACAAAAAACATTTTCCAAAAAGGAAAGAAATAACTTGTGTTATATAGGGCAATGACACAATATAGAAAAGAAAAAAGATTAACTAAATTTAACAAGTTGATGTTTTTCTTCTATACACATCCTATTTAATAATATTACATTGCAACTTTAACTGTGCTGGTAGTACATTGTGTACTTCTGACTGATGCACTATGGATGTGCTTCAGTGATTTACACTAGGAAACATATGCATGTATGCTGCAGTGGTTTGTTTTCATCTGTCTGAGGCTAAATTATCTCTATCAAACAGAGGTGGCATTTTATGGAGACTAATTCAACAGCACTGACCTCAATACTCTTTCCTTTCTTTCCTTGTGCTCTTTCTGCTTTTTTATCAGCAAAAATTAGAACACACATCTTAGAAAAGGCAGCTATAATTTAGACTAAAAAGCACTGTAGACAGAATAGTTCTTTTATCATTCCTTTTTTTGCTGTTTACTTTTAAATACATGAAAATACAGTGCATTATTTTCTCTTAGTATTCCCATAAAAGCTTCCCTCACCTTGCATATACCCATTTAGACAATATCAGAGAACATTGGCTTGAAATCACTCAATAATTCTGAGTTTGCTTAATGGACAAGGTTTATTTTGATGTATAATGCTGTCAACGAACTGTACAGAGTTTGTTTTCATAAGTATGTGTGTGTGTATATATATATATATATATATATATATATATATATATATATATATATATATATATATATACTATCGTCAAATGAACAGTTTATTTTTGATGTATAATACTGTTGTTAAAATTAGTTTGTTTTGACATAATATACTGTCATACACTAGTGGAGGGGGAGGCAGGTGGTCACCCCGGGCCCACATGGATCAGGAGCCCACATGGATGGGCCCACTTAAGCCACAACTGAATTTTTGTTTATTAAATTATATTTAAAAATGCTTATTTCCTGATTGCATGGGGAAAAATATAATAACTGTAAATGTACCCCGGTTCGTTGAGTGTATTGAGTTCGTAAAGTTCATCTCACATGCTTCACTCTTGCTACAAAGTAACCATAACCCCCCTGTACCTAAAATTCCCACGGTTCATGAACGCACCTTGCCTCACGCACCCCGTAACTACACACAGCATGTTTGTTGACCAACAGAACGCTGCGAGGATGCGCGTGCAGCCAGAACTCAGAAACAATGGTGCTGTCTGTAGACCAGCATTATGAGCCGTCAGACTATGATAAATCTGTCTTTTCATCTTTTCAAGATGGAGAATGCTACATAAATAAACTAGAAAAGCACTCTGAGAGTGCAGACCTCCACCAAGGTAGACCACCCCCCACCCCCACCCCGATTACCCCCTAAAATGAAATCACTTCTTCCTGTTCACATTTCCAACATATCCTGAAAATTTCATCAAAATCCGTCCATAAGTTTTCGAGTTATGTTGAACACAGACAAACAAGCACCGGCAAAAACATAAACCTCCTTGGCGGAGATAATTAGCATGTAAAAGTAAGCATTGCCTACTGGATCCTTACTTGATACAAGAGTGGACAAACGCTGTCAGTAAGTTTCCTAGTATACAATAGCCAGACATACTGTATACGTACTTAATTGACAAGCCTTCTATTGTACACTCATGCAAAACTTCATGTCTACAAGTGTTTAGACACAACTGTTATGTGTGTACATGTTTAAAACATGTTTTACACCGACATAGACCTAAACTTTTGTGACTAAAGTTAAACATTTTACCAAGTCGGCGTCAGATCCAGAAGGTTCCTATGTACGAAGCCTGGGTGCTTTTACAGTAAACTGGATGGTTCTATTTCGACAGATAACTGTACATGTATGGCAGAGTAAACATCCTACTGTACTGAGGAAGTTGTTGTTGTTTGTCCTTTCTGCTGCAGTTTTATTCAAAGTCCAGAATGTGGAGGACAGACAAATGGACATTCCTGATCATGCTTTCATCTCAGTCCATATGCTTGATCACTTGTAACCATAGACATCGTAGATTCTTTTCTTTGAATGGGTGAGATCCAGATTAAATTCTATCCAGTTTAACCCTGTCCTTGTAACGATTCTGACAACTGACAACAACAATAGACATTTCTAGCTCTGCTTTAGGTCTGTCATCTATATAAACAACGGTGTTTCCATGTAGTTTTTTTGAGTCCGGTCTGCGAGCCCAACTTCCTCTAACATTTGAATGACATTGAGTGCAAAGGGATCTATAGTCTACTTTTATAAACAATCTGAAAACATAAACAGACAAGACATATAAAAAACAAAATGCCTGTGCCTTCAGTAAGATCAACATGAGGAGGACTAATTAAAACCATGGTGTTGGAATGAACACCAACATTACCTATACTAGGGTTATATAAAGGGCCCACTACAGGTCATGTCCCCCCCCACAGTGAACCAAACGCTGTTTATGACAGAACATTGTGGTGAAATGAACAGTTTTTTTTGTTTGTTTTTTTTAACTATAATGCTGTAGCAAAATGGACAGTTTTTTTAAGTATAATATCTCTAAATCTCCCTTCTGGCATTAATACAATATGATGGATGGATGGATGGATTGAATAGTATAGTGAAATTGGCAGATTTTTGTTTTTAAGTATAATATCTAAATTGCCCTTCTGGGAACAATAAAGTATGATTCTTTCATTCATTCATATTCATTGAATAATATAGTGAAACTGACAGAGTCATTTTTTTTAAGTATAATGCTATAGTGAACTCAACAAAGTAAATAATTTTAAGTATAATTCAGGGGCGGCTGTGGCTCAGTTGGTAGAGCAGGTCATCCAATGAATGAAGGGTCGGCTCTGTCTGTCCATGTGTCGAAGTGTCCTTGCGCAAAGACACTGAACCCTAACTTCGGCTCCCAGTAGGACTGACAGAACCTTAGAAACGTACTGGTGAATGTGAGGCTAATGTAAAGCGCTTTGAGCACCATGAAGGTGGAAAAGCGCTATATAAGTACAGTCTATTTACCATGTATTTAGGTTGGGGCGGACCGCCACTTGCAGAAGTGAATGTGAAATTTTTGATGTATACTTCTGTCATGAAATGGATAGTTTATTTTTGACGTATAACACGGTCAGAAAAGTCAATTTATTTTTGAAGTATAATCCTGTCAGAAAATAAATTTTTAATTGATAGCCTTTTTGTGTTTTGTTTAATAGAAACGGTGCTAGTGTAGAATTTTAGTGGCTTTTTCCCTGCATATGCTAAACCGGCCATCATGGAAACACAATCTTGTGTTTGAACATTGTACCATGAACATGACAAAAGTGTGTTTAAAAACCTCATGTCCAGCCAGACTTATCAGAAGAGGGAGCAGACATTCTTCATTTTTCGTCTGCAGTAAATTTCAGGAAATGTGCTCAGAAAGAGGAAGAAAGAAGAAGCATATAACTATGTTATAAGACATGAAAGAGCAGGAGGAGTGGGACTGAAAGCAGGAGAGTGAAGGTGTTTGTTCACTTCACTTTCAGCTCCAGTGAGTCTTGGGCAGGTTTGGCTGCAGCACACATGCTTCTAATCAACTCTGGATGGAAAATCTCCAAAGCTTTGGTTGCCTCAGGAAACGTGCCTCAACTGAGCCTGGGGTTGGAGGGAATGGATTGACCCAAAAAAGCCCACTTTCACCATATGTATGAAAGAGCGACCACTATGAGCAGTGTTGGGAGTAATGACTTACAAAAGTAATGCATTACTTTTTGCTGTAACGCAGTAGTGTAAGGCATGACAAATCCATTTTCAGTAATATTTCACTGGTACATGTTCAATAGAGATTGCCTTACACTACACTATTTGTCCATAACACTGGGGAACACAATGTTTGTTGAGTTCGGTCTGACAGCGGTTTATAACTAATTTTTGGGTGTAGAATCCAAAATTGAGCTCAGTTTTTCTCTAAAATGTCAAGATTTTGAATTATAGGATCTATATTTCCTTAAAATATATGAAAAATACTGTACCTATTGTAACAAGTATGTGCTTGTTTTGTTAGAATTTTCAAATATTGACGTACAATGAAATATGAAAACAAAAATAACTGCATAGCTGCAATGTTTACTTAACAAATCCGTGAATCATTTGTTCATTAGTTTTTCAAAATAATACAACAAAAAAAGTACTTCTTACTTCATTATTTGTGTCCAACACCAAAATTAAAGAAACAATAACAATGCGGTTTTTCCTTTTTGTGTTTAAATGAATAATAGAAAAAATGGATGATGGCCATTTTCCATTTTATCTAATTTTGACCTGAAGCAAATTTATTGTTATTATTATTATTATTATTATTATTATTATTATTAAGCTAGCACTACACGTCATGTCATGAGTTGAAGAAGTCACATACACTAGTTACTTACTAATATTTGTAGTGGGCTTTAAAATGACTCACCGTGTCACTGTCATGGTCCAGTATCTCTACAGTATCTGATCAGAAGATTTATCTCTTGGGTCTGTCATTCCCACACTGGGTATTTCCATTTCTGTTTTGCTATTAGCACAGTGCTAGACCTACTTAGCTCATCAGAGACTTTCAAACATGATGCAGCTTCTGCTTTTAGGTAAACACTATGTGTCACCAAGTGCTTCATCATCCTCTTTTCAATGTAAATGTATTTAGACACCTGTGGCATATGGAAGAATCTGGATCTTCATTTGAACTGTAACCGCTCGTTCGACCTTTTAGATGTCGTCTGCAGCTGTTACATGTGCGTGCTTCTGTTAACAGTGGACAGAGGGTGTAATTAAACAGCTACATGTGTGGTACTGAAATATGGTACCAAAGTTTTAGTCGTAACCAGACCAAAGATTTCAGTGTGATTACTACTGTTAATATTTGCCCCAGTTCCTAACCCCTAACCCTAACTTGTAACCCTAGACCAACTTACAGTACCCAACCCCACTTATTACTAACCCTGACCTGTGTTACAGAAGCTAGTTAGCATTAGCATGATCCCTGTGATCAGCAGTGGCAAGGTAAGCTAACATTTCTGTGACTAGTTAGAATTCTATATGAACGTTATATTTATTTATCAGCATCCTCTAGTGCCCCCCCCCCCCCCCCTTGCTCTAATGCTCCCTCACCATTTATGACACAACTGTGTGTTAAGTCAAAAGTCATTCAAGAGTCATGTAAAACATTACAATTCTGAGACAGTTGTATTTTTAACGTAAGGTATTGCTTTTAAATGACAGTAACAAGTAATCTGGGATTTCTGGGATACTGGAATTTTATTTAAGCATTTGTCTGAGGACTAAAAATTAGAACCACTGTGAAAAACACATGAACTCCCCTGAAGTTAAATGTTTTGTATCGCTTCATTTCCCACTTAATTTATAATCACTTCAGAAGGAATTCCTTTCTTTTTCAGTAAAATGTGGAAAGATTTTCACATATATCAATTCCCCACACTGCTTTTGTTTTCGTCTCTTCACTGCCAACACAAGTAACAGTGTGCCGTAATGGAAAAAGTGATTATAGTGCCGATTAAACACCATAATTAGCTGCATGATAGTCGTTTTAGGAAAACTGCAACTCGCGTGCGGTTCAACATGATGGATTGCATTATCTGAGGCAGCAATATGTTTACGTATGTGAGCTGTTTTAATGAATGTCTCAAATAATGTAAAGCTCTGACTTGTAGGAGGTGAGGCAGACCTGCAGACGCTCTATGACAAATGTTTTGGTTAGTTTAGACACGTCAAAGTAATGAATGATTCTGGGAAGCCTAATTTAAGAAAAATGCTTGGTGCCTTCAAAGTGTTACATGGACAACTGTTCAGTGAAAAGCTTGAAGGTGTCAGATATTTCAGATAAATGAAAGATAATACATGTTTACAGCCAAGTCTGACACAAAACGTCCAGTGGTTGAAGGAAGAGAGAAATGAGGCGTCAAATCTTGGTTTTTCATTTGCCTTCACATGTTAAATATAATTTATCCATGGTCGAGTGAAGCTATAGAGGTAAAAAGTAAGCAATAAAAGACTAAGAAAGAACAGGAATCATGTTCTGTTTGAGGTGATCCATTACATTTGGGCAGGATGTTTAAAAAAAAGTAGCCATGAATGGACATGAATGACAGTGATTTTTGGTCAACAAATAATAAATCACATCATTTTATATATATATATATATATATATATATATATATATATATATATATATATTTATGCAAGTATAAATACAAATAAAATATAACAGTGCAAGGGAGGCCAAAAGCGTAATCTGCTTATATAGGCATCCCTTCATCAACTTAATTAACACTTCAAATGAGTCAAATAAGCCAAAAAATTACTTAAATGAAGTAAAAAATACAATAAAATCACAAATACAAAAAATAATTTACTATTACATAAAATGACACATGGACATGAATTAAGTATAGACTTTAAAGAGAAATAGAAAACAAAGAAACTTAAAAGTTAGAAAAATGTGTGGTTATTTATGAAAGATGTTTTAGTATGACTTTTGAAAGTAGCAAAGAAGGGACATAGTTTTAATGATTTATTCAAGTTCAAAAATTTAATGAAAGTACAGGTACTGTAATTGCGTAGAAGTAGAAGTAAAAAGTCTGCTGAAAAATATTTACTCCAGTAAACTATAGATAACCAAAATATCTACTTATGTAAGGCAAGGCAGGGTATTTTCTCTAGCACTATTCATACAAAATGCTTTAAAAAGGCAACAAGATCATAGAAGAAAAGACAATAAAAATCTCCAAAAAAAGGAAATCACAGAAAAAAAACACATTAAAATAATCAAAGACAAAATGCACAAAAATACAAATAAGTGCAAAGTAAGGAAAGGAAATATTTGTAATTAGTTACTTGAGACATCTGACTAAAACAGCCTTTGTGCAGAAACAGAGATTTAAATAAAAGAAAATATAATTCCTCAGAACCTCTCCCAGCCAATAACACAGCAGTGCCATAAATACTCAAATCACCAGTGGGAAGGCCACGGCAGACGGCACCAGAGCACTTAGAAATGTGCAAAAAGAGCCGAATATCAAAATAACAGTCATTCTATCTTAGTGTGTAGGTGCTGTGATGAAAGAAGTCCTCATCTGAAAGCGCTCAGCCTCCTTCCACGGGGGAAAAGAGAAACCGACTGTGCGAGAGGTCAGAATGTGTCAAAAAAAGAATGTAGCGATCTGCCATTTTATAGCTGTACAAAAGAGCGAACTATTTCATCCAAGTTCATGCTGTTTTAGCAGGTGTTTTGAGATCTTAGTATTCAGCACATTAATTGGCACAAAAAGGTAAGAGCAAAACATGTTACTTTTGAGTATGTGTGTCACTACGGAAATAGAGAAGGCATTATCAGGCATTTTTATCAGTGTGGAATTAGAAAAAAATAATGTCATTCAACAGGCACGTGTAGAGAAGGGGTACTACAGGGGCTCTGGCACCTCCCCTTTTGCTGATTGACATCCAAAGTGTCCTTTTGACAGGGACTATTTTTTTTAGCTTTCTTGTATTTAATGAGATCCAACAGTAAAGTTCTCCACTATGTGTCCTTGATCATATATGAAATTATACATTTGGAAAATAACAATTTACACGTTAATACATTGCGGCCATGATTCATGACATCACACATTCAGTTAACCCTTCAAAAGTGTGTTCAGTGAGGAGGAGAAGCACATGGTAAGGTCGCACAAATTGTCTTTCATTCCTTATCTGACCATGTATGTATAATTCATGAGAGAACAAGATAATAAATTGTTTAGGGTTGTTTATTGGATTGGGTTGTGTAATGTAGAGTAAGACATAAAGTAAAATGTTGACTAGTCAACATGTCGACGTGCGTAGCGCAAGTCAACTTAAATTAGTAGGAGTCGACAAGTCACATGTTATTCTTTCTCTCTCTCTCTCTCTCTCTCTCTCTCTCTCTCTCGCTCTCTCTCTCTCTCTCTCTCTCTCTCGCTCTCTCTCTCTCTCTCTCTCTCTCTCTCTCTCTCGCTCTCGCTCTCGCTCTCGCTCTCGCTCTCGCTCTCGCTCTCGCTCTCGCTCTCGCTCTCGCTCTCTCTCTCTCTCTCTCTCTCTCTCTCTCTCTCTCTCTCTCTCTCTCTCTCTCTCTCTCTCTCTCTCTCTCTCGCTCTCGCTCTCGCTCTCGCTCTCGCTCTCGCTCTCGCTCTCGCTCTCTCTCTCTCTCTCTCGGCGTGTAAACACAGACCAGATGTAAACCAGACTTGGCTGCTGCATGTAAGACAGTTGTTGTGGGCTGACAAAACAAAAGACAGTGACACACACACACACGTCACATGTGTGGAAATACTTCACTTTAGATGAAAAAAACCCCTGGCACGGACATTTGAAGATGTATTGGCTAATGTGAGTGATACGAACAGCATCCGCTAGCTAACCTGAGTGATAGGCAGTGCAGACAAGACACATTAAGATAATACGCTCTTTTTTTCCCCAAACATGATATGGATAGTGTGGTGTTTGTCTTGTTAGCTGCTGCCTTAAACTTTTTACACTTAATATGAAAACTGAGGGCGTGTGACAGACATGTGGACAGTCTGATTTTAGAGCCGTGGGTCCAGACCAAATGTGGACATATGTTCACCTACTGATGTTCAGTTAAATTTAACAGAAAACTCTTTGCTAACGTTAGTCTTTGTTTTGTTGGTGTTAAAATCTTTGTGTCTTGTCAGCAGACTTTGTTACGTTGCAGTGAACTTTAATACCAGTTGCTCATTGCTGGACAGACGTGTGTCCGTGTGTCCTTTGGGTTTTTTTAGCCATGTGTCTGTGTTGTTTCTCCGCTGACAATGGGATGACTTCATCACAACACATCGACTCAACTTCGAAATTTTGACGGATAAGTCGACTTGAAAATAACTGAAGTCGTTAATGCCCTAATGTAGAGCAACCTTTTCCTCCATGATCCATTTCAGTAATGTGGCCGCTCCAAATATTCTAGAAGATGAACTAGGGTCTACGGCTATTTTATAGTAGGCCTAGCTTAAACTTAAGTTAGTTGGGTTATTTCCTAAAACAGAGACGAACCTTTTCTAAATCACCATAAGACGACAATCTAGAATGCATGACTGTTAAATGAACCTGATTCCCAAATGTTCTGTTCCATTACACGTGTCATGTCTGTGTCCGTGGCCACAGACATATCGTGTGAAATTGTGACACCAGACTACTAACAGTGATTGTTGGTAAGCTTGTTTGAAAATTTAGTTTTACATGCCCTTTAAAAAAAAAAAATCATGCCCCTGCCCCACCAAAGGGGGCAGGGGCTCTCTAATTCAACTTAGACAAATTAATGTAAAATAAATAAAGCGGACATACACTATATAATTATTTTATGCAGAAAGGACATGAATGCATAAATAAGGTTAACAAAAAGCCATGAATTAAATGTATTATGTGCTACAGCAGTTCAACAAACAAGGAAACTGCAAATGGTACACAGTTTAATCAGTAATAAGTCTGGTAAAGCAGACACTTCCACAAAACCTAAACTAAACAATAAAAAAAAAAACATGACAGATGAGTAAAAACCAAAACAGCTCCAATTTACAACAAAACTAGGGAGAAATATGAAAACCTGCACTTGACATAGGCTCCAAATTGTCAGCCGCACACATTATAATCTCTACTCCATTCACCTTGTCACTAATAATCAAAACACAAAAACAGTCAATTCCAGAATTCAGGCTGTTAGAAATGGAAAAGCTTTGGGACATTGCACCATGATAACACTCAAAAATAAAAATAAAATATGTTATAATAGGCAGTGGCAGCAGAGACAAACATTTAAGCAACACATTTTCAGTAGGGGATTAATTTATTTCAGCGATAAACTACTATTGCACAGACAACGCATGTGTGAAGATTTAAGCCTGTATAGGGCACTGATAGAAAAACTCCGGAATGCAAAATTCCAAGCATAGTGTGTTGTTGAAGGATATAAGACTTTATTACATTTGTGAAAAATGTCTGACTTTTTAAAATTTTTACATACAAAATGTTGGTCAGTGAAGTTAACATATTTGTTCTGTTTAAAAAAAAAAACAGTAAACAAAATAAATACAAGAAAAGCACATGCAAGGTGTACAGAACATGCCTTTTAGAACATTAGATCAACATCAGCACTGATCCACATCATGTCTTTGAATTATCATACCTTATTTAGTACCATTACTTCACGCTACTTCCAAAGCAGGTCCACTGACTGGACCTTACAGACCCTGTCAACCACATTGGACCTCAGATGTGGACCTTACAGACCCTGTAGACCACCTGAGATTGTTGACTCACTGTCCTCATTGGAACTGTTGCTGTCACTATCTTTTAATGTATGCACAGATGAACAAAAATACTGTTATGACTTCAGTACTCCTTGTCCTGTAACTGTTTTATTTTTGTGAGTCTTATGTTTTTTCTGTCATTGTTGGTGTTTGGGCTTTTATTTTGTTATGTTGGTTCATGTCAGTCTTTCTGACTTTGCTTCCTGTCAACGGTGTTGTCCTGCCCCCTCGTTAATTTCCTCCTCTTGTGGAACACCTGTAGGGTATTTACGCCGTCATGTTTCTTCACTTGGTGTGAGTACGTTTGCTGTCCCCATGCAACCTACGAGTACTTATTTTTCACTGCTTTTCTGGTCTTGACTATATTTTTCTGGTTCTTGGTATTTGCTTGTCCCCCATCTGTCTGTTTTGTGGAAGTGATTTGTGTATGACCTGTTTCTGGCTTATGGTACTCTGCTTTTCGCTTCTGGTTCTGTCCTCTTTGATTACCCAGTGTTACAATTTTACCTGACTGATCCTGCTTGTTGCCTGTTACACCTGCTGCCACAAGGAGTGACTCATCTGATTGTATTTATAGTAATCAATAAACCCATAAAAATGTATTTGTTATAGTCCGAGAGTCTACATTTGGGTTTCATCATGTTTCAGAATCGTGATAAATACTCACTTGCCTGATATATGTATATATATATATATATATATATACATGACTTATAATCAACCCTTTATGCCAAATTATAAGAATGCCGCATTATGTAATGTAATTAATGTTCACTTTATGAAGTAATATGCCACATTTTGTTATAAAAATCTTGAAGGCAATATGTAATAAACTTTGCCACCAATAACAAATCATTGTGAGTAAATTTTGTGTAAAATATGAACAGTGCCATTTTTCATTGATAAGAAAAGTAAATAAATCAGTCCTTAATGAATAAATTAACCTTACATCAACAAAAACAATTATTCAAATAGTCATTTTGAATATTATAGGAAATAGAATGTACTTTTATGGTATTTTATATTTCTTCATGGTGCTCAAAGTGCTTTACAAGGCCTCACATTCACACTCATATACACCAGTAGGCAGCTGCTACCATGTAGGGCGCTACCAAACCCTACTGGGAGTAATTTAGGGTTCAGTGTCTTGCCCAAGGGCACTCCCACATGTGGACAGTCGGAGCCAGGATTAAAATCGACAGCCCTTTGGTCATTGGATGACCTGCTCTACCAACTGAGCCACTACCGCCCACAATATGAAATGGAAAGCTTAAAGGTGTTATTTCGCTGAAAACCACTTTTTTGTGCTCCTTTTGGAATCTGATTGGTCACCCCGAGTTACCAACACATGCTGCGTTTGCTGCGTGGTGTGTCACGTCCACTGGCTGTATTCACCACTCATAGAAAACAACACAGAGGAACTAGTGACTTGGAAAAAGCCTGTCCACTACACGTCACAGGGACGTTGGCATCACCCACATGTTGCAGCGAATCTGAAGTAGCATTAGCATTAGCATCTACAAGAGAAGATGGCATCACAGTAGATGCTGCACAAACTTTTAAAAAAATTGATGCATCATCTGAACCTGAGCAAGAGGGGAGGGAGGAGTGTTACTTCACACATCCATGCGTCCATCAGAGATGCCTCATCACCGCGTCATAGACATGTATGCAGAAGTACCGATAAACTCTGGTCGACCTCACAGCTGTGTCTGAAATCACTCACTCATGGGATTTGTAGTGCTTGGCACCACTTGTTTATTTAGTTTTCAGTACATGTTGAATTATTTAATGAATTTTTCCCCCAAAAATGTACCATCCCCAGGCCTATTTCAAATACCCCTGAGGATATGCATACCCCCAATTTGAGAAAGACTACTATAAAGGGTTAATCTGTATAATACGTCTTATATTCCACACAAATAATACACAAAATAAACAGTAATCAGAACAATCTAATCTTTGCCTAATTACGTTTTTCTAAAATGTGATTTCTAATTGAGGCATTTACTGAAGGGTGACATGAGGTAAATTATGGATTCCATTCTTTCCTTTTATTCCAGCAACAGCGCCTCCTTTTGTCGCTGCTTTCCTACAGTCGGTATCAGCCTTCGACAAGGTTCACACATGCATGTAAGCATGGACACAAACACATCTACATGTGACAGAGGCTGAGCAAAACAATTAAACAAGTCTCTAGGCAGCAGATGGGCCTTCACAAGACAGGTGTGATGAGGAAAGAGTGAGATTAATTCTTATTAGATGGTTTCAAACTAAACATCCACTCAAAAGAAGCTGCATCAGGCACCTGGGAAATGAAACAGATACTATGTCTGTGTGTATTTTGTTTCCATGATGTTTAAGTGACCTTCTCCTCACTGTGCAGTTTCCATTCAGTGACGTATGCCAAAATCCTCTGTTATATTATAGATCCAGTAGTTTTTTTTTACTGCCAATTGCATCAAAGCAAATTAAATCTGAATATTTTACCTTGGATATCTCCGAGAAGGTGCTTACTTTCAATAACCCATAAAAAATGGATTTCTCTATTTCTAAAATGGATTGCTGCAGATCTATACCTTCTGGCTGCTACTACCTTCACAGCCACTAATAACCATAAACATTTTGCTGCCAAACTCAGAGGTGAACCACACTAGAGTTTAAGATTCTCTATGTTGACGCAAAAATGAATCTTCGACATAGAAAACATTCCCTTCATTCCACATGAACAGTTTTCTTTTATAGACAACTGTATATTGACTCCATTCAACTAACTGGTAAATGGTAAATTTAATTACAGAGTGATTTATGGGATGGATGGATGGATGCAGGGGCATCAGCCATTTAAAATGTGGGGGTGTTCTAGGTTGTGGCACATGAGCAAAAAAGTATTAAAAATGTATTTTTCCTCAATTAAACATTTATTCAGTTCATAAGTCAAAATTCTGAGATAAAAAAATTAAATATTAGATAAAAAGTAAAAATTATGAGATAAAAAAACTGATATAAATTTGGATTTTAAAAATCAGACACTGATTTTACAGACACTGTACCTCTTTTTTCTTACAAAAATGTGTCGTCCATGTCGGGGGAGACGACTAAGAATATGTTTCTCAGGGGGAACATCACTGAAAAAAGTTTGAGAACCACTGGCTTAGGTATCACAGAACAAGACATAGTTTAGTTAACTTAGTTTAACAACGCCAACATTTCTCATTACTTACTGGTTGATGACTGTTTGCTAACACCTGTTTACAGTTCGGCTGGCGAACTGAGGTGCGCTCCATTTAAATATGCTATTGTAAACAGTTTAAACCATAGATATTGTATCAGTTGTTATTGATGTTTGTTTGGCCTGATTGCGGCTGACAGTAACAGTTTATCCTGAAATACAAAGTAGGTGAGATAAACTCTCTGTCCGCTTCCTGGATCCAGTAACAATACAATGTATAAACTCAGGAAAAAGTGGGGGCTATGAAGTCATCTGGTTGGAGAAGTGGGGGTGTTGCAACACCCTCATCCCCCACGGCTGCGACACCCATGGATGGATGGATGAATGGATGGACGCATGGATGGATGGATGGATGGATGGGTTTAACTTGTTTCTTGTCTTACACTGTGTTGAATTTCAATAATTAAAGATAGTTTTAACACATCTACAATTATAATATCAATTCAACACAGATAGTGCTTTTAAAGGTTGTGGAAGTATCAAAAAACTTGATTGTGTTCACATTTTCTTACACCTCTACAGAATTTAACTACAAATACAGTTTAAACATAATATAGTCTTGAAAATGTGATTAAAAATACTCACCATGGATTTTTTTTAATACTTGAACAAACCTTAACCTCTTCCTCTTGTACCAACATTTTATTTTGTATCACAGTTTTAGACAGACAGACAGTTTACTTTCAAACTTACCTATTTTTCCACCTCTAAATAAAAAATGGGGGAAAAAAATCACATGAATCTCTTGAACTCACATAATACACTTATTGAACGTGTTTATGTTTTTGTAACTAATAGAACTTATGTCCATGTTTACTCATCAACCATGTCTAATGTAAAAGTTAAATTCATAAAACGTGAACAACCCCCATGAGGTATTTTTTTCCACTACGGATGGAAGGACAGACGGATAGATGTGGTTTGAAGGAAACTCTTCTGTGTGTGAATAATTGGAAAAACGCCTTCACATTTTCACAATTTCATGGGATAGAAGTAAATCCTCTTTGAGACCACTGTTTGTGTTTTTGTACTCTGTCGGTTTTACATTACAAATCAATATGTTTTGACACTGAAGTGAAATAATATAAGATCTATCCCTGTGCATCAATATATGCTTTACACTTTATCCAACCTGCAGAATAACAATCTGAGTTCACTTATCATCCAAAGTGATTTTGTGTTAAACGTATTTTATTCACATAAACATTGTAAAAATGAACTGTGACTAATTTGTCTTTCTGACATCTATGATTTCCTGCTGTTACAAGTTCTACAGAATACTGTTAAAGCTGTCCATCCATCAATGTAATGCACTGATTTTTTATTTATTTCCTTATTTTCATTTTACCATAGTCAATTTTAGACACATTAGCATTTTTTCCCCTTCCTTCCTTGCCCCCCCCCCCCCCCCCCAGTTTTGCCAATGCACATCATGTAACTAATGCAATACAACACACACACACACACACACACACACACACACACACACACACACTGTCCTGCATCTCAAAACAAGTCAATGTAAACCTGTCTGTGTTCATTCATTCCAAATTAATTACCAAACAATAAAAAAAAACTAAAGTTGCTGTTAACACTTCTGTAATGAGCATATTATCTGTATTAATTTTTATTTATTTAGTTATTTATTTATTTTAATCATGTAATGACGTTTTCAATATAAAAATCCAAATAAATGACAGTCTAAAAATTTTAATGATAACCTAAAACTACAATGTCTTTACTGCAAAATGTACATAAACTAAGTAGGATAAACATATCTAATCCTATCCCTTCAAACCTTTTCATACAAACACTGTCCCACTTTAACAGCGACTCTGAAACATGTACATGTAGTTATTCACCAATATCCATATCTGTCCTACAAAGTAAAAAGACAGTTACTGCACAGACACCAAACTGAAAAAAATGACCTTAGAGTTCTCCTGTTGTTCAGCCCCAGTAGTTGTAGGTGGATTATTGGACATGGGGCAGTTAATGTTATTGCATATTAACTATAGTTCTGCCAAAACCACAGTGAGCCTTATATATGGATTAAGTCTGGTAGTGATTAGTGACTGATTTTGACTTTTTTATCTCACCATCTTGACTTTTTATGTCATTATTTTGGATTTTTATCTGGTAATTTTGACTTTTTATCTCATAATTTTGACTTTTTAATCACATGATTTTTGACTTTTTATCTCATAATTTTAACTTTTTATCTCATAATATTGACTTTTTATCTCATAATATTGACTTTTTATCTCATAATATTGACTTTTTATCTCATTTTGACTTCACTTAATGCACCTTATATATGAACGTCCTTCATAAAAGCCATTCATTGACAGTGTGCCTTATAAAATACGGTAATGGCATAATCTGTTTAAGTCTAACACAGGGATTCACAAACAAATGGCTTTTCTGCATTTTTGTTTTGCTTTACTAGTACTTTTTGCAGTTACCGTACAAACACTCATCAATTGTCTCCAAAACAACAGACATTTGAGATGAGATACTTTATTCCATGACACAGAATGATTTGAATGTTGCAAAAAAAAACAAACCCTACAATAACTCATTTTCATTTCATTCATCATTTCATTTTCATCTTATGGAGTTTATCCATCAATATACCTCTGAAAAATAATTTCTTTATGCTTCTTTTTAAACACAATCACACTAGAAATCTGTTTTAGTTCTATACTCAATCCATTAAAATCGTATTCCTGTTTTTGCTGCAATTATAATCACGCAGCTATTCTTAATATTACTAATGAGGCACGTAAGGGCGTACAAGCCACTGGAGATACTTTCCTTATACAATTATGAGAAATAAAGAATTAAATGTAGCATAACAACACAAATACACACAAAAAAAGTCTTGTATCAATATTAACTTTGTGCTGTTTTAGGAGATATATTTGTGACTGACATTTTTTTTAGGGGTATGCTACTATAAAACACTGCATGTGTGTCATTTCAAAAACAATTTCTTTTTCATCTGGGGTTAGAGCTTTCTTATTTTCCTCATTACTTCCCGAGGAAATGTTGAGGAAATTTGCATACTAGTGAAATTGAAAACAACTATGAGGAACCAGTACGCCGTCTCAGTCAGAGAGGGGGCTTTGATGGCTTTGTAAATGAGGGTGGGATTGTTGGACTCTTCATTGTGAGTGATTGCAGTGTGAGCCAAAAGATGTGATCTGCTCATTGTTTTACTTTATAATGAAACCTAAACTGATGCAGTTAGCGTTATTTCTCTTTGTATTCTACCTCTTGTATCTTGTAAGTGTATCATTTATCAGCCTCTTTATGAGACCACCCTGTCCAAGTGCAGTTGTGTGTTGCAAAGGGAAAGTGATGACGAATGACTCTGGTAGAAACTCAACAGAAGTAGCATTTAGTGAGGTTTACATTTCCACTGCAAGATCAAGCTCTTTAAAAAAGGATTATATGCAATACTGATATAAGAAAATGCTCAGAGTTCCTACAGGTTTCTACAAGTTAAATGTAAGACTTTTTAAGACTACTTAGGGTTCAATTTAATGCATATTTCACAGCAATACTGGCAAAAATGTGTGACTTTTAGAATATAGGAACATATTGTTAGCCTCATACCATAATTGCCTAAGTCAATTTTTGGTCAAATTGAGATTTTTGCATAACTTTACTCTCCTACCACTGCTGCATTATCCTGTCTTTCTGCCTATGTCATTGACCAATCAGAACACTCATAAAAAACAAGTGTAAAAACATACCTGCCCAAGTCATTCATTTTACTTAGGCAGTTTCACCATTTTATTTAGGCAGTTTTGCTACCAGCTGTTTGACTTAAGCAGTTTGAATGTATGCAAAATGGCAGAAAAAAATGCAAAATGTTCTCAGAAAAACTGTCTAAGTCAAAGGCATAATCCGCTTAAGTCAATTTTATTTAATAAAACAAATGATGTTGGGTTTTGTTCTTTTTTTTTTTTTACTTTTCTTCTCATCTACTTGAATGTGCTGTGAAAAAAAATCAATAAAAAATATGGATGTGACTTTTAGAAAATGTGTTTTTTCTCATTTTCCGAAAACACAAAAAAATGACTTAAGCAATTATGGTATGAAGCTGACGATACGTTTATTTGTTTGAATGCCTTGATTCCAAACTCATTCATTCATTTATTTTTAGTAAATTAAATTATTCTAATGGTGTCTTCACTGGTCTAAACAAAAAATCAATCAGGCAGATACAGCTGATCCAAAACGCTGCTGCCAAAGTCCTGACCAGTACCAGGAAACTGGACCACATCACCCCGGTCCTCATATCCTTACATTGTCTTCCTGTGGGTCAAAGGTTAGAATTCAAAATCTTTCTCCTGGTCTATAAAGAATTAAAAAGCCTTGGACCCAAATACATCTTAGATCTGCTGGTTCCATATGAAGCATCCAGAGCCCTGAGGTCATCAGGAACATTATTATTATTGTTATTGTTATTATTATTATTATTATTTTATTATTATTGTTGTTGTTGTATTGATTATTGTTGCATTCTGCACATGTTCGAAATAAAGCATTCAAATCAATCAAATCAAATAAACAGGTTTACCGTGTGTTCCCAAAATCAGAACCAAACAAAGTGAAGTATCATTCAGTTCTGAGATAATTCTGTACAAAGTAACAGTGAAACTTAAGAAGCTTTATTAATCCCTCTGTCTCCCGCTGTTGTAAAATTTATTTTCCTTTTCCATATATTTGGAAATGTTGATTTAAGGCGGTAAATTGCAGTGTTGATGGTACTGAAAAGAAGTTATATGGTGTTTTATTTAAGAATAAGAATCCCTTTATTGATCCCCAAAGAGAAATTACATTGTTAGGAAACTCATCTGGGTTCATTTAGTCTTTAATTTAAAAAAAAAGTCTTTAGTTTAAAAGTCCTTGATGTATATTTCTTTTCATTGCATGATTTTGAAAAATTAAAGAATGAATACTAAATACTAATAAAATAAATGATTTTCATTGGCAAGGCTTTATACACAAAAAAGTCAGTCTGCTCTTTAACTCAGACTTAAAAGTAGAACAATAGAACAACTGCACAAACAAATGAAACTTGGCCATAAGTGGGGAAAAAAGGAAATGAGATGTTTTTGTATTTCACAAAGCAAAAATGTCATATTCAAATTCAGTCTGAAAATTGACAAATGACAAAGATGACATCTCTTTTTTCTTTTTCCATCTAAAACCTTGACGTTTTTATTCAAATGTCAGTAGAACTATATACATATAAACCAACAGGATGAAATAATTTTAATAGATGATTTAGTGACAGATTGTGAGACCGTGTGTATGTTTTACTGGTGTTGTGTCACCAAATGTGTGTGCATTTTATGGCGTTGCTTTATAAATATTATTATATATAATATAAAAAGGGTTTTTTTTGTGTTTCAGAAGGTTATTGTTATTATTATTGTTATTATTATTATCATTTTTGTTATTATTATTGTTATCATTTTTGTACTATGCACTCTATTGCTATAAGATGAATTCATGTTAATGGGGAAGTGATTATTGTTGTATTCTGCACATGTTCGAAATAAAGCATTCAAATCAAAGGTATGGCTGCATCAGACAAATAGTGACGAAATAACTTCTCTGTTTCTTGTTAGCATGAAAAAATAAATAAAATTGTCAGTTTAAACATGTCATGCTCTAGATGTGTTTCATTATCTCAGTGAAACGTCCAGTTTTAACCTCAACAGAAAACATCTGACGCCCACCTGTACCATTAGTTTTAAATCAGCCTCCACAGTCATGTCCCATAGTCTCAACAAACTCTGGATGAATTCTCTTATGCCATATTTCCACTGGTACCCACTCCACTCCACTCAGCTCAGCCTTTTTATGTTTCCATTATGAAAAAGGACCTAGAATCTGGTACTGGTACTAGTTTTTTTTTTTTGGTATTGCCTCCGACCAGGTTCCAAGTGATACTAAAATGTGACCTAGATATAAACCCTGCAGACACTGACTGGTACGACAGGTGTCTCTCTGACCCACCTTTTTACAAAATACAGATATTGGTACACGAATCCACATGACGACAGCCCAAAACTACACCATGGTCGGTCTTTGGTGGCCAAATTAAAAATTCAGATGAGACAATGAAATGAGTGAGTTTATCATCAGTTCCATGAGCAGACGTACGACCCTGCTGTGATCTACAGGTACTGTAAAATCAGTACTGTCCTATAATGGAAACACCAAAGTGAGTTAAGCTGGTACCAGGGGAAATGCGCCAATAGTGTCCTGTTAATGTTCTACGCCAGACATGGGCATTTAATTTTCCTATGGGGCCACATGAGAAATGTTGATAGTTATTAAGGGCCAGATGTATTCACCTGTAGCTCTGTTCAGTATATATATATATATATATATATATATATATATATATAAAACAGTAAATTAAACAATACAATGATACAATGACAATGTAGAGCACAGAATACAATTATTGAATGATTAAAAAAAAAAACAAAAATTTACAAAATCAGCTTCATATTAAATTTACATTTTAAACCCAAAGTGTAAGTTTGTTTGTTTGCATATCTTAGTTTTTTTTTTTTGTTTTTTTTTTTTACTTCAGTAAAGAAATAAAAGTCTGTCTTGTTGAAATCTCTGCATTGTTGATACATTTTTCTTAAAATCTCTCTGGTGTTAGCTGACATATGAATAAGCTGGAACTAAGCAACAAACCAATTTGGTGTGTTATGCCCAGCTCGTGAAAGAGCATAACAAAAGTAGGGAAGGTCCACACAGTGACAATTAAAGCAATGTGACTTTAATAAAGATAACTTAAATCAAACTTACTCAGGTTATACAAATCAGTCATCAGTAGTGAGGTGTAAGGTGTATGTGTGCATGTGTGGTCAAAACCTAAAGAACCTAACAAACATAATCAAAAGTCAACAGCCATGCAGGAAGGCCAGGTGTCATCAGCCATGCAGGAGGGAGAGAGAGCCATCTTGGTTTCCTGGTCTCCTATATAGGATCCGGCCAGGTGTTGGAAACGAGATGGGCGGAGCCAGACATATCTGAAAATGGAGGGCCACAAACATACACAGAGACAAAATGGCTGACAGCCATCACAGGTGCATAAGCCTTACAGTATGCTGAGTGTGTGTGTTTGTGGTGGTGGTGGTGGGTGGGGGGTTAATTTAACAGATTCTACAAAATAAAAGCTTTATGTAATAAATTGGCATTGACTTTTAATTTGCCAGTGACCTCATGTGGGCCGGTCAGAGCCAGCTATCGGGCCGCATGTGGCCCCCGGACCTTATTTTTCCCAGGTGTGTTCTACGCCTTTAGACACTCCAGTATCTGTGTGTATGACATTGACTCATAGGTTTATTGTAGAGCTGGGCAAAAAATCAATTTAGATTTAAAATCGAGTTTTATGGCAAAATAGATTCATATTTTAGGAAAATCGTGCAATCCGATTCATGATTCCGATCGTGAATCGTGAATCGAGTTTTTTGCCCAGCCCTAGTTTATTGTAGTGAAGCCAGGCAGAGCACAGGTTGATGTTCCTCTTCTTACACTCTCAGGTGATTGTCTTGTCAAATAGTAGCTGATATTTGGCTCCTCTGCTTTTCTTGCTAGTTCTTTTATGTGTTCTGCTCCATGTGTCGACTCATCTTCTATTGTTGTGTTGGTTATAGGCCAGTAGTTGGATGCTATTGCCCCCCCTCTGGCGGTCCTTCATTAGGAGGACTGTCCAGCCCTGGGTTAGCAACTATTGGTGGTCTCCCAATCTTATCAGCTGGTTCATGTGTGTTGCTCAGTAGGCATGAGTCCTGTCAGGTCCTGGTGCTGCCCAGCTCTTCATTGTGGACACTTGTTTGGATGTGTGCTAGGGTGATGACTACTGGGTGTTGTTCTGGAACTTGGCTTTTCTCTGCCTGTACGTCTATCAGTCATTGGATGTTATTGTTATGTGCTGCCTCTTCCAGTGTGTCTCAGTCGCAGCCCTGAGGGGGGGCAGTCTGTCTTGTTCCACTGTCATTGAAAGTAGACCTTAGCTGGGTTGGTGGAGAACACTTTGTTCATTCTCCTCAACTCTACTTCTCTTCCGTACCTCTTTCAGGTGGGTAGCTAAGGAAATGAGCCTTTGCCCAGTAGTGTGCAGTGCCTCAGTTGTGGATAGTTTATGTTTTTGGGCAGCTCTGTTTAGTTCTGTTAGAAGGTGGACCTCGCTCTGTGCCTCTGGCCTTCTCCTCCATGGGGCAGTTCACTCCACCTGGTGTTCTGCTTGGAGCTGAGCATATATATATATATATATATATATATATATATATATATATATATATATATATATATATATATCTTTGTCTTTTGTGTTATTTCAATGTAGAGGTGGCAAAAGTACTTGCATTATGTACTTAGTAGAAGTACAAATACATGTGTGTAAAAGTACTGATTCAGCTCCTTTACTTAAGTAAAAGTAAAAGAGCATTTATTTAAGCAGGAATAAACATAATCATTTCTGTTTTCTAATTCTATGGTGAATGGTACTGATGGGAGTTCTGGACTGGGTACTTGTACTTGACAAAACGTATATATATATATTAGGGCTGGGCGATTTTCTCTTTTTAAAAAATCTCCGATTTTTTCCCAAAAAACTCGATTCACGATACGATTTTTTTCCCACGTGGGCTAAATGAAAATGAAAACACTAGAAACGTGGTTTCTTTCGTCTTCTTTTTTTTTTTTTTTTTATTAAATAACATGTAAAACAAAAATACTTCTACAAATAACTGTAAATAATAAATCAGTTGTGCAAAAGGTGCAACTGCAACCTGAGACTTTGCCTACATGAACTGTAGTAAGTCGAGACATATCCACCACTGTTACAGGAAAAACAGTGCAAAAAAATTGTGTAAAAGATACATTTTGTTGGAAAAAAGAAAGCTTAAAATATTTTAACAACTAAGACAATATACATTAATACTCATATGAAAAACATTGCAAAAACGTAGTAGTGCAAAAGTAAGATAAAAAGAAAGCTAGCAACATTTTTACTTTGTAAGGACAAAATAAAACAAACCTTATTATCAATCAAGCTACTTCAATAAACCTGAACATGTTACCAATATTTTGGATTTATGATGTTGTTGCGTCTGTTATCGCTCCCCATCGTGCTCCATGTTTATCATAAGGTGCAGAATCCTGCACGGGTTCGGGTACCCGTGGGTGAACAGCAGATTTTCACGAAACGGGTGAAAAATGTTGTGCTGTGTCGGATACGGGTTCGGTTCGGGTCGGACGTGGGTGATCGTGGGTCTAATTTGCGGTTCATAGGCTAAAAGGTTAACAACATTTTTATTTGGCTCTGCCTTGGCTATGTCACTGTTCAGTATATTCGTGGCAATAAATGTTTGTATTTAAGTTTGGCTATCTGACATTTTCTTTTGGGTTTGGGTTGGATAACATGACGGGTACGGGCGGTTGCAGTATGTCAAAATCAGAACTGTGCAGGACTCTGATAAGGTGTGCCGCGAGAAAAGCTTTCAGTCAGTGGATGCTTTCGCTTCAGATGTGAACAGATTGGTCGTACCACTACCGTCAACAACAACAGTCCGAAGACACAGCTTACAACCAGGCAATAGCTGGGCTTCGTCAGACCCTAAAAACCCAAACCGATTCCACACAACTGAACCTTTAGAACCCTTTTAGCTCCATATTGCTCTCTGTGCTGCAGAAGAAGGGGATCGTAGGCAGGGCCTGGGGTGAAACACTACGGAAAGCAGCCTGGTTCATGGTTTTCTTTTTGCGAGGAAAAAAAGTGCAACAAATGTGTGTGTGTGTGTGTGGGGGGGGGGGGGGGGGGTCGGATTGCACGATTTTCCTAAAATATGAATCGATTTTGCCATAAAACTCGATTTTAAATCTAAATCGATTTTTTGCCCAGCTCTAATATATATATATATATATATATATATATATATATATATATATATATATATATATATATATATATGTGTGTATATTATATTTTACATCCATTAGAACATCAAGGTAAAATCTAGATAGATTTGAGTCATATATTGACTTATCCTCATTTCCTCCACCTCATACTAGGATGCACACCTTTCTGTTAATCGTTTTGATCATCTCTCATTCTTTGCTGATGAAGTGAAAATCAGAGATGGCTTTACACTTCTATTCTTGTCACAGTGTGTCCCTGTGATTTATCAGCCAGTTTGATTATTGGCTGCAGTTTGACTGTGTCACCCTCAAAACTTATTTATACACATCGACCGTAATAACCGCGTGTATACAATTTGTAAGGTTACTCCATCCAGAGATCACAGTGTTATTCTGACATTGTTTTAATATTCCCCAAACACACGCTAGTATAAAGGATCTACTTCCTGAAATAAACATTTCTACATGCTCTGCTACCTCTCCTGGAGATCGTATCGAGCCACCCTGTCTTCATCTGCACTAACTTCCTAGATGCTTTAGGAATAGAAAAGCTCAGCTGTGTGATCATTCTTACATATAGAAAGGATGAACATGACACCAGGTGCACATGCTAAAAGTGGAAGTGCTGTCGTGTTACACTTGATACATGACTAACTGCTGTAAGAGTTCACCTTTTTCCAGACCAGGAACTGGGAGACATGCTTCTAAATAATGACTCTACAGAGATACAACATCCACATGTACACACAAAAGAAGAGGCGATACCGTACTTTTAATGCTAATTTATGTTACCTTTACACTGCGATCATTTGTTTACTGTCAGTACTCAGCCAGCATGTCCATATGGGCCCCAGAAGGGTCACATTTGGGCTTCATATAAGGTTCCCATGTGGTTTTGTCTGTAGTTTCCATGGTGACCCCACATATGTTTGTCTATATCAGAATGAGAGATGTGAATATCTCCTATTACTTATTTTTTCCACACTATTCATCCCACAATATTTATCTTTCATGTCATCTGCTCTACTTCTCATTTTATGTTCATTACTTACATCAAGGGTGTCAAATTCTTCTCAATTCAAGGGCCATTTATGGACTTTTTATCTGATAATTTTGACTTTTATCTCAAGATTTTGACTTTTTATCTCATAATTTTGACTTTTTATCTTAAGATTTTGACTTTTTATCTCATCATTTTGACTTTTTATCTCATCATTTTGACTTTTTATCTTAAGATTTTGACTTTTTATCTCATCATTTTGACTTTTTATCTCATCATTTTGGCTTTTTATCTCAAAATTTTGACTTTTTATTTCATCATTTTGGCTTTTTATCTCATAATTTTGACTTTTTATCTCATGATTTTGACTTTTTATCTCATCATTTTGGCTTTTTATATGACACCAGGTGCACATGCTAAAAGTGGAAGTGCTGTCGTGTTACACTTGATACATGACTAACTGCTGTAAGAGTTCACCCTTTTCCAGACGAGGAACTGGGAGACATGCTTCTAAATAATGACTCTACAGAGCTATATCCACATGTACACACAAAAGAAGAGGCGATACCGTACTTTTAATGCTAATTTATGTTACCTTTACACTGCGACCATTTATTTACTGTCAGTACTCAGCCAGCATGTCCATATGGGCCCTAGAAGGGTCACATTTGGGCTTCATATAAGGTTCCCATGTGGTTTTGTCTGTAGTTTCCATGGTGACCCCACATATGTTTGTCTATATCAGAATCAGAGATGTGAATATCTCATAGTATTTATTTTTCCACACTTTTCATCCCACATCATCTGCTCTAATTCTCATTTTATTTTTATTACTTAAATCAGGGGTGCCAAACTCAGTTCAGGGGCCACATTAAGCCAAATTTGATCTGCAGAGGAATAATAATCTAAAAATTATATCAACTCCAAACTTATCTCTGTTTTCGAGTAAAAAAAAGTAAAGTTATGTTATAATAATGTTTACATTCTTTAAAACAATGTGAAAAACTACCTGCAGTTTTAACAATATTATCTCAGTTTATCATTAATACATGTAAATTACAATTTATAGATCAACAAAGCATACATAAAACATTTAATAACAGGCATAATATTGGTAAACTTGCCTTTCAGACATACTTGTTACTTGTATTTTTTATGAAATGATCATTTTAGTGTCAATACAATAAAATAACATACAATAAACAACATTTACGGTTGTATTTATGTTTGTTATGAGAGTATTTTACTGATCTGACCCACTGCAGATTAAAATGGCCTGCATGTATAACCAGCATTAAAATGATTAATATCTTCAATATTTATTTTTGCATTTCACAAACTCATCTCAGGGGCCAAACTGGACCCTTTGAAGGGACAAATTTGGTCCCTGGGCCGTATGTTTGACACTTTTGACTTTTGTAAGTATCTTAATTTCCAATACATTTTATTTTTAATGTAAATAAATGTGTCTTATACTGATATTTGTCTCCTGTCTGTCTCTACCTCTGTTTCATTGTACTTGGTTATAATGACAATAAATAGATTCTGATTTTGATTCTGATACGGGCAAAGACATGTGGGATCACCACCTTATATGCAACCCAATTGTGACCCTTCTGGAGCCCACATGGACTGAGGAAATGTCTTGTGAAATGTAATAGTTTATATAATCATGTGAAAAATAAAATGATTTGTTCATTTTTAGCTCACCAGGCAATAGACTATAATTATTGTGTCTAATATTGTCTTCATTAGCAATTTCTTCAAACATATTATTCTACAAAGCTCACTGGTGGGATTCATTTCAAATGTTTTATGTAGCTTCCTTTGGACAGTGTCTACAAAGCATCATCATAGTTCTGAGAAATTCTGATATTTGGAGTTTATAATTTTTTTAAAATTAAAAATATCATTTTACTTACACTGCCCTACAAAGTAAAAGGCAGCCCCAGTAGTTGGAGGTAGATTATTGGACATGAGGCAGTTATTGTTACTGCATATTAACTAGTTCTGAAACAACCACAGTGAGCCTTATATATGGATTAGTTCTGGTAGTGGTTAGTGACTGGGAATTTTGACTTTTTATCTCATAATTTTGGATTTTTATCTCAAAACTTTGACTTTTTGTCTCATGATTTTGACTTTTTATCTCATAATTTTGGATTTTTATCTCAAAACTTTGACTTTTTGTCTCATGATTTTGACTTTTTATCTCATAATTTTGGATTTTCATCTCAAAACTTTGACTTTTTATCTCATATTTTTGGCTTTTTATCTCAAGATTGAATTTTCATCTTATAATTTTTACTCTATCTAATTATTTTGACTTTTTGTCTGATAATTTTGGCTTTTTAACCTCGTGATTTTGACAGTGTGGATAGTGATAAAATACAGTAATTCCATAATCTATTTCAGTCTAATACAGTGATTGACTGTAAACTATTGGTGCAGGGTCCTAAATGGACATTGTTTAGAACACAGTAATGGTCTTTACTGCCTTTTTACTTTGCTTTACTAGTACTTTTAGCAGTTACTGTACAGCAGAGTCCTGCACGGGTTCGGGTACCCACGGGTGACCCGTGGGTGAACCGCAGATTTTCACGAAACGGGTGAAAAATGTTGTGCTGTGTCGGATACGGGTTCGGTTCGGGTCGGCCGTGGGTGATCGCGGGTCTAATTTGCGGTTCATAGGCTAAAAACTGTTCTTTAGTTTGGACTTGTATAGCTGCCTCCTGTTGGCTTCCTTCTTGATGCGTTTTTCAAGCGTGTGTGTGTGTGTGTGTGTGTGTGTGTGTGTGTGTGTGTGAACTCACGGATAAAAATAGTTTTTGAATTTATTATTTGTCTGCTCCTGTTTAACAACATTTTTATTTGTCTCTGCCTTGGCTATGTCACTGTTCAGTATATTCGTGGCAATACATTTTGTATTTAAGTTTGACATTTTCTTCCGGGTTCGGGTCGGATATCGGGTTCATTTATAGCGGGTCGGTTCGGGTGCGGATTTGTAATTTTTTTTTTCGTCAGAAAACGGGTCGGATACGGGTTTGAACATGACGGGTATGGGCGGTTGCGATTTGTCAAAATCAGAACCGTGCAGGACTCTGCTGTACAGACATTTGAGATGAGATATTTTATTACATGACAAAGAATGACTTGAATGTTGCAAAAAAAAAAAAACCAATAACTCATTCTCACCAAAAACTGCAGTTCCTGCCTTTTTGCTTTGTAGGGGCAGAATAATGGTTCATGTTTTAATCACGTATAACATGGAGTGGTTACAGATTCAATTTAATTTTATTTGTAGAGCCCCAAATCGTCTCATAGGTCATCTCATAGGGCTTCACAGAGTTGATTAGAAAAAACAATCCCAGAAATAGATAATGTCGCAGTCATCCTCTGTCCTCTAGATATGAATATAGTTGTTACTGAGTATTGCTAGAAAGGCATATATGGACTTTCATTTCATTTGTGAAAGTACCACCCACTTCTACTGTAAGATTAACCTCCTGCATCAACACCACAGGACTCTCAAACACCTGACAACCTCAGAAATTCAAGTTATTGATTCTTGCTAGAATGTGCCAGTGAGCTTCCAGGGCCATTGGTCCTATTTCTTTTTAGTTTTTTTTTTTTTGAATAGATATAAAATACAGTCTCAGGATACTTCAAAACATTCAGTACTTCAAGCTGCAAATGCTTTTCATAGCAGCTAAAAATCTTTCAGACCTTATATTTGAGACTTTTTTTTCTCTATTCATCACCTCTAGTTGTGCAATATTTTCAGACCATTTTTTAACATCTACACACACGTTCTCATTGTTGTTTAAGTCTGGGGGATTGTGACAACCACTCCAATATCTTCACCTTCAGGTCATCCATGATGGATTTACAAGTATTTTTTTCAGGTTACTACCCTTTTTTATAGACACTGGAACGTTTGCATCCATTTGCTGATGTTTCCACTTAGTTATGTTTCACCATTAAATTCAGTTTTATTTCTAGAGCCCTAAATCACAACACAGTTATCTCAAAGGGCTTTACACAGCTTCAAGCTTAAACCACTTTGTTGTAGCCTTCCTCTGAACCGTGGCATCAACATCTTTCATTTTCAGCATCTTCCACAGTTGTTGATTGGATCAAGTGTTTGCATGAGATTTGGCGAGTCACTATATAACAGCTTTGAAAGTGGAACTAAGCGACATTTCCTAATGACATTTGTTGACATGTCTAGTGAGCTGATGAACATCTGCACTTGTAAAAATGTATGAAAAATAATCAGATTTTACATGGGGACAATTGCACATGCAGCAAATGTAAATGTATTTTCTTTGTATTTTCTTTAGTTTATTTTTTATTTTTCCCCATATCTGGAAAAAGGGCGAAAAATCCCATAAGAAATGGTAACTGGCACAACAAAGCTTGCCCCTCATACAAATGTTACCCATTATAAGTAAAGGGAAAATAATAAAATAATAATAGTAATAACTATTATTATAATTATAATAATAAAAGTATATATTTAATTTTGCATTGATCAAGCTAATGTCATTCTGTCTATGCATGTGCTCATGTCAGGACATCACTTACCTCTATATATGTGCCAAGTTAGAAGTAAATTGAAACAAAATTGATGTTTTTTACCCATTATAAGTAAATGGGGAAAATCTACTGTATATTTTTGAAATCTTAAAAAAATGTAATATTGATCTACTTTTCCCCAAATGTAAAGATATTTATTCTGGATCACTGGGAATATACTAACCAAATTTGACTTGAATTCAAACAACCATATTTATGCTACAGACATTTGAAATTGTTCCCATTATAAAAATAAAGATTTGAAAAAAACTTTGACCTACTCTTCCCAAAATGTAATAACATCTATTCTGTGTCGCTGGAAATATTTAAGTTAGGTATGAATTCAACCAATCCTTTTGCTGCTAGAGTGTTAACAAACAAACAAACAAACAGAACAATAGGTCATTGTCTTCATGTCTCAGCTCTAACATGAGTTTGTTTGATCATCACCTGTGTTTGGTCGACTGGTTTTTAATTAAAGTCCCTTTAAGAACACCGATAGCTTTGTATGACTGTCAGTGTAATTCAGTTTAAAGTGACACTGAAAATAGAAATTAGAGGACAAGTCTTTTGATATTCATGTTGGTCATGAATGCATGTGTCTTGTCCTTATCTCTACTGTACAGTTCTATAATGATTCGGCCTGTATTTCAGATTACATTAACGAATGCTGTTGCCTGAAAACTGAAGATAAATGGCCCAAAAGTCAATGCTTTTCTGTAGAGGTGCTGTAAATGATTTATTGGAGGTTAATTTGTATAAATCTAAATATAAGGGGCTTCAGTGTTTTATTAAAATTATGAGTAAATTAAATTCTGCAGTATAAATGTGTCCTGGCAACAGTCATAGTGCTGTATTATAATTCAGTTAATTTCCCTTTTTTAACACTACTACACACCTCCAGCTATTGCATTAAAGGCACATATATATATATATATATATATATATATATATATATATATATATATATATATATATATATATATATCTAATTTGGATCAAATGATGATCCATTTGTGTAAAGGTCAAAGGTCAAGGTCACATTTAGCAGAAAGGTCAACATCACATTATTGACTCTAATTCAAGAACGGTTGTCATAGAAACTTGAGATTGGCACAAAATAGGGGTGAGATTCAGTTGTGTTAGTTATCAGTCATAATGTTCCTTGACAGATACAAATGTCCATGAAACACATTGTAGCCAGCAGTCACCCTTAGTGTACGTAAAGATGAATGGTCAAGGATACCAGATTTTAAGGAAGAAAATATTCAGCAGTAACATACAGCTCGGCATCTTAAAATAAAGTTGTTCTGAATAATTGGCCACAGGAGTCCTTTATGTTTTGATAAAGAAGTGAAAAACAAATAAACAGAGAAGGTTATGACACACAGAAAGAAAAGTGATGGTTAAACACTGGGATGAAATCTACAACAGACAGCTCTTAGTACATGTTCCAATGCAAATATTTTGCATATTATTTACAAATTCTGATGGATTAATGGGATGTTGATGTTTGAATTTAGTGCTGTCTTCATTAGTATGTTAATTTCATGAGTAAAATCAGAGGGAAAAATACTGGAGCTTGAAAATCTCCATCTCATCTTCCCCTGAATCTGCATCCTGTAGTACAGATTTCCTTTCCAATTCGATATTGAGTAAAATTCTGGCTGGTAAATACACTTAATGTCTGGGAAATTAAAAAAAGAAAACATGATTTATATATATATATATATATATATATATATATATATATATATATATATATATATATATATATATCACAAATCACAAGTCCATAAAGAATACAAGGCATTATAGTAATTATTGTTAATAAATTATTAAGAACTATTATGAAAATGAAACCTTGTATGAATGTGTTTATATGAAATATGAAAATACTGAAAATGTAACACTTCAACAAAACCATCCAACATTGACACTTTCATTCAGTCACAGGTTTTTGTTACAGATAAACAGCACATTTACTGTTTCCCCTTTCGTCTGCTCTGTTTTTTGCTCAGAACAGACTGAGTGAGTCACAGTTGACTGACTGGGAAGCGTGTCACAGTACACACTTACCCAGACAGAAGTAGAAGTAGTTCCTACATTTTCCAGCAGTTTCCTACTTTTCACTGTGTTCCTGATAGACACTACCTCAAATAACTGAAGTATCAAACACATCAATATTTTGTATTGATCTGCACCAGGCACAACAACCTCTTACTTGACATTTCCCTCTCAACATGTACAACTATGGGTTTGACATTTCAATGTCACTCAAGGTCAAGGGTCATGATGCCATTTTGGAGTCTACATGTAGTTTCCTAACTGTAAACAATAGTAACTGAGTACTGAGTACAACTGTTTTTAAAGTAACAACCATTTAAAATCTTGTGACTATGATTTTGACCTTTCAAGGTCATTCAAAGTCAAAGGTCATGATACCATTTTGAAGCCCGTGCCAGGTTTTATATTTGTCAATAACAGTAATTAAGTCTCTATCTGCACTCATTTTTCTGTGACAGTCTATTTTAGGTGTTGACTGAGTGGCCCCTGACATCTTGGGTCAACAAAAGGTCAAAGTCTACACACACATGTTGGCACTCTTTGGAAGTCTCTAAGATGAATAGTTCTAAAGTTATATAAAATTGGATTTTGACCGTTATTGTCATCATGACCTTTGAACTCCAGTTTTCAAATTTGGCTGTCAAAGTTCTGATGAACAAGGCACATCGACTGTGATAGCAGAAAGAACCTGTATAGAGACCTTAACCTTATGACCTACATTCACCAAATTTTAATGGGATCTATTGTCTCACATTTCCTGAAAATGTCATGGAAATTGACACAGTAGTTAAAATTGGTCATCGACAGAGAGACAAACAAACAGACAAAAAAAAAAAAAAAGAAAGAAAGAAAATTCCTTTGCTTCTCCTCTGGGGGGGTGGGGGGAGGGGGGTATTAAAATGTAATCACCTAAACAATAACTTTTCAATGAGATATAAGAACTTAGTTTTAGACAATAGAAACAATTATTCCCAAGATAATTTTCACATGTTCCATTAGCAGATTAATTATTTTTTTTCTTGAATTAGGAAAAAAATCTCAAATTAAGCAAAAATAATTAATTAAAAAAATAAAATAAAATAAAAAAAAAACTCGACCAATGGAAAAATCTTACCAATTATCTTGGTAAGATTTCTTGAAATAAGATTTTTTCCAGATTTATTGTCTAAAAAGATGCTCTTATATCTCGGTCAATGCCTTAAAAAAAACAAAATATATTTAAATGCGATGAGATATTCATACAAGAAATGTGAAAAATACACTTGATAAAATTTGGATTTTTTCAGTATAGTTTGTCTGACTGTTCTGTCTGTTCTTTTAGAATTAAACTGTATCTGGAACCAAGATGTTGGGTCTGAGCAGGACACAGTGGTGAAAAAAAATGCCATTAATTTCTCTAAAATACATTTAAACCACAAAAGAAGAAGATATAAATCACAGTTACAGTGGCTCTAAAAAGAATTTAGCAAAAGATAATTCTGAATTAAATAGATAACAAATTAAATGTCAATGCGCAACAACAGACTTGACCAAATGAGGCAAAAGAGGAACATACACCGTGTTAAACAGTACCCTTGCTTCCTCATTGGGGGGACTTCTTTGATCAAAAACAGTAAACTACTTTTAGACAAATGATTCCGTGATGAAATATATATTTGAGGACACCCTGTATTACTCACAGGTTAAATATAGCAGCAGTGTACACACTGTGGACACTGTAAATATCCCTTATTGCATTGTAGACATGAAAATAATCAATTATGACAGACAGTGAACACATCCCAGTAGCCGGTGGTCAGCAACATCACACAAAAATAGAATCCCAGTGTATGGTACCCAACACATACTGGTGAGAAGTGAGATTTATGTTACCACGGTTACATTCCCCCCCAGATGATTTCAGGACATAACATATATTCACACCCTGAGCAGTGCTTCTGGAAAGATACCTTCGACTGTTTATTTACCCTAAAGTATGCTGAACATTAGTATGGATTTTGTGTATGTAGTGCATAGTACGCAATTTCAACAGACTGAGTTTTCCCCCCTTATTCCTGAATGATAATGGGTTGAGCCAAAGCTTTCTCCAGAGCTGGCACAGAAAATTAACTGTGGAGTGGTCTGGGTTACAGAATAGAAAAAAACAAAACAGAAAATACACTGAATGTATGAATACGGTTCCTGCATCAGCGTAGGATTTCTACCTGATTGCTTATGACGACTGTGAAAACCTAAACAAATGTGCTGTCGGAATATATCACTAAAAAGACAATTAACAGGAAACATGACAGATATTATTTACCGTAAACTGAACTCAGACATTTTTGAACTCGATTGGCATCCCACGCATTGACACTAGACGTAAACATACACTGCATGACTGCTGGATGTTCAACCACTGCTGAATAAATCACTCTTTAAAATTCTGTTGTTGCACATTTTCTGCAAAAATGGTGTCAAATAGGAGACATGACACTATGGGTTGCCAGGTTTTAAACTCATGAGGTAATCCTAAATGTACGTTCGTTCGTCGGCCGAGACCGGCACAGGTGTCGCCACGCGCAGACGCACTCGTCCACCAATCACTCCCACACCATCCCTTTATATTTTTATATATATTATATTATGCCATTTACAGATTTGGACTCAGGGAGTAGACAGTTACTTTAAGTTTCATCACTTTTTATTCATAATTCATGGGTTTCACAGCGATGAAAATAACCACATCAGCATTCAAGCATTTTTCAGTGATTTCAAGTCCACAGACAAACATTACTTTGTGCTTTGTCAAGCATTTGGAGTTTTCCACAAAAAACAGGATGGGAGATTTCATTGAATGAAATGCTAAATCTCTCACTGTGCTGTGCTGTTTTGTGATATTAGTATTGTGGGTCATTTGTCATTTCGGCAGTGGAAGCCTCTCTGCCTGTCCCCCTGCTTTCCCCTCTTGACTGTTTCAACCAATTCAATTCCATTAATCATTTTACCCCCTCCCCATATTTACTCATTTCTTCTTGTTTGGTGTATTTGAAAACTATTCGATCGGCATTGTGCTGTACTGTATATCAAATATTTGTTAGATATAATAGGACGAACTTGAAGGAAAATTACTTCAAAAATAGCACTGCGGGAAAACTACATGTACAAGCACAACTACTGCAAAAAAAAAGAAAAAGACGACTCCATGTAAAATTCATGATATATTCTTAAATTGCTTTGGTTTAAAAAATGGCCTGGTTTCCCTGTACTCTTTTAATCTTGCAAGCAATGACTTTCTTTTCAAAGCAGATAATTTGAAGTCCAAAACAAACTGTAAATAATGGATTACTGGAACTTTCTCCTTCTTAGCCCACATGGTGTAATAACCTGTCAAGATTTTCCCCAATTTATTTATTTACCCTCTTAGTGACATACTCTCTTGGAGCATTCCAGCATTTGTTTGGGTCTCAAAGCAAGTGCAAATAATCTCTCAGAAGAAAATTAAGCAGACAACAACCAATGATGCTGCTCTGCCGAGGGCCAAGCATGTGGGCATGTGCTTGGTCTGACTAATACTTGTATTGCATCTCTCAGACAGCTTCTCTCTTTGCTTATTTGTAGATATCAGCGCACAAAGCCTTTGAAAATATGTCTCCTACTAATCTGTTCGAGGTTTGCAATAGCCTTTATAATAACACGGGTTAAGTAAATAGCCTATCTTCTCATGTGGCAGTATTTTTTTTTAATCTTTAGGGTTCATTTGTCGATCATAATACACATGGAGTACAGGATACGCACAGAATACACTGAGTTATTTAAAACCCAGACAGCACTGGGGGAATCATTCGAGACTATTGTGGATGAGTCACACACACAGTAATGATAAAATAATTTTATTTTGGATTCTCCGGCGTTTCTTTGATGAAGTGGTGAATATTTTAATTATATACATGAGAACCTCTGGAATATAAAACAGTTTTGTAAGGTCAATACTTACAGAATTAAATTAAAACGAATCTAATGGCAGGAAAGAGGTGCAAAAAAAATGGACAAAAAGAGACGTATCTTCGTAGCAGAATGAAAGTTGTCTGTAATAAAAAACTTAACCTTAGAAATATGTGCAGAAAGATACAATTAAAAACCAATGGAATAGATTAAACTAAACATTATAGTGTCATTTTGTGCAGCAGAATCCTATCGGTCAAAATCATGTCTTTTTTTTTTTTTTTTAACAGAGAAATAAGCTCATTAAATGCCAATGTCTTAAAGTATCAGATGAAACCGGTCATAAGGTTGAGATAAATAAGCTGTTGAGCTCAGTCAAGGAAATGAAAACTGGGAACTCAGAAAACTTCCACGTTTCTCATTAAAGTCCGAGACACTGTTTTAACCTTTAGCCTTAAGTTGATCTTAATCACTGTATTAATGTGATAAAATTCTCCATTCGGGCCTTATAGCTAATAAACATCCAAAAAGTGAATTTTCAAGATTAATAAAAGTCACTAATGCATATTGGATATCCAGCACAACATATGACATATGAGCAGCAGTAGTGGAACCCTCAGGAGGGTGGGGGGGTGGGGGGTCACAGACTCATTGGTTATTAGTACAAAGGACCTGTAGCAGTTGGACTAATATAGACCCTGTGTAAACCCAGTTCATTATGTGTGTTTTGTTTGGTTTTTTGGGGGGGCAGCTGGGAAATGATGAAGTGAGGGGGGCTTTATGTCCAGATGTGACCCACCATGTCCTCAACATACAGGTTTGTCACATTAATTAATCTCCCTCAACATTGGTTATTGGAGATTATTGTAAGTGTGCGTGTGTGTGTGTGTGTGTGTGTGTGTGTGTGTGTGTGTGTGTGTGTTTGCAGAGACATATCATGCTATAACTCAATGAATACTTGAGATATAACTATGAAATGACATGGGCTTATACATATCGCTAATGCTCATTCCGCTGTCTGCAGCGGGACATATGTGTGTCCTGTATGAATTTATGCCAAGCTGCATTTATTCAAATCAAACATCATTAGAGTACATGTACAGAAACCAAAGTTAAACAGTTGGTTTATCAGTGAGAACACTATTTGTTTTTAACACATCTGTGATTTAATTATTCGAGCCTTTCTGGCCCTTTTGTTTGTACTGTTCAGCACTGTTAGTGTATTGTTGCAAGGTTTTAGTCAATTTGGGCTCACTTGTCTAATCACTTGTTCCTTGCATTTGGATGAGGATACTGAGTTGATAGGAACACTGCCCAGAAGTGTTGTTTTGTATTTGCTTTTGCTTTGCCAAGATTAGCTTGGCTGTTACCAAGCTGTGAATGGTTGTGTGTGTGTGTGTGTGTGTGTGTGTGTGTGTGTGTGTTGGAGAATATAGGACAGCTCTTTTTTTTTATTTCACATAACTACAAAAAAAAAAATGACATAAAACAACAATAGAAGGTAGTCTTCACTTTGGGAACACAGTAACTTTCCACTTGTGCCTTTGGAATCGGAGGCTTTTTGCTGTTTACTTCTAAATCCTGCTGCAGTGTGTAAAATACAAGCTTGTGGTTTTTTTTATACTGACTGAAACTATAAGGACAAAATCATGCAGAAATCTTTTTTAACATCACTTTCCTCAGAATGTTCTCCCTCCTGTTCAACATACACACTTTTGGGACTCCATCCTAACTAACCGAATGTGTCTTTTTTTTTGCTATAGATGCACGTAAACACATCAGATAAACCTTTTTGAAGTGAACGAAGCATCAGTATACCACAGTTGCCAGAGAAAAGTTATAAGACAGTAGAACATTCTATGGTTAAAATACTGCTTCCCTTGTATTCCACTTTGAATCAGTGTGTGACTCCAAAGACAAATGTTTATCAGTCATATACAGCAGTGACATATGTTAATAATAATCTCTTAAATATGTCTGCGATAACAGGCTCAGGCTGCTGAAATGTGAGTGGCATATCATTTAGAGTGCTATAAATCAGTAAAAAATAGTGAATAATCAGAAGTGTCATAGCATTCAGAATCGAATATTGCCACAAGGTGAAAAGTGGCATGTTACCATTATATCCCAGCAATAGGATTTATCTTTCATTTTTCTATCCTCTGCAGTATAATCTTATGGGAAATGTGCTTTAAGTATCGAACACTTTTAATAAAGTTTAACACACGCAACCAATGAGACACGAAAAGACACTTAAACAGGTGCTGAGTGACACGACTACCCTGTAAAAACCTAAATCTTAGCAAGTGTATTTTTGTCTTTTCTAGTCAAAACATCACAATTAAAACACGACATAATCACCTTAAGAATCACTTTTCATTGAAATATAAAGATCATTGAGTCATCAAGTCATCAATTGACTTTTAGGCAATAAATTGTGGTTTATTTTTTTCTTCAGATTTTCTTATTAGCAGATTAAATTTTTTTTCTTTATTTTATTTTAGCGTTAGGGTTAGTTAATTCAAGCAAAATGAATGAAACAAAAACATATCTTGATATGATTTCTTGAAATAAGATTTTCAAGAGCTATGGTCCACCAATAAGTTCTTTTTTATCACTGAATAAATGTCACTATTTAGGTGATTCTTTCTTATTTTAAGTGTGATGAGACATTCTAACTAGAAATGAGGAAAAATACACTTGGTAAGATTTGCAGGGTAGAAAATTCTGCTGCAAAGTTACTATTTTAAATAAGTTATCTAATATTTTATCTTGTAGCTTTTGCTTATTTTTTTCAGTATTTTGTGTGATATATTTATACTATCTTTTTTCCTCTAATTGTTTGCACTACTACAATAAATAGAATAGAGCTGCTAAATGGATTTTAATTGTCCCTTTGAGAGTGACAATAAAGCTCTATTCTATTCTATATTATTATTATTTATTGAGGGAAAAAAACATTGAAGCAACATCAGTTCATACTTGTACAGTACCCCACATTTGATGTTATTTCCATCACTTTTCAAACTAGCAAACATAGTGTGTGTGTGTGTGTGTGTGTGTGTGGGGGGGGGGGGGGGGGGGGTTAAATCATTTGACTGGTAAAGATTGACTGTACCTCAGAAATGTTACATTCTAAATTTTAATCTATTGTATTCTATTCTATATTATTATTATTTATTGAGGGAAAAAAACATTGAAGCAACATCAGTTCATACTTGTACCCCACATTTGATGTTATTAATATTAAATCAATTGTATGTGTGTGATTGGGGGGGGGTGGGGGGGGGTTAAAGGGGGGGGTTAAATAATTTGATTGGTAAAGATTTACAGTACCTCAGAAAAGGGCCCTGTTTTTAATCTATTCTATTCTATAGTCTATATTTTATATTCTATTTTATTCTATTCTATTCTATATTCTATTTTATTCTATTCTATAATCTATTTTATTCTATTCTATATTCTATTTTATTCTATTCTATATTCTATTTTATTCTATTCTATATTCTATTTTATTCTATTCTATAGTCTATTTTATTCTATTCTATATTCTATTTTATTCTATTCTATATTCTATTTTATTCTATTCTATATTCTATTTTATTCCATTCTATAGTCTATTTTATTCTATTTTATAGTCTATTTTATTCTATTCTATATTCTATTTTATTCTATTCTATATTCTATTTTATTCTATTCTATATTCTATTCTATATTCTATTAGTCCAGTGCAAACGTGTATATGTGTCATTGTCAGTCATTTTGTGGTTCCTCTGTGTGTTTATTCTGTGGATGAAGGTCATGCATGTTGTGCTGGTGAGAATAAATAAAAGTTTGAAAGTGTTTTGAGTACAAATTCGGGAAACTCCTGTCCTGGTATAATATGGATATTCAGTGAAAGAGCCAAGTTAAACCCCTCTGAGGAATAAAATCTCCAAAGATGATGAGATGGATGACATGCATGTTGTTGTTCTGTGGCTCCACAGTTATCTGTAAGTGGTGAACCTTGACATCACAACAGGGGAGTATAGCGTCAGTAGATTCAAGGAAAAAAAAACAGACTTTGCTTATCCCATGCAAGTACGTGGTATGAAACACAGAGGCAGGGGGTTAATTTCTAAATCTCCAGGGGTCTCCGGGTTAGACTTGTCCCGCGTGAATAGGGCTTTAGTCGAGCATTTGTTTGGAAAGAGGCAAGTTGTGGTATTAAAGTGACTAAATCCCCGCATAAAAAGACATATGTCTGTGATGAAACTTGTTATTTTCAGTGTTTGGTGGCAGCCTGGAGGTTGTTGTTGCTCTGTCACGTGGTGAAGGAGACTGGGTAATACTGTGATATTGGTATTTGCCGCTGGGAAATGATTTCAGTCACCCAGTTATTCCAGCTCATACATCCCATGAGCCTGAAAATATCAAATATTTACAACATGCTGCAAACAATCTAAATCTTACCAAGTGTATTTTTCTCTTTTTTTTTTTGTCCAAATATCTCATCACATTTAAAATCAGACCGAAAAAGTAACTTTTTAGTGACAAATTTTTAGACAATAGATGTGGAAAATCTTACCAAAATCTTTTTTGTTTTTCTTTTTTTTCGCTTATTCCACTGGCAGATTTTAGTTTTTTTGTTTGTTACATAAATAATTTATTAAATAAAGAAATACATTAGAACTGTACAATATATTGTCTGAGCGTCGACATCGCAACGTACGTGTGTATAAAAGTCACATTGCAGGTCCTGCAATTTTTATTTTTTTTTTACTTTATTTAATATTGTTTTTTTTTTTATTATTTGCATATTTTTAATTTCCTTTTTATTTATTTTTATTCATTTATTTTTTATTAATTTCTTTGTCTTTCATTTTTAAATGTATGTATGTATGTATATTTTTTTTTTATTTGTTTTTTATTTATTTATTTAATTTTGTATTTATTTATATTCATTGTATATTTGTTTAATTGTCTTTTTGTTTTTTTTTTATTATTATTTATTTTTCTTCATTTATTTTATATACTATTTATATATATACTCCTGAGTATTTTTTTTTATATCACAATATAAATAGCTATGTCATTTTTTTCTAACATTCTGCAGCCCTAGTACATTTTCTTTTTTTTTTTGCAGCCCTAATAAATAAAATCTTGATTGCGTCCAAAAAATTGCCAGTGAATCAAGTGAAAATGATCTTGGTGAGACTTCTTGAAATCAGATTTTTAAGATCTATTGTCTAAAAAGTTATTGTTCAGGTGATTATATGTATTATAGGTGTCATTAAAGATATTGACTAAGTAGAAATGAGAATAATACATTTGGGAAGATTTAGATTTTTTTTTGGGGGGGGGTTATTTAAGTATATTATTTTCCTGGTCCAGTCCATTTGACAAACTTGGAAGGAAATCAAACTTTTACTAAGTGTATTTTTTAAAATTTTTGTCAAAATATATCATCACACTTAAAATAAGACATAATCACCTACAGTTCAGTGAGATTTAAAGAACTTATTTTTAGACAATAGATCTTGAAAGTCTTATTTCAATAAATATTACTTAGATCATTTTCACTTATTCCATTGGTATATATATATTTTTAATGGTTAAAGTCTTGTGTATTACTTTATTATCTACTTGTCTTTAGAGGGACTTTTTTTCCAAATGCATTGATTATATTCTCAGCGCATGATATGTTGGTGCGTAATGTTTTAAACACAGCAGTAAAACAACCCACACTTTTACGGAGACAGTCTGTATATTTTTTTATACCACATAGTTTCAACAGACCAAAGTACACGGCTACATCCCACTCACCAATTTTAACTCAGCAAAGTGTAAGCCTTTCATGTTCTCTGACACTTATCCAACTTCTTTGTGCTGTAGATAACATTCTGTTAACCTTAGGCATATTTATTTCAACTTACCGCATAGACTAATTCTAATTTAGTTTTATGGGTTTTTTTGGTTTTTTTTTATATATATATAAAAAATATAAATGTTTTTCTTCCCATCATTTAATCACACTGGAAAAAAAGTCTGTTTGTTTTTCTCATTTCTTTATCAAATTATCTCATCACACTTAAAATAACACATAATAGTCACTTTTTATTGAGCTATAAGATCAGATTTTAGACAATAAATCTGGAAAATCTTATTTCAAGTAATCTTACCAATATCATTTTCACCTCTTCCACTGGCAGACAAAAAAGAAATAAAAAAAAAAAAAAAATAATAATAATATATATATATATATATATATATATATATATATATATATATATATATATATATATATATATATAAACAATATAAAAATATATACACACAGTAATTAACACCTTTAATTAAAATTATCATCTCTGAATACAAAAGAAAATTAAAGTTACGAAACAAAATGAAATAAAATAAATGCAGTACTGTATGTAAATACTTATGTACTATACACTTGTACATAATGTTTCTTCAACCGTCATTCGTCACAGAGTTCGAACACGCTTCCACACAGCAGCGGGCGACAAACCCATTCATTGTGTATGTGCTACCACAGAGCTCTGCATGCTGCTCAGTGCTGCTTGTCTCCTCCTCCTTATTATCACTAAAGCCAGGCCTTTTTGCTGTAAAATGTACAGGTACGTGTTTGTAATGTTCACCTCCATAACTGGTTGCATAGCAACTTGCGCCTTGCAGCGCAGCAGGCGGCAACGCTAGGTACTGGCTGCGCCGTACCGTAAATGTACCATGGTCAGTGTGGGAACACCTTTACTATCGTTAATTTTAAAGGGTTTAGGGGGTAGTATAATGTTTATTTTCAACTGGATGTGGGTGTTTACATGGTCATCTGAAAGCAGAATCAACCTTTATTTGGAGTCAGAGCAGGGGTCAGTGTTTGATGCCACTTTTGGGTCTTCTCTTCCAATCGTTTCCATATAAACGTCACCTAAGTTCTTATATTTCAGGACATTCTCACTCCCAACACGTCAAAATCTGACACGCTCAGACGTGTTGCCCAAACGTCAGTATTTGACTCACAAGGTGTCCCACAGTGCCTAATTGAGACGCAGTAGGTTTGAAACCCATCTGCTTCAATACTGTATGTGATGCTCAGAGCCCTAACCCTGAACCTAACCCTACACCTGAGCAACAAAAGTGCATTAAACCTGAGCGTCTCATATTGCCACAGACAGGTTAGAAACTCACTGCATCTGACTTAGACCAGTGTTTCCTAACCCTGGTCCTCCGCACTATCCTGCATGTTTTAGATGTTTCCCTCTGCGAACACACCTGACAGTCGTTATCGGTGTTCTGCAGAGCTGGATAATTAGCTGATCATCTGAATCAGGTGTGACTGGAGAGAGGTAAACATCTAAAACATGTAGGATAGTGTACCTCCAGGACCAGGGTTGGGAAACACTGAATTAGACGACTTTAACCCTTGTATCATCCGTTTATTCGTTTTTCAAAATGAAACAAAAAATTCAAAAAACTAATTTCTTTATTATTTGTTTCCAAAACCAAAAGGAAAAACCCGATAATGATCCGTTTTTAATTTTTCGTTTTTTCAGTTTTGTTTTTCGGATAATGGCTGTTTCCCATTTTATCCAATTTTGACCTGAGGCAAGTTGAGTAAACCAGAAATGACTGTGACCTGCAGTGACAAAGATAGAAACCTATGTCCTATTTTGGGAAAGAGGGTCACTCTAAGACCTGAAGATATGACCATGGAGAATATTAGTGTCATATTCCAGGTATTTTTTTTTTTATAGTAACACAAAAACAAATGTTTATATGACAAGTGTATATGTATATCTTTCATATGTGTACAGCTTGTACTTACCTTATGTATTGATGACAAGATAACAGTTTCCAGTTCTGCATCTGACATATGTCATTTACAGCTGAGTTGGTGTTGAGCACAGAATCTTCTCACTGACATTTCTGAGGATCTCTGAATACCTAAATGTGTTAGAAATCTCAGCATATGTTTTTCCATCGCCAAACAGCTGTTCAATCATACCATAATGATCTTTAAGTCCAATGGACATATTTCTTTCCGTTGTTAAGAAACATTTGTGGTTTACTCAACTTGCTTCAGGTTGAAATTGGATAAAATGGGAAACGGTCATTATCCGTTTTTTCCATTATTCATTTAATCTGAATCAGAATCAGCTTTATTTGTCATTTTGCATATCCACACAAAACGAAATTGCAGTTTGACCAACCCCTCCCAGGCTGATCGGGTCACGCAGCTTTGTACGGCGCTACCTTTGAGCGAAAAAACGAAAAATGAAAAAATTAATCTTTATCCGTTTTTTCATTTTGGTTTTGGAAACGAATAATGAAGAAACAAGTTGTTTTTTCGTTGTCTTATTTTTGGTTTCATTTTTGAAAACGAATGATACACGGATTGACCTTGTGCGTCAAATACCGACGTTAGGTCAGCGCGTCAGAGTGCATCGGATTTTTACATGTTGGGAGTGAGACAGTATTGTATATTTCACTGAAAAATTACTCTATAGGTGATTATATTATTTTAAGTGTGATGAGATATTTTGACAATAAATTACAAAAATACACTTACCTACAAGATTTAGATTTTTACAGTGTACTAAACCAAAAAGGACTTTTACACAGTACTGTTCACCTATTTTTATTGGTTCTTTCAAAATAAGACAAATGAAAATCCATGTGTTCTTTGGTACAAGGTTAAGAAGCTTAGTTTAATTAGTCTTCAGATTTATATGGGCCATTTTTCACTCCATCCTTTCAGGAAACAAGAAGGGTAATTGTGACTGTATTACAAGCCAATTTGTGTCTTTTTTTTATTTCCTTTTTAAAATTTTTAGATCTGTATTTTTTGCAGTGCATAAGCTGTAACGATTAATTCTGATTAATCTCTCCATAATGTTATGAATCTTTTAATAATAGTTTCAACCTTCACGCAGTACCACATTTAGCCTAACATTTCTGAAAGCCTCCTATCAGCTGTCAGTCTAATGGCCAGGTGGGAACTCAATAAAGGTTAGGTAATATCGTATTTCACTAGGAACTTGAGAATAAAAAATCAATTTCCTAACAACTATAGTGATATTTGATTGACAAATAGCGTCTTCTGAAAAGCTCTCTTCTCCTGTGAGTGATTGGTCCTGATAAGTGCTTCCAGATTTTGCCTATTCAACATGATTCCATATGAGAAAAGTGTCTGTACAGGTTCACATTTTACTGACAGTAGACACTCTGAACTGAAATATATCTGCTCACTGTCAGGTAGAGTCAATATGTTTTTGTCTGGTGATGAAATAAGTACCTGATGTGGATTATCTGTTAAATCCACAAAGCTTCTTCTAAACCTCCTCAAAAAGTGAATAATATGATCACACACCGGGGGAAAAAAAAACCAAACATCTAAAACATACCAAGGTAATTGTCTAATTTTTTTCTCCAAATATCTCATCACACTTAAAATAAGACGGAATCACATCAAGAGTAACTTTACAGTGACATAGAAGAACTTATTTTTTACAAAATAGATTTGGAAAATATTATTTCAAGATATCTTATCAAGTTAATTTTCACTTATTCCATTTGCAGATTGGATTATTATTACTTCTGCCAAGGTTATGTTTTCACCAGAGTCTGTTTGTCTGTCTGTTAGTTAGCAAGATAACTGAAAAAGTTATGGACGGATCTTGATGAAATTAACAGGGTAGGATAGGGAAAATTTAATGAAATTTTCAGGATGTGTTGGGAGTGTCACAAGGTACAAATAATTGAATTTTGGTGGTGATCCGGAAGAGATCCTGGATTCTGGATCACTTTGAAATTTATTCTCCATTTACCAATTTACCATTTCAAAGTGATCCACCGTCTAGGATCTCCTTCGGATCACCACCAAAATGTAATCATTTCTTCCTTGTGGCACTCCCAACACATCCTGAAAATGTTATCAAAATCCGTCCATACATTTTTGAGTTATCTTTGTTTGTTTGTCTATTTGTTAGCAACTTTACACCAAAACTACTGGACCACTTTCCATGAAAGAATATGTCCAGAATAGACCTTATTAAATTTTGTTGAATGTAGGCCAAAAGTCAAGGTGACAGTTACCAAAAATGTGTTTTAGGAAACATCAGTGATAGGGCAAATCAAGAAAAATGATTTGCCCTCTGACCCCCCCACCCCCCCCGCCAGACAGACTTTATCATTTTACATTGCAGTAAATGGAGAATACATTTCAAAGTGATCCAGAATCCAGGATCTCTTCTGGATCACCACCAAAATGTAATAATTTCTTCACTGTGGCACTCCCAACCCATCCTGAAGATGTCATTAAAATCCATGATTCCCCCACCCCCCCCGGGTCACCACCACAATCGAATAATTTCCAGATCTCCCCATTACCAACCTACCCTGAAAATTTAATCAAGATCCATCCATAACCTTTTGAGTTATCTTGCTAACTAACTAACAGACAGACAGACAGACAAACTCTGGCAAAAACATAACCTCCTTATATAATGGGTCATCAGTTATTTTCATTGTTGTAAATGACTCCTCTGAAGTGTTCTGTCACTGCAGGTGTGTATTTCATGATGGTGTTTAAATGGTGTTTTGTATAAACGCAGTGAACTAATGAAGAGAAAGAATTAGAAATTAAGAGTATAATGCAAATATCCCTCAAATAAAGGCCTCCTACCTTCTGCAGTTAATTATTTAACCCTTTATATTTCACTCGTGGAAAAGCTCTATTATTGGAGAACATAATGAGACTTTATTGTTATATATAGAAAACCTAGGTCAATGAACGTATCAGTTCCTTACATGCAAATGGCCAATAATAAAATATTAAAAAAAAAAAAACAATACAAGAAAATCACATGCAAGGTGAAAGGAACATGTATTTTAGAACATTAGAGCATCATGTTTAGAACATTAGACCAACATACAGTAAGTGCATCACTGAAAATTATAGTTATGCTGAGAGTAAAGAGAAAAAAAAGGCCATTTAACTAAATATTTGATGGCTATTTTTGTGCAAATAAACTGAATTTCACATCATATTATTATAATATTGGGGGAAAAAAACAACCATCTAACTTAAAATATGCCTGTGCTCTAATATCCAGTCTGCTTTCTTGTCTTTGTATCTGTGCATCTTTTACATTCTTTTGATCTTGTTGTTTTTGTTATACATAATGTGACCTGGTGGACACATCAAGGGAAAATAAATTGTGTCATTGTCCATCCATCTAGGCTGAAACTGGTCTTAATGGAAATAATGCAAAATCACTGTATTGGATACATTAAACTAAAGCAGGATGCCTGAAGATGTAACATATATATATATATTTGTCATACAATCAGGGGTGTTAATAATACACACATTCTGTACTTAAGTAGAAGTACAGTTACTTTTTTCCATGAATGCAATTATACTTATTTAATTAACCAGGCAAATTCAGAAAAGTTTCAAAAGTATTGAAATGAAACCCTTTAAAAGTGAATAACTATGTTGAAATTGTGTTTGATCAGGGACTCTGTTTTGTGGGTATGGGCACGAAATTTTGGAAAAATAAAACATTATTAAAAAGTCACAATTCAGATAAAAAGTCAATATGAGATAATAGCCATATAACTATAATATATAAAGTCACACTTTCTCTCCTCCACTGAAGTGACGTATTTTCATACTGTCACATCTGTTTAGTTTGAAAAAGTAACGCATCTATTCTGAGAATAGTATAAAGTACAGATATTTATGCAAAAATGTAGGGAGTAAAAGTAAAAATAAATACTCGAGTAAAGTACAGATACCTAAAAAAAAAAGTATAGTCATGAAGTACTTTTACTCAGTTACTTTCCACCTCTAGATACAATCAGGTAAATATATAATGTATTATATATATATATATATATATATATATATATATATATATATATATATATATATATATATATATATATATATCAGTATGTTAGTGCTGTTAAATCAAATGATTACAATTTTAATCAGATTAATCGCATGATTGCTGTGGATATATTAATCACATTAATTGCAGAAAACATATATATAACTGAATATATCTGCACTTCACATTTTTCTCACAAGCTGGGTGATGTGTTAGCTAAAGTAAGCTTCATGTTAATGTATTACTTAGCTGGAAATACTTTGGTGAAAAGAAAACTCCTTCCTGCAGAGTGTTCATAATATTTTATATCAGTCTTGGGGTTTTTTTTTTGTCTTCCATCCAGAGGTCAACATGCTCTTTAGCATCTTCCATCATTCTGAGCTGGCTGTGCGTCCCGTTACTACCAGATTAACTACCCATTTGTCCATGTGTGGAGCTAACTACCTAATTACATTACATGTTTTAATCAAATTAATCACTATGGTCGATACATTTCATTAATGAACTGATATACCACAAAAGAAACAAAACATTATGAACAAAGTAAAGCACAGAAAACTGAACATGTTGCCTAACTTAAGTAATAATGTACTTTTACTTCATTTGACTCACAGTATAAACAACAATTCTTGCAGTTTTAAAGGGAGGCACAGTCACTAATCCTTCATCACATATAATAACAGAGCATCATGTTACATGTTGGATGAATACATCAGCTTTAACCCTTTGTTGGTCACACACAAAAAAAAAAATCACAATAAAAAAAGGGTTTTTTTGGGCTTTTTCCACCCCACAGGGACGATTATAACAAAATAAATACATAAAATACAGACCCTAAATTTAACCAAAGTATTAAAACTCAAACATTACTCCTTCACCAATCTTACCAATATAATGTGTGACTTGGTTCAAGTTAGAAGTATTAACTCTTTGTGTTTGCGATTAGCATTAACATGTCGTGACCCTTTACTGTCATCTCTACCATTTGGTTGAGCATGTTTCTGAAAAATAATTACATGAATACCAAAGTATTTCTGAAACATAATTAGAATTATTTATGTAAAATAGACTCTAACCTTGCCTGGAATTTTGTGTCCAAAAGAAAATGTTTATGTTTATGGTCTTCTTCCTTGGTGATATACTAGCATCACCTGAATATGTAATTGACTGCCCAATAAGTTTGGTGTCAAATGACTTCAATTTAGATTAGATATCAGAGTTCAAAGTGACCTCTACCAAACAGTTGAGCTGACCAACAAAGGGTTAATTTCTAAAAGTGTCCTTCTGACAATTCCTTCTGTGAATTGCAGAAATGTTACTATATGCTGTGATAAACTATTAACAAACAACACTGTGCTGGAGAAAGTGGCTGCTGGCTTTTATTAGTGTGCCTGTGTTGTTGCTCTCCTTTTTCCACCATATCAGTGAATAATAGAGCTTTAGCTTCTAAGCCAATTAACCTGCCCATGGACAGGTGTGCCAACTGGCAATGTCAAGAGAAAACCAATCCCTTCCTGCATCCAGCTGGTGCTCAAAGCACATCCATCCATACCAAAGTATTGTGGCTTGTGAACTACTCCCTGGAGTGCTTTGCAATATGGTTTCCATCAACACAGTGAAGTGCCCTTCAACAAGGAACTGAAGCCGAACTGCTCATTGTCTGCTGCAGAACTGATCCTGACCTTTGAAGAAACACAATGTGTCTGTTTGGATGCCATTTGTACTTAGGATAATTAATGACAGGAATATGTAGCACATACTGTTAACTGCACCTTATTGATTCTAATGTCCTCTGTGTGTCAGATTACAGTGTACACGCTGCCCACACACACACACACACATATATATATATATATATATATATATATATATATATATATATATATATGGACGTTTCATTCAAATGTAACAAAAGAGGGGAACGTGGGAAAAACACTAAATTATTTAGATTTTAGTCAACTCGACTGAAAATCTCCTAGCAAGTTGATTTAATTGTAGTGTGAAGTTAAAGCATCCATTTCCACATTTCGTCCTTGTAAGCTTGAAACATGAAATACTACTGAATTATTAATGAATTGTTATAAATAAGGAAATAATTTCAGAATATATAAATCACATTCGCTTTGCACAGTGTCATATACTATATAGTGTACATTGATCAAAATATTATCTGTTTGTATATCATTATATATACACACACACATACATATATATATATATATATATATATATATATATATATATATATAAAATTTAATTTTTTGATTAAATTTTTTAAATCCCATTAATCACACAGTATGTTTACAAACACATCTAAGTGGAGCTATTGACAGTAATTGAGTTAAAGACTTAAATGGAGTTTCTGAGAAATCTCAAGTTATATGCACAGAGAGATAATTAAATTATTATTATGTGCATGGAGAAACTCGATTAGAATCGCATGATCTCACTTGGTTAGCCTGACTAAAAGTCCAGTTTGATTCAATTATAGGTTGACTAAGGTGTATATATGGCTTTGAAAACTTCAATATTAGGCAATCATTTGAATTTCTCTAAGTGCATGTAAATGTACTGAAAGAGTTGTTATGGATTAATTTCAATGAATCGTGAATATCAGCACTTAATGTGTTTATAAACACTAACAGTTTCAACACAATAACTATCATTTATTATTTTTTTTATTTAGTTTATTTAACAGGGAAAGTACAGATTAATGAACATTGGAGTAAATGTGTCAGTATTATCACAAAAAGATATTTTTCAACTGTTGTCCTTGGGCCAGATGTAGCATCCACAAAATTAAAATCATTTTAAATAGAATTAAAAACATTTTAAAAGTCAAGGTTACACCTGCTTGTGATGCCACTGTAGTCCACATACACACACCTTAAAAAACCCACATACACACACCTTTAACACAACAATAGGACAGACATCAGTACATGGGCAGCTGATCACACAGCATGGAACAGAACCGACAATACGAAAAAACAAAAAGCACAACATGAGGAAAAAAGAAAATCCTTTAAGACAACATGCAGCCTGCATCAGTAGAGCTGTAGGGTTCTAGTGCGGACAATGCTGATGTGATTTCAGCCAGTTTTTTAGTTCACTTTTAAAAGTGTTATATGTGGGGCATCCTCTTATGGGGAGTGGTATGCTGTTACAGATATAAATGGCAAATGGTCTGCACTTATATAGTGCTTTTCCACCTTCATGGTGCTCAAAGCGCTTTACATTAGCTTCACATTCACCCATTCACACACACACCCTCATACACCAGTGGGTGTCTAAGGTCAGTCCTACTGGGGGCCTAAGTCAGGGTTCAGTGTCTTGCCCAAGGACACTTCGACATGTGGACAGCCAGAGCTGGGACGTGAACCGCCAACCTCTCAGTCATTGGGCGCCCCACTCTACCAACTGAGCCACAACCACCCTTAACTGATAGAACAGATTGTCCAAATGTGGTCCATCTGTAGGGGACATCACAACAGTCTTATCTGACCATCGACCCAGTGGTTCTGCCAGGAGCACCTTTTAGTGTAATGGTATTGGGGCAAGTCCATGTAGTATTTTATACACAGCACAGGCAAATGTAAAGTATTTAACGGTAGCAAAATTAAGGAGATTGTATTTTTTTTTAGAATGTAACAGTGGTATGAAATTGGTTTTCTGGCAAATATCGTTAACACACATCGATATACATGCCACTTTTAATTCTGTACATGTAATAAGCTTTCTGTGTTTATTCTACGGCCCTCTTTGAACATTGCGACAGCTCCCATTCACTTTGAATGGACAGCTTTTTTTCAATAACCGACTGCTGTGCCATTAACGCCCGCTGCCAATGGCAACGAGTTTTGTCACTTCAGATTCGCGGTATCATATCACTCCACAGGTAGTTCGGTCACTTTGAAAGTAAATATTTGCTACGTTGTAACGGCCATTTTATCCAATCTGTTAGAGTAGTAGCAGTAATAATCTGTAATAACCTGTAGAATAAGTGGAATAATGTATTCCCCACATGTGACTACATTATCCCTTGCATATGTTCACATGGTGTCAAATACCACACTGTGAGGGTTAGGGTTAGGGGAACTGGAAATTTTGGCATTAATTGAGATCGGATGTACTAAAATACAAAAGGTTGTAAATGTCTCCATACACATGACAAATGCCACAAGGACAGCTACTGTATATACAACATGATTTCTTGAGATCAAATTTTCCAAATTCTCCAAATCTCCTCCCCAGTGGCCAACATGTTGTTTGGTGTCTTCTATCTTTATGGATTACTACCAGATCAACTGCACATTTACGCATTTGTGATGCTAAATCTACTGAGACAAACTGCCATAAATTAATTAATCATGATGATAGATCAATCTGGGTTGATTTTGACAGTTTATATATATATATATATATATATATATATATATATATATATATATATATATATATATATATATGTGTGTGTGTGTGTGTGTGTGTATGAAGAGTTTGGTTCCAAAACACTATACAGTATAGACAACTTCACTGTTTAAGAAAATAAAAAGAATTACAAATCCTGAAATGAATTAAATAAAATATTTTTGTTGTTGTGAAAATATTACATATCCAGTCCAATTTATAATATATATTTTCAGTTGTTTTTTTTTTGACAGTTGAGTGTGGAACAAGTTTATGAAGATCCTACAGTTTACAATTAAATAACAGGTCCCTACTGTGCCACGTTTCCACTAGTACCAGTTGTCTCTGTGATCCGCCGGTTTACAACTTAAAGATGTGGAAGTTCAATTCAATTCAATTTATTTTGAATATGCAACAAATAAAAACAACCACACTAAAAAAATATAGAAACACATATACATGAAAAAAAGAAAAAACTAAACATTGCATTGCTTCATTTCTACACCTCAAAAACAATCTATATTTTAACGTCCTGTCAACAACACATATGAGAAAAAATAAATAAATTCCTTGGGATCTATTCACCACACTTAGTTGACAGTAAATAAATCAGTACATGAATCCACATGATGACAGCCCATAATACTACACCATGGTCGGTCCAGGAGATTCTGTCTTTGGTGGCTGATATAAAAATGTAGACACAACATCACAAAATAAGTGAGTTTATCAACAATTCCCTTAGCAGACGACAATGAAGTACACATTACATCACCATGACAACCAGATAGTGTAAAGCCAGTACTGTCCTGTAATTGAGTTAAGCCGGTACTAGTGGAAACATGGCATTAATGAGGCTCTATTATTACTTATTATTTACACTGAAATCAGCTGGAAAATGAACAAAATGTCCAAGTGAGTTCCTATTCCATGGGTGCAGCCATGTTAGACTATATCACACCATTTGCAGCCTTTGATTGCTTGAACAGATATACTGCATTCTGAGGAGTAACAGTGCTGGTGCTTGTTGCATTTTGGGAAATATACACAATTCAGGAAATTTATTTTAGATTGTGCTTGATAATTTCTGGCAGTAATGTTGTGGATCACGGATGTCACCACCAGAAGTTGAGTAAGAAAAGGCTCAGTTTATTTTGACATGTATGTGTCTTCTATTTTCACATACCAGTTACCCACACTACTACTGTTTGCACTGTCTGGAGGGCTTTTTGCAATTTTGTTGCACTTGTTGCAATGACAAATAAAGTTCTATTCTATTCTAAACCTGCTCTAACCAGTTCCTTGATGTCATCTGATTGTTGTTCGAGTCACAAGGACAGAACATCCACTCCACTTATTTTTAGTACAAACTTATCTCCAGCTGGAAACCCATTGATCTTCTGACTCATGCTTTGTCACACATGGTATGTTTAACACATCTTCACACACACACATATATATATATATATATATATATATATATATATATATATATATATATATATATATATATATATAGTCCTATATATTCCCTTCAGTAACTCCACATTTTCATATTTGGTGTTTTTTGTGTTTTTTTAATATACTGTATATATCTCGTCTAATCACCTGAACCCACTTTATCCTCACTAGGGTCACAGGGGTCACTGGGGGTCTAATCCAGCTACAATGGGTGAAGGTGGGGTACAACCTGTATGAGTCTCCAGTTCATCTCAGGGCTGAACATATATAGACAAACAATCACTCTCATTCACACCTATGGTCAACTTAGATTAACCAATGAACCTATCGGTGCATGTGTTTGGATGTTGTATGATTTTCTTTATTTGTAAAATTACCTTTGAAATGTCCTAACCCAGAGAAAACCCAAACAGACACGAGGAGAACATACAAACTCTTCACAGAAAGGTCTGGTGTTGGAATCGAACCAGAAAATATTTTTTTTTGCCCTTAACAACACGTCACTCTCAAGTGTTTGGAAAAAAGACAAATCTTCTTCAACAACATGTTTCACACATTCACACATTGATTTTTCAGTCCTATCATCAGTAATGGAAAAATCTCTATGTGGCAAAGTGACAGACTGAAGGACACCAGTTTAGCATACAGATGACAATACTAAATAAAAAGGATATGTTTCCTGCCAATGGAAATTATTATTATTATTATTATTATTATTATTATTATTATTATTATTATTATTATTATTATTATTATTATTATTATTATTATTATCATCAGTAGGAGTAATAGTATTTATTCATATACTGTATTATGTACCTTAAAATAAATTTAAAATGTCTTTATCAACTACTTAATTTTGGTTCTGATGTGTATTATTTTCAACATGTTTAACTTGGGGGGTTTTTTGGGAGGGGGGGGGGGTGCCTCATGTATTTATTTTCATCAATCTCTACATTGCACTGTATTAAGCAAATTTGACCATTTACTAGTATAATTACAACAAATGATGATAAATGAAAATATGACTTATTATGACAAATTTATTTTCCTATTTGCAAATATTGTGAATTTCCTTTGCGTAAGGCTAATTATTTAGGTTGCTAATCATCCACCACCAGGATAAGAAGAAGATTTCTATAACAAAAATACAGAAATGGTCAAAGAAGCGTTTGTGTGTCACTCTAAAGCCTGTGTGTGCAGATGTTATTAGGGATCATGTCAAGAAAAGCATAGGGAAGCTCAAATTGATGGATGAGGAATCTGCATTTAAAACATGAATGCTTCGAGCAACAACACAATCCTTCTATGAAAGAAAAGTATGCAATGGCCTGGAAGGATGAGGAATAATATCTATGTTTCCTTACAATGCATTATCTAACCTGATGGTCAAGATAGTATATTTCAGTCTTGCTCATCTGTCTTCTTTTTTTTTTTTTTTGACTGCAAAGTAATCTATTTCCCTCAATTTCAGGTCTTGAGGCTTGCCACTGAGGGCCATGGGATCAATATTTGCCAAGTTTAAACCACAGGATTATCCGTCTGTCAGGGCTCCCAACAGAAGCTCTCAACTGTGACATAAATCTTGGACTGTCCTCCACCATTTGAGAAGGTCACACCTCCAAACTGCCTTCATTATATTGTACACCTTAAGGATGGATTAAGTAGTCGATAATGTCACTGTGACACAAACACTGTACAATGTTACCCACAATAAGCCTTGAACGTCTTAGCATGAATTGGACAAATGTCATTCAGTTTCAGGTTCTTAATAGTTTTCTGATGCAACGATTTATTCCTCCAGTTCCGCATAATCAAGATTGATATGTATTAGTTTTCTTCATGGGAGAGGTTTATAATTTCTTGCTGTTAATCCAAAAGTAGATGGTTTTAATGGTGAGGCAGATTTGTTTTGTGTTTTTTTTTTATGTTGACTCTGACGTGGGATCTCATTAAGGTTTGTGCTGATTTATTTATTTATTTATTTTAGTGTGTAGATGATGTGTTTTATTGGGTCGTGGTACTTTAAAAACAATTCAAAAGTCATGAATAATAGGAGATTTTAAAAAAGGGTAAAAAAATTCTAAATTGTGAGATAAAAAGTCAAAATTATGAGGGAAAAGGTAATAATTTATTATTTTTTTCTCTTTTTTTTAGGGCTGTTTTTGTTTGTGCTGATTTAAAGGTGAACTGAAATGAATGACACTAAACAGCACTAGATTATAGTACATACAATTATAAACATAAATTATCATTCACACCCCCATTTGATAATTCCGGAATTTTAGAGAAAATCTCGATTCTATATTTCCCACTAGGAAATCCCACTCATTCTCATTCTCAGGGAGTGTAGCTTGATTTCAACATTACGTCTCAAGTTGTACCCAGTCCTCCATTGTGAGCACATCATCACTGGTTGTTTTTGCTGCATTTTATCATAATCGTTAACTACTAAACACTTCCAACAGCTGGGAATGTTTGTTCAGTGGCCACGGATGGCTGTCATGGCGACGAAAGCAAAGAAAGGGCAACGTAAATTGCATTAATTAACAGTATTATTGAATTTCTAGGTATAAATCTTTCAAAAGCCAATAATTGATAATATAACAAGACAAAGACAATATAGAATTAGTAAAAAAAAATAAGAAGGCAAGTAACATATTCAAAAAGGAGTGGGACGAAGTAAAAAAAAAATTATCTCCCACCCCTATTGTACTAAACAATAATACAAATGCCAAAAAATATATAGAAATCTATTTATTTAAATTATATTAAATTATATTTTATATAGAAGAAGAAGAAGACTAGGGTTTTCTAACTTTGAACTTACTGTTCTATGGCTTCATGTTGTTTTTCACAGTAAAAAAATAAATAAAAAAGACCAACAAACAATAGAATAATGAAATTCAAGTCTCCCATTGTTTTCACAGTTCAGGACCATGGACAGCACACAGCATTTCCCCCTGGACTGAATGGGCTGCATCTGTGTTCATGAATTTGCGTGTTGTTAGCAGACCACCCACAGAACTGGCCTCCTCCATCTGCAGTGCTTTGGATTGTAGCCTCTTACCAATTTGTGTGACTCAGAAAAAGAAAGACAGACCTAAATATCTTTGCACGCCTTGGTTAAATATTGTAAAACCAAAGAAATCATGCAATTTATCATGTTATTATATGTAATCTATATGTATATTTGAATAATACATTAATACATACAATTTGAGTTGGAGAAATGACACCAGAGGAATAAAAAAAAAATCCAGATGTAATAAGATTAAATATAAAAACACACACAAATGTAACTGCTCCATTGTTTTTCTGTTACTCCATGTCTTCTTCCTCGGACTGGAGTCACTGATGTATTTCCTTACACAAGAAAGCACATCTTAATTGGATTGTCTCTGACAATATTAAGCTCATCTAATTAAGACATGCTTTGTTAGTTATTATCATGCTCAAACTATTGTTTGGCATTTTTTGACAATATGTTATTTTCTAATACAACACGGACAATGCTCGTAAATTGATCTGTGACCAAGTTTATGCTCAGAATATAACAGTGGCTCAAAAAAAAAAAAAAGAAAGAAAGAAAGAAAAAGGGCCCATCACACAAGGCAGCATCCTGACTCAGCAGTGAAGGTCACCTTTATACTTAACATTAATCTCTAAAAGTGCAGTGATGGACACACTTTACCCTTGAAGAGCGGCACGGAACATTTGGGTTCATTACTGTTCAAAGCTCTCTTAAACATGTACAGGTTACACATCCACTTTTCCTAGATAATTGTATCCTTAGTGGATTAATACATTAATAAAAATACTGTGTTTTACATTTTTCATGTGGTACTGCTTTGGGATATTTTCAGTGATCGCAGTAATATTTGCTGGGTTAAATTGAATTGTGTGTGTGTGTGTGTGTGTGTGTGTGTGTGTGTGTGTGTGTGTGTGTGTGTGGGAGGGGGGGTTACTATATCATTGTTCAAAATGAGGATGGGGCAGACGGCGTTTAATGGCTGCATACATGACAGGCCTGTGAATCCAGTCTGTCCACCTGGGACATGTAAGTGGTAGTGAAAGCCAATTAGCCATAGGCAGTTTTCTTCTGACATAAAGCCAGACAGCCAATCGCCAATGAAATATACATCTTAGATTAATTTATGATACCGTGTTGCCGACTTGCAGTTATATCCAAAATGCTACATACAGTGGTAAGAGCTGTTCTGTCATGAAAAAAAAAGGTTTAAAATCATTTCTCCTGAATCTTGGACAGGTTTGATCAGCTGCTCCTGGACTCACTGGGTTGACTTTCTTCCTACCAAAGGAGGTTCAACCAGTTATTAACCTTTAAAACCACAAGCTAGTTTTTTTGGTGGAAATTTTTTTTTTTTTGACATTTTACCACTTTGCATTTGCTTTTCTGTAGAAAATGAGATATTTTCCTGTGTTAAATCTACTGATCATGTCAAAGTTCATAAAAGCTCAGAGTCATGTTGAAGGTTATTATATCAAAACAGAAAAAAGTGAGGAAAAATTAACTTTGTCACCATGTGTATACATATATATATATATATATATATATATATATATATATATTATTTTTTTTTTAATTATTTTTTTTTCCTTTTTACTTGTTATTTTCTCAACACAATCATTAACTGAACATAAACAATGGTTTCCAGCCACTGTTGTTGAACAAACTCGATGGATTTTATGGATTCCCAAAGTATTCCCAGGGGTACATGATATTTTTAGGAAAAATATATTAAATAAACTTCAACTTTCAACTTTATTTATCCTTGGAAAGAAAACTCGGTGTCATCATGTACTGAAAAAGTATATTTGTTAAGGCAAAATCCTCTAGCCAGGTGATTCTGACCATGAGCCTGACTCTCCAGCTGGACATGGGTCCCCGGGCGCCCATGGCTGCCCACTGCTCCTTACAGGTGCCCCAATGGCATGAAGGATGGGTTAAATGCAGAGGACAAATCTCATTGTACCTTACCTTACCCTGAATACAAATTGAATATAAAACAAAATAAGTACATTTAAACAATATTTTATTGTCACTCATCTTGTTTAAAGTACTTATCTATTTATACATCTACTTATCTCATTCATTTAAGATACATATTTATATTAATACATTTTTACATCTTTTAAGTACTCAGTATTGCACTCATTGCACTTTTATTGTTGCGCTGTATTGTATTGTGTTGTGTTGTATTGTATTGTGTTGTCTTAGCAGTCTTGCACAGTGTTTCCCATTTTAATTTCACTGCATGGTTTTACTTTGTATTTCCGGTGCATGTGACAAATAAAGAACCTTACCTTACCTTACCTTTACAAATAAAGTTGGTTTGGATTTGATATCTGATGACGGTGAAAAGATGACAAACTGCATTTCACACCAATTATTAACATGATGGGGTTAAGAGGGTTGACAGGTATTAAGCTGTTTTAAATAGTAGATGGTTTTAGTTCTTGGTAGATATTTGAGTCTTTCCCAGTAAAAAAAAAAAAAAAAGGATATTTTCCTTTATTAAATTTATTGATCATGTTGATGTTCATAAAAGCTCAGAGTAAAGTCAAAGATTATTATATCAAAACAAAGAAAATAAAAGAAAAGTGTCTTTTTCAGCAAAGTACCTCATTAACTGAACATAAAAAGGTGTGTGTATAACCTATTTATGAGAGCACATGGGGTTCGTTAGTGAATCAGTGTTGCAGAGGATGATGATGTTTCCATCTTCATCCAGATGGGTCCAATGAAAAGATGAAAAACAACAACTACATTTTACAATTATTATCTTAAATGATTGACAGGATTAGTGGAGATATTAAATGTGTTAGGTCAGTAGATGCTGTTAGTTGCTGATGACTGTTCAGGTCTGTGGAGGGAGTTCATACAATCCTGTATTTAATAGCTGTGCTAAATAAAGCTATTAAATATTATAATTATCTGTGGTATTAAGTTAAGAACATTGTGTTTGTTTGTTCTTGTGAGTTTGACGCAAATCAGATTACATTTAATGAGCAAGTCATGCAGAAAACTTTTCAAATGTTCACATACTTATTTGTCACTTTATGATTAACGTGTTTAAAATGTCTGATTAAGTTTCCATTTCCAACATCCACCTGTCACATAATAACACATTCAGGAATGTTCTAACATGTAGAGCTCTTTAAAAGCTCATTTTATAAGAAACAACTGGCGAACATTTACTTTTCTGTGCTGATCACGAACCCTCAGTGGATGTCACTGATAATTCTGATTGATAAATGACCGTTTGTCCAACCACCAAATTCCTGGATTTTAACTTAAATTGAATTTCAGGCTCCAATGGGATGTCAGTTTTAACACACTAGAGTCCCTCCCAAGGAAAATGTTGCTGTCAATGCAGAAAGACATTTTGGTTTTGCTTCATCTTGGGTTATTATTATTTTTTTGCTTCCTGTGGCCATTTTACAAACATTCTCATTCATCGTTATTTCAACTGAACATATTGAACCTTAACACATAAGGACCCAGTGCTGCTTTTATAGCAGTTCAAACACGATGTTTTCTCTGTTCTTAAACTTTATTAAAGGTATCATTCCCCCGAAAACCACTTTTCCACACTCCTTTTGGAATCTGATGGGCCACCCCGACTTACCGACACATGCTGCCTTTGAAAGTGTTGTGTCACCTCCACTGGCTACATACCACATTCACAGAAAACAACAAGAGGAACGAGGGACCTAGAAAACGTCAGATGGACTTTTGCGTCACCTACGTGCGGTTAAACCCGTCCTCCATTGCAGAATCTGAAGTAGCATTAGCATTAGCATCTACAAGAGATGACGGCGCCACAATAGCTGCTGCACAAGCTGGGAAAAAATGGTGGATCAAACTGGTTCATATGCTCTCTGTGGAAATAAAGCCTGTTTTTTTTCCCTGCACGTTTTCAGAACAAGCAATGGCACGAAACCTAGCTGGATGTTACTCTGGTAAAAGTAAACACACACACAGAGAGTGAGAGGGGAGGGGGCGTGTTCCTTCATGCATTCTGAGCCAATCAGAGACGCCTCATCGCCGTGTCATGGACATGTATGAGGAAGTACCGGTAAACTCTGTTGTTTGACTTCAAGTCATTTTGATACTGTCCAAAAAGAGCTGGAAACAAAGCAATCTGGACATTTTTTTAATAGAACCAACACACAATGTATTCAATAACAGTGGAGAACACCGTAATATTAATGAAATAACCATGGAATTTAGAACCATTTACAGTATCATTTAGCTTTGAATGTTGCATTTTTAAGTAAAAACACAGTATTTTCCTGTATTTCATGTATTTGTTCAATATTTCATTTCCTTAATCAGGTAGATGTTGATTAAAGCTCAGTGTTGTGTGGAAAATGGCAACTGTGGCTACAAATGTAGTTTACCACCACCAGGGTGAGCACGTGAGAGTGAATGAATAATGGATCACTAATGTAATGTCTCTTGAAAAGTGGTATAGAAATTGAATCCATTATTATTATAATAATACTGCTGCTAATAACAATACATTTGAAATAAGAAGTGTAATATAAGAACTTATTTTTATCCTATAGATGATGAATTTTTTTTAACCCTTTAAAATTCCACTCAATTTCCCTTAAATTTCTTAATAAAGTCAATTGAATGCTGTTCTTGAACCATTTTAATAACATGCAGTTGGCCTATATTATATTATAAATGCAAATATTCAAATGAAAACTAGGATATTGGAGGATATTGGATGTTTTTGTTGGACTATGACTGTGTTCGTCGGGATATGGTTCCTCTATGGATAATTATGAGACATAAAAGTTCAGATCAGCTGTTTGACATTTGTATTTTGAACAAATGAGTGATTGTACCTGCTGTGGTTATTTGATCTGAAAGTGGTTTATATCTTCTGTTGTGTGACAATGTCTGGTTTGCTTAATATTTTTGAGTGGTTACTCCTAGCCTATATGTGGACCCTTAGGATTTTGAAAGGGTTAAAAAATATCAAGATTATTTTCACGTTCCATTGGTATATTTTCGTTTTGCTTAATTCAAGATTTTTTTTTTTTTGCTTAACTCAAGTAAAAAAAAAAAATCTGTCAATGGAACAAGTGAACATTATTTTCATCTTGTTTTTCTCATAATAGATTTTCAAGATCTATTGTCTCACTGAACAGTTAGTCTTTAGGTGATTATGTCTGACGAGAAAAATAAGATAAATATGCTTGGAAAGATTTCTACTTTTTCCAGTGCATAACAAGTGACCTTAGCAGCCTTGTGTCGTATAATACTTACATCTGTGTATTTTCATGTTACCATCTTCATCGAATAGATGGGGTGGGGAAAACATTCATCCTTAACAGTAAGTACTTCACAGATTTTACAGAGAATATCACTCTACAAGTTTTCATCATAGGTGTTTTTGCCACCTCTATGTCTGCACCCTCTAGTACAGACTGTGAATAAGTGTTACCAACATTACTGCTTATTCCTGTTTGTACAGATCTTTATGTTCATATCTGACACTGAGGCCATTTTCTTTATATTCCCCTCTAAACTAAAATAGCATCTGCACATTTCTAAAGAGCTCAAATACATGGGCAGCTTTAATGTTCCAAATGGGTAACAAGGATTCGCATGATGAGAGTGATTATTCTTAGAGGTTAATGTTAGACTCCTGAAAAGCTCCACAGTAATTGATAAATGGATGTATGGCCCAGAGATGTATTCAGGGTTACTGGGCTGCAATACGCCTGGAGCTGCTCTTACACTGAATTATTAAACACTGCTCTTTCTCCATTTCTTTGGACAGACCAGCAGCTTCAAAAATTGAAGATTAAAGAAACTAAAATATATTGCATCACATTTTTCACAAGATACAATTTTCAATTTTTCAACACCCTGCACACCTGCAGTGCTACAGCTCATATTTAGACACTGCCACCAAACATGGGAAATTAAAACATATGGCTGTTTTTCTAAGAGGGGGGGGAGGGGTTGTACGTACAGAACGGCATATAAACATATTTTCCCTCATACAGTCAATTTGGTTTAACGTGTGATAAAGTAAAACTATTATGAACATAGACTGTGGTAATATATGTATGGAAACAAGGATGGGAAAAAAGTGGAGGGTAAGAAATGCTTTTTTTTTTTTTTTTTCTTAAACTGATCAGCCAGTATTTCTGCTATCACTTGTGAGAAAAATGCATTGTAGTCATTTCCAACAACAGACGAGTAGAGTGGCTGTTTGTGAGCATTCTTCTCAGTGTCAGGTAAAAGAAATGTGCTTTGTTGTTATGCTTGCGGTTACACCATGTTGCAGATCTGCAAACGAAAAATAATGGTTTTCTGAACATTTCAATACATTTCTAACGGCCTGGATACAGCATGCTGTCACCTGTACTTTAAATCTTGCATTTTATGTCAGAATGGACAGAGTGATGGATTTTCAACTTGTATTTTCCAGACCCTGCAGTGAAAAAAGCCCTGTAGAAAAACAAGAAAATTAAACTCATTATTGAGTTAAAATGTTTTATTTTAGGTAAAATTATCTGCCAATTGCACATATGAAGTCTTCTTGAAAAGAAAATCCGAAGTACTAATAGAATATATATATATATATATATGAATATATATATATATATATATATATATATATATATATATATATATATATATATATATATATACACACACAGTGGTACCTCTACTTATGAAAACCCAGCTAACGAAAAATCCAAGGCACAGAAAACCTTTACATAAATTTTTCGTCTCTGAATACGAAAGAAAATTCTATTTACGAAAAGAAACTGAAACCTCCCAGGCATATATATATATATATATATATATATATATATATGGTGATGCCCACTTTTAGGTGCTAATTTATTCTCGATCTTGAAAAGACACAGATTTATCACAGTCTGTCAGTTCATAATGCTGGTCTACGGACAGTGTCATTGTTTTACGAGTCCTGGCTGCGTGCACACCCTAGCAGCATTCTGTTAGTTAACAAACATGTGAAGGGGTCTATAAGGCAAACCGTTTCTATAGCTGCCGAGAACTAAGCCTAATATTCTTAAATCTGGCCAACTTGGCTTATTTTGACAGAAAAAAAATCTACCAATGGAACAAGTGAAAATTATCCTGGTAATATTCATTGAAAAAATATTTTCCAGTTGTATACATTTTATATGTCATTGAAAAGTTGACTGAAGTGTGATGACATAGACTGACTAGAAATGAGAAAAATACACTTGGTAAGATTGTGATATTTTCCAGTGTGGAGGCTGATGTATTACCTATAGCAGGGGTTCTCAAACTTTTTTGGCCCAGGTCCCCCTTGGAGGGCTGAAATTTTTCCATGTCCCCCCTCATCCTCGCGATACTGAAAATGATAAAAAAAAAACCACTTCAACAATGATTATTATGAAACAATGATAACCTTTTTTAATAGTGGTTTTGTGCAAACCAGCCACATTTTCAGGTATTATAATATAAATGAGCACTTCAGAAACAACAATTTTAAATAATTTTAAAATAATAAACGGAACAAAAGACACACAAAACCGTGTGTGTGTGTGTGTGACAGACAGACAGACAGAGACTTAATGAGAGGGATGAGCTTGTCAAACTCAATATAACTATCAATGTACTTTCTCTTTTTAGGGTTAGGGCGTTTGTTTTTGTCATTGTCATTTTCATTTCTTTTACCACTTCTTGAGGAACTTGGCGGACACAAAAATCGATCCATGTTCGCTGCAGGGTGGCTAAAAATAGCCTGTGACTCGCTCCGTCTCAATTTAGTCAAGCTGGCGTCAAACAGCGCTGTTACTTCCGCCCGCTCGCTACAAAATAAAACTTCCACATTTCAAAATAAAACAGCAAAAAAAATCCTAATAACAAACAAACAAAACCGTGAATAATTTCGCGTACCCCCTGGACATGCGCCACGTCCCCCTAGGGGTCCGCGGACCCCAGTTTGAGAACCGTGGACCTATAGAACTAAGCAACCACTGTGGGGTCATGTGACCAATAAGCCACTCCTTATATGGCTATCTATGTTAAACTAAGAAACAATCTCTTCAACAAACTGATATTAATATGTCCAAAACTCTTGCAGTTGAGACTTATAATGAGTCTTTTGAATGTATGGATGTATAATGTGTGGGGGGGAAAAACCCCATCAGAATTGAATAACACTTCCTGCTGACGTGCTGCGTTCTCCCTGTCGTTTATGATGCCTTTACATCAGTCTGGAAACACACTGGAGCGTATCCAAATTAAATGAAACCATTACAAAAAGGAATTCAGCCTTGTCTGACACAGGTGTGATCAAGTGTGACGTTATTTTCAGTGCTGTAAGTGGTGACATAGGTGTTTGATTTGTACCTAAACTCTGCATGAGTATGTCAGAGGACTTGATAAATGAAAGTAGAGTACAGGAAGTCTCTGCAAAAAGGCTCTTGACTTTCTGAAGTGACATTTCTAACTAAGCCAATAACTAATCCAGAACAGGAGGGAAGTACATAAATGTACATATACAAGTTCGATTAAACCACTAAGACTCAAACATCCACTGGAAACCAAAACCATCTGCTGATCTAAACTATTTAACCCCTGATGCATCAACGCTGATGCATTCTGAATGGGATTGTTTAGTTAAAATATTCAGATTTTTTTTTTTTTAAATCAGTGTTTTTACTGAGTTTTTTTTCATATAACTGAGCTGTGGAGATAAACAGATGTGAGAAATTAACTGATTTAGAAAAAAGAAAAAAGCCAAAACTAAAACTATTGCGACCAAATTACAATACAAGTAATTTAGTTAAATTTTTTTACTTAATTGTTTTGCAAATTGCTTCATGCCATTTGATGTTTGGTAAATATTTATTAGTTTTTTTCTTCATTTTGTTGCACATTTTGTTTATTTTTTGACATTTAAAAACAAAAAAATTATTTTAGTACTTTTCTTCAATTTTTTTCCATTTGTGTCTGGGTGTGTGTTCATGTTACTTATTATTTTGTTGGTTTATTCATTTTTTTTTGTCCATTTTTATTGGCTGTTTTCATTCATTTTGTTGTTGTTGTTGTTGTTTTCTTTTACAGTGGAACTGTTAAAGTCTCAGCAGTTAAAGGGTTAATAACTCCTGAACCACTAAACCTGTCAACGTGTTAAAATAATCGAGGCAAAAAAAAATCTGTTTTTCATCTTTTTATGATAATCAGATTTGACCCATTGGGATGTTCAAAGGCTCTGTAGTGAACATGAAAACACTGTCACCTCCAGCATTGATTCACCAGTTAAACCCATGGAGTCCGATCAATGACAGCAGTTATATTTTCAGTGAATGATAGATTTCTGATATAATAGCCCTCCATTCTAATCTGAGCTTTTATGAACATCTATATACACAATCAATAAATTAAATGTGGGAAAATACCTGATTTTCACTGGGGAAAAAAAAAAAGCAAAATACTAACCCATAATATCGTGGTATAGTTAATAAAATATTAACATATAAAGTCCCAAATATTCAAAAGCATCTACTGTTGTAAATGTTTAATACCTGCTCATCGATTAATCCTATCAAACCATGAAAATAACTGTTTGTTGCAGTTTCTCTTCTTTTCATGGTAATTAGATTTGACCCATTTGGACGCTTCATAGTTACCGTGGAAACACTGTCATATTTTAAAACATTGATTCACCAGTAAAACCCATGAAATTGGATCAATGGCAGAGGTTGGAGATGCTTGGTTTATCTTCAGTTAATATTTTCTTACCTGGAAAAATCACTTTTTTGGCCAGGTATTTATTTATTTTCTGTTTTTATACAATACCAATGTAAATTAACCTGAGGGTTGATGAAAATTTTCATGATTAGTGAATTAATTATAGAAAACTAGAGTATTTTCAATGAAAAAAATGCACAATGCAGAGGATAATAACACAGTAAATGGTGGTAAATCATTAAGGAAAGGTTACATACAGTAGTGAGAGAGATGCATTTGGGAACTGATAACAAAAGTCACACTGGTTCTTAATGGATTAAAATAAATGTTGATAAATCACTTAAGAAAAGACAAGCATAGAGAAAAATATTAAATATATTGGAATTGCCACAAAAATAACACCGGGTTCACATGGGTTCAAAGCACAGCACTTATAATAAACATCCAAATTATTTCACCTCACAAATATAGATGTTAAAATAAAGTGACGGTAACAAGCTGCAACTTCCCAGTTAGTCTTAAATTACTTTTTTTTTTTTAAGCAGGTTTGTGTAAGGCACGGTACATTAGAAGAACTGCAGACAATAACCAGCTGCTGGATAAACAAAATCCTCTAAAAATACAAATCCGGTATTCAAGAACTTTCACCTTACCTCTGGTTGTGCAAGTGAGTGGAGTTTCATGGATTTCACACATTTTACAAAAGTAAGACAGACTGTGTTAGTTGGAGTGGAAGAAAGAGTCAGTCTACAAAGTGAATGGTCCAATTACAGTTTTGGTGGCTGATGCAATGAAGGCAACTTGTGAGACATAACACACTGAGACGTATTACAGTACAGTGGTGTGTACAATTGCTGCATAACGGCTGGTACAGTATTCTTATATTATATACAGGAACTCAAAACATGATGCATTATGAAAAGATGTGTTTCGCTTTTCTTTCTGTATGCACGTTACCATAGCTTTACTACTAGTATGTATTTGCTGCCAAATAATGCACACACACAAATTGTAGGTGACAGATGTGTACAGATTGTTTTAGTGAATCTGTAAAAATGATTGTTTATTGGTAAAGAAAATTGACTAATACTTTATATAATTAGGTAAGCATATTTAACTCAATTATATTTATGGCCTGAGTGCAGTTTGTTAAGATAAACCTCTTTGAAACTTCTCATTGTCTTTTCATTATTTTATTATCACAATCATAGTTTACAATTACTTACATTATTACAAACTGTATTGGCAAAAATGAATGAACTAATACTTTTTATATAATTATTAAGTAAGCATATTTAACTCTGCTCAAATTATATTTATAGCCTAAGCGATTGGTTAAGATAAACCTCTTTGAGTCTTCTCATTGTCTTTTCATTAATTTAATTTCACAATCATTGTTTACAATCAGTTACAGTATTACAAAATATTTCAGCATGAGATTACTTTTAAGATTACAAAGTCTGAGTCTTTGAGCATTCATGACCCAAAAGAGGTCATGAGACACTAAACTGGGGAAGCTCAGACACAAATTTATAACACCTTCCTGTTGACCCCTCCTTCTTCAAGATGTCCTGAAGGGTTGGGTGTTGGCCCCTTATGGAGGCTGGTATGTGGTGGTGTTCCCTTCCCCCGCAATTGTCACCTCTGCATGGCTACCATATAAATTGATTCACTTTTTATATTCCTGGTCCCATTGTAATTTTCTAACACAATTGTCTTTCCAATAAGCTTTATAACAGTATGTTCTGAAAGAAATCCAGGCACAAAGATAATATATATTATTATTATTATTATTATTATTATTATTATTATTATTATTATTATTATTATTATTATTATTATTATTATTATGGTATTTTCTGGACTATTAGTCATACCAGCCAAAAATAAGGAAAAAACATATATGAGTCACATTTTTGGGGGAAATGTATTTGATAAAATCCAACACCAAGAACAGATGATTCATCCTGAAAGACAATTTAAAATAAAAATAGAATAGAGAACAACAAGCTGAATAGGTTTACGGTATGCTAACGTAACACATTCAGCTAATGATACATGGCACATAAATAACGAACTAAGAACGTGCCTGTTAATGCAACAGTTCTTCAGATAAATATAGCATAACTATAGCCTCCTTTCAGCAGCGCATTATTCAAGCACCCATGTGTGAACTCCTTCCTGTAGCTGTGGTCACCTAGCTTGTAGCCCACGATTAGTTTTTTTTTTGTTTTCTTTATTTCATTAACAGTAGCCTCTGTTTTTCGTCAGTCCATTAGAAGCTTCTTGTTCACTCCAAACTTTCTTTCTCTTGTTCCATTACTGTTTTCAGCTGCATATTTCACTACTTGCAGCTTGTCATCTGCAGAATATAATTTTGTTTTTGATGCCGTTTTTGTTCAGTAATTGTCAGTTACCACTAGTTGTTGAAATGAACAATTATTCCGAGGTTGTCAGTGGGAAAATAACATATAATAATGTGTTAATAATTTCACATATAAGTTGGTCCAGAGTAAGTTGCGCCCCCCGCCAAACTATGAAAAAAAAACTGCGACTTGTAGTCTAAAAAATGATGATAATTATAATATGAAGAAGACAAAGAAGAAAAGAAGAAAAGCACTACAAACCCTGCCCCTCACAAACATTTTAGCTCTTAATGGACATATTTCTCTCAAAACCTGAGACTATGACTTTGACCTTTCAAGGTCAATGGTCATGATGCCATTTTGGAGCCTAAATGTAGTTTCCTATCTCTTAACAATAATAACTAAGTACTTATCACCCCTCTATTTGGAATTATGACCATTTAAAACCACCTGACATTGATTTTGACCTTTCAAAGTCACTCAAGGTCAAAAATCATCATTTGACATCATTTTGAAACCCATGCCAGGTTTCTGATCTGTCAGTAATACTACGTTTCTATCTATATTTGTTTTTCTATTATAGTCTATTTTAGTTTTTTAGGTATTGACTGAATGACCCTCAAGCTTGTGGGTCAACAATAAGTCAAAATATATACACACAAGATGTATAATTGAGCAAAGAACATGTTTAAGAGTCTCTAAGATGAAGAGTTCAAAAGTTATATCTAAATTTGCAAATTTGGACCTTTATGGTGACCTTGACCTTTGACCTAGATTGGTCAAATTTCTCTTTCAAGGTTCTGATGTCAATGCACATCCACTGTGAAAGAAAAAGAAGCTATATACAAAACTGTGTATACAGGAATGGGAAAGCACTTCCTGATTTGTCCCATCTCTTATCACAGCAAAAACACATCTGTGGTGACCTTGATCTTTGACCTACATTCACCAAAATTTCATGAGAACTATTCTAGATCACCTCACATCTTTCCTGAAAATGTCATGGAAATTGGTCCAATAGTTTTTGCATAAAGTCTGTCAAACAGACAGACAAAAACAATAACAACAACAAAAATCCTCTTACCTCCCCTTTGGGTTGGGCAAGGGATAATAATAATAATAATAATAATAATAATAATAATAATAATAATAATAATAATAATAATAATAATAATAATGATAATAACAATAATGCTTTTCATTGTCAGTAGCATGAAAATATTATTCAAATCAATGCTAAACATGTTTCACATCATAGTCACTTAAAGCTTTTAATCTTTCATTCCCAAAGGTTCCGTATGTTGTTTTTTTCTGCATGGCTTCATTTGGATTAATAGTTTTCCTGGAAGGTTCAGCTAAATATTTAATGATCAAAGCATGTCTTATTGCATTTGCCCAGGAACAGATCCATCAAATTGAAAAAAAAAAAAGAAAAAAAAAAGTGCAGAACCTTGGAATTTGTGTTGTGGGGGTTTAATTGAGATAGCACACTGTGAGGCATTTACAGGCATGCACTCTTTGGTAATCTTCTACTTAGCTCCATCTATTATCCATTATGTGAGCATGTCTGGTTTTCATAAAACTACTGCACTGATTTTCATCAGACTCTGAATTTTCTTTTCTTTTCTTTTTTTGTTATCTTTCCCAACATTACAAGATAGTGTGTTTGATAAAAATAAGTTTGATGCCTTAGCAGAGTGCACTTCTGGTCTTATTATGCTTTTGTGTGAGTCAATGTGTGCCACTTTGTTGTCTGGCATACGTTTCCAAAAAAAAACTCATCTTGACAGAAATGACATGAACTGAGAATACCTTACAGATTTCACCTCAAAGGTAAAATCGATTTGAAGAATACTTGGAGAGTGGAAGTGGAGGTGGAGGGCATTAGGGTAAATGTCCCTCTTGGCCCCTGACATCTCACTGTGATGATGACCCAGGTCTACTGTAACCCCCGGTCCATGGGAAGGGTCAGAATTTATGCCAGTTCTGTGAACCTGAGGTCATGCTATCTTCCTCTGGCAGCTGCTTCCTGTCTCACCCCGCTGGCTTCACAAGACTCAATCCTCATGAGGGAATAACAATGGGGAGGACAAGACTGTGGTCCATATTGTGAATTTTTTTTTTTTTTTTTTTTTTTGCAAATCACAATCTGTGTTTAACCCCATCGTAGTCAATAACAGATGTCGGAAAAGTCTTTTCTGTTTGTCCAGTGTCAATGGGCCACAAATATGGTGTACTTGAAAATCTGTTTTTGGATAGTTATCATGTTTCTAGTTACTCTAAATTGACATGTTTTTGTTGGTTGCACTACTTTTGCATTTATTAAGAATTCTTGACACAATCCCGAATCTCATTTTAACCCCTATCATTTCCGCTTGACCTTTGCACTTGCACTGAATACTACTACTACTACTACTACTACTACTACTACTACTACTACTACTACTACTACTTCTACTACTACTACTACTACTACTACTACTTGTACTACTACTACTACTTCTACTACTACTTCTACTACTACTACTACGACTACTACTACTACTTGGACTACTACTACTACTTCTACTACTTCTACTACTGCTACTACTACTACTACTACTACTACTACTTTTACTACTCCTACTAATACTACTACTACTAATAATAATAATAATACTACTACTACTACTTCTACTACTACTACTACTACTACTACTACTTGTACTACTACTACTACTACTACTTGTACTACTACTACTACTTCTACTACTACTACTACTACTTGTACTACTACTACTACTACTACTACTTCTACTACTATTACTACTACTTGTACTACTACTACTACTACTACTACTACTACTACTACTTGTACTACTACTACTACTACTACTACTACTACTACTACTACTTGTACTACTACTACTACTACTACTACTACTTGTACTACTACTACTACTACTACTACTACTTCTACTACTACTACTACTACTACTACTACTTGTACTACTACTACTACTACTACTACTACTACTTGTACTACTACTACTACTTCTACTACTACTACTACTACTACTTGTACTACTACTACTACTACTACTACTTTTACTACTTCTACTAATACTACTACTACTACTAATAATAATACTACTACTACTACTTCTACTACTACTACTACTAATAATAATAATAATACTACTACTACTACTTCTACTACTACTACTACTAATAATAATAATAATACAGCAGATCTCCACCAAGGCTTCATTTTTCATTCACACGCCACATGTTTAAACCACAGGTGTTGAGCCATCTGATGTCTGAATGTGAGATGATGTGAATGCAAAAAACCTGCAAGAATCTATCTTGTCTGAATCCTGCGATATTACCACTTATGGGTTTTAGCTGTTGACCTTTAGTGTGACCTTGACCTTTGACCTTCATTGCTCAAAATCTAACAGGTTCTTCCTTGACCCATTATATATCATTCCTGAAAGTTTAATCAAAATCTGTTCAGAACTTGGGCAACACGGTGGTGCAGTGGTTAGCATTTGTGCCTCACAGCAAGAAACACCCTGGTTCAATTCCCACACCAGACCTTTCTGTGTGGAGTTTGCATGTTCTCCTCGTGACTGCGTGGGTTTCCTGCAGGTACTCCAGTTTCATTTCACCATCCAAAAACATGCACTGATAGGTTAATTGGTTAATCTAAATAATCCATAGGTATGAATGTGAGAGTGATTGTTTGTCTATATATGTTCAGCCCTGAGATGAACTGGAGACTCATACAGGGTGTACCCCGCCTTCACCCATTGTAGCTGGATTAGGCCCCCAATGACCCCCATGACCCTTGTGAGGACAAACTGGGTTCAGATGATGAGACAGTCAGAACGTTTTGCATAATCCTACTGACAGACAAACAAACAGTCTTGAAAGCAATACCTCCTTGGCAGAGGTAAAGAATAACTACAAAACCTCCGCCAAGGCAGACCTCCCCCCTTTGAATGAAGAGAGGTCCGCCAAGGAGGTTAAGTTTTCACTATGTTTGTCTGTCTATTTGTCAGCAACATTACTCAAAAATGTATCCATGGCTTTTGATAAAACTTGTGTTGAGGGTGTCAAAAGGAACAAATTACTACATTTTTGGTGGTAATCCGGAAGAGATTGCAGTAAAAGGAGACTACATTTCAAAGTGATCCAGAATCTAGGATCTCTTCCGGATCATCACCAAAATCTAATCATTTGTTCCTTGTGACACTCCCAACAGGTCATGAAATTTTCATCAAGATCCGTCCATAACTTTTTCAGTGTTCTTGCTAACTAACAGACAGACAAGCAAACTCTGGCAAAAACATAACCTTCTTGGTGTAGGTAAAAATAAGTTCTTTATATCTCACTGGAAAGTTACTCTTTAGGTGATTAAGGTGTATGCTTGTATGATCCTTTCATCACACTCCTGTAGTTTTTTCTGTATTTACCTCCATTTTGCTGATGATTTGAACAGATTTATGGGAGATTTCTTCTATATTTCTCTCTGGTTGTATTGTGGTCCTGAAAAATCAGTTTTAAACCCAGCCCTTACACCACGAAATTATCAAAAATCAAGAGACCCCTACTCCTTCATGTGAACGCACAAAATGGAGTGCCAAGGGGTGAAATGGGACTGGACACCAGTTTCATGTATCTGTGTTGCATAATAAAATTATAATCACAATGAATATTTATGCAGTTGTCTTTTGCATTGTTACAATTACTTGAAAAAATATATTTAATTAAATAACAGTCACTAATCAAAATTTACATGATTGCAAAGCGGCTCCATCTAGATATTCATTTTTAGAGGGAAAAAAGAGGAAACAGAATATATAATTAGCCTTTTTTCCTGTGAAGGCACGTCTACTTTTGTGATATTTGAGTCTAACACCATTAAGAGTAACAGGGTTTACAAGGAGCTGTCTCCACTTCTACAGACTCCATTTATTTGACAGTACGTGCTCAAATTTTGAGGCTTATTTTTGACTGTTTTCTTTGCACTGCCTCTCATCTGCCAATCAGACCAATGTGTATTGCGCTAAGTAACGTGTGTCTGCCATGAACGGCTGCTACAAACCGACCATGGCGAGGTAGGTGGCCATGCCATCAGACAAGAATGCCGTTCAATTTCTAATCTTAAATCAAGTTCAATGGAAGGAAGTTTGACAGTAACTGGTGTTGGGTACTGTGAGGTTTACAGTGGGCTGCAGAAACACACACTTTACATCTGCAGCCACTTCTGCTCCATTCAGGCCACAATAAATAAGTACATAAACATAGAAAAGTTACATTAGTTGACATTTGTGGGAAAAAAAATTAAATCATGGGTTGGGCCACAGAAAATCCATGCATTGATTTTTTTTCATTTTCTGAACCTATTTTATCCTCACTAGGGTCACCTATCCCAGCTACCTCTGGGTGAAGGTGGGATTCACCCTTGACATGCCACCAGTTAATCATAGGGCTGACATATAGAGACAAACAACCAAATACTGTCACATTCACACTTGTAGATGATGTAGTTTAACTGATTAACCATGTGGGCGGCCATGGCTCAGTTGGTAGAGTGGGTTGTCCAGTAACTGAAAGGTTGGCGGTTCGAATGCTGCTCTTCTCTAGCCATGTGCTGTTCTGTCCTTGGTCCTACCTCCCATACTCACACTGGTGTATGGATGTCTGCTGGTGGTCAGAGGGACTGTAGGTGCAAAATGGCAGCCACACTTCTGTTAGTTTGCCCCAGGGCAACTGTGGCGACATATGTAGTTTACCACCACTGGAGCGAACATGTGAGGGTGAATGAATAATGGATCCACTGTGCATTTTGAGTATGTGTGTATATGTGCTATATAAATATAATCATTATTATTATTTATGTATTCATTCCTTTTTATAACCTATTACTGCATGGCTTTGGATGGTGTGAGGAAGTACCCAGACAAAAGTCAATTTAGTTAAACTCAGTTCACATCAGTTTGATTCAGTTTAATTCAGTTCAATTAAATTCGGGCCAGTTTAGTTTGGTTTAATTCAATTCATGTCACATGGAGTGACATGTGTCCACAGATTGGATACCCAGGCGTATTTGTCTGTAGTTGAATTCTCAAATGAGTCCAGTCGTGCATAAAATATATTATCTGTATTTTGTCCATCAGAGTACGGATTAAAAAATTATTACTTCAAAAATTACAAGTACAACTTCAAACTTTACCGCATCCACAAGCATCACCGCATGCCTATGGATGTGGTGACGGTGTATTTTAACAGTTGAGTCACTTGTGGGAAGTCATGTTCATACCAAACATAGGATAGCTGCAAAGTTTGATATCATACTTAATTTTTCCATACATATACTGATGGATAAAATACACACAATATATTTTATGCATAACTGGACTCATTTGAGAATTCACAAATATTTATGCTATGCACAACTACAGACAAATACACATGAGTATCCAATTTGTGGGCATGAATATATTGCCAATTTTCTTACTCCATGAGTTCAGATCAATTCAATTAACTTCAGTTGAATTTAGTTCAGTTCAGTTTAGTTTAGTTTAGTTTAGTTTAGTTTAGTTTAGTTTAGTTTAGTTCAGTTCAGTTCAATTCATATAGCCCAGTACAACAAATCATAGATTCCCATTGAAGGGCTTTATAGTCTGTGTAATGCACCATCCACACTAATGCACATATTTTGCAAAACAGATATTTTCTACATTTGGTCATCTTGGTATGTGTATAAACAAACATGTTTATACAGTCTTTCCAAAATGTATATTTTATAAAACTACTGTCTGAGTGTCTGCACATGGACAGAGAAAACAGAGAGTGCAATGGTTTATGTACTAATCCAATAACCTTAAAGAGCAAATCCATCTGTATGAGTCAGTTGTATGACCTGCAGTAGATGGAAGTCAGCACAGATACAGTACCTGTAGTACCCAGACTGGACCAGGGTTATGGGCAAATCCACATCACATAAATAATACACTTCAACAGCCTAAACCATCCCTTAAAGCAACTTCACTTTTATAACTGAAGTTGTTAGAGCTTCGCCTTCATGAGAGACTAACCCATAAAGACCCAAACATCTTTAATTTATGCAAAGTATCTACTGATATAAACTCTTTAATCTCTGTTGATCCACTAGTACATGTAAATAATTGTTGTAAAATGCACATTTTCATATTTTCATGGTCATCAGATATGTCTGTAGATCTGTAGTTAGTATGGGAACACTGTCATCTTCTACAACATTGATTCACCAGTAAAACCCACGGAATTGGATCAATGACACTTGGTTTATATTCACTTAATGTTCTTCAGTTTTCTCTATTTTTCAGTATAACAAACAGTGCAAATGACATTGCTGGCATTTATATGGTTAACCGCACCACACGGAGCAGGGAGCATGATGCGTCATGACGTCATTGGCCAATCGAGCTGCAGGTGCGCAAAGCACTCTGGGAGACACGTAGAGCGACAGAAGGTGAGACACCGTAACTGTCGGCTGCACGGAAAGCTATCTAGCGAGAGAAAAAAACAAAGGAAAAAGAAGGAATAAAATGGTCAGAATCCACTCGGAGCTTAACTCACAGACTTTGTGTTTGAAGTCGTCCACTCGGTGGTAAGTTAAATGTGTATTTTGAGAAACGAGCGTCGAGTAAAAGTAGTGTTAGCTTCGTCGCTAACCTAGCTGCTAAATGCTTATGTAGTGCCTCTTGCGCCAGCCGCTAAGATTGCAGGCTATGAGAATATGTGTTGTGTGTGTGTTGACCCAAGTTAAAAGCAGAGCTAATGAACAGACTGTCGGCTAACAGGGTGGGGTAAATGCTGAGCTATCGTATGTGAGAATGTGGTTTATATGTGCATATCGTATGTGTGAGTGTAGTGTATCTGCATATTGTCTGCTTTGTGTGCGTATACATTGTAAGCATGTAGGAAAAAGAGAATGACGCCGTATGTTATCATTTTTATTCAAAATATTGATACTGTAAAAAAAAAAGACTTATTTGAGTATTTTCAAATAAGTTATTCTAGAAAATTGAGACCTATGATAGAAAGTGAGAATTATTTATTTTTTCCTGTTTCTCTTTTCTTTGTGTTAATTTATTTAAATACATTTATTGGTCATATTTATGTTATCTATTTTAACAGAGGATGAATGGCCTATAGTGATGTAAGTTAAGTTAATTCAAATGAATGAATGTGGCTTATTCCACTACAGGTCAGATTTTTTTCAGAGGTTGAGATTCGGTGACAACTGAGGTTGAAAGAGAGGACATTAGAGCCACCAGTAGTCGACGTTAAAAAGAGACGATACCAGCCCTGGATAGCCACCAGGCTACCTCCAGACCCCTACTGGACTGAGGGATCCAGAGACCCAGATGGTGAGCTAGAACAGAGAAAAGGACAGCTGAACTTACCTTCCAAACCTGCGGTGTGGTAGGACAACTAAAGAACCACAAAGATTAAAGGACCACAACATATTTTTCTACTTTTTTTAACCTTTTGTTTTTGCACAACACTTTACTTTTCATATTCCTATGTAATGTTATATTGCTCTTGTTGATATCCAGCAATACAGTTTTTGCAAACTAGAGTTGGTGTGTGTTCAATGTTGTTGTTCCACCCAGGACTCCATGAGTTAGAGCACTGTTTCCCAACCTTTTTGAGCCACGGCACATATTTTATATTAGAAACATCACAAGGCACACAAGCAAAGAAACATTTCAGAAACAGTATATTTGTTGAAATATAATGCAAATCTAGTCTTGATTTACTCATTCAGTGCAAAACCTGAGCCTGTTTACTTAAACACAAAGTTGACTCTTGCAGTAGTTTAAGAAAGACAACCACAACTCAACAGCTCTGTGTAGATCAGTGGTGTGTGCTCTTGTATGTATCTATAATCACGCTGCTCACTTACAGTATCAATAAGGTGAAATTAAATTACGTCATTTTTCATGGCACACCTAATGATTTGCCACGGCACACTGGTTGGGAAACACTGCCTTAGAGATTCTGATACTGGTCCAAACTGAAACTAAATAGCACCTGTAGTCTCATTGGGTGTAGAGGGGTTACAATTGCACAATAGTGGTAATAATCATATGAAGTCTGAACTGCTAACCCCAGTCTTCAGTGATGGGTTTAATTTTCTCAGTGATTTGCCAAAACCATCTTTCAAGGGGCAGATTTCCTACAACCCAAGTCCAGAGGGGAAGCGGAAGTACCATTTCCTGTCTGGCCACTTGATTCACACTTTTTGTTCAATTACGCCGAAGAATCACTGTATCAAGTACTACAGGTGGAAGTGAAGGTTTCTATAGAAATACTTTACTGTATTTCTCAGTTTAAAACATTTGAAGAGCTTGGTTCCAAATGCAAAATCTGAACATTTTGAGTTACCCTCAGGAAATCCTCCTTCATCGTTGGTTCATTTATGCACTATATTGACTGTGGTCAAAATACGCAGTAGCTACCATAAATTTCCTGAATTGTACATGCTATTTTTTTTCCCAAATTGTGACCAGCACCAGCACTGTTACTTCTGGAATGCATTATATCTGTTCAAGAAATCAAAGACTGCAAATGGCGTGACATATTCTGCTCAGGGAATTGTTGATAGACTCAATGCGCTTGTGTTCCAAAATGCAACAACTGCCACCGTGGTAATTCCTTGAACTGAGGCGGATATCCATTCAACCAATCAGACGCTGCAAATGGCGTGACATATTCCAAAATGGCTACACCCGTGGAATAGGAACTCACTTGGACATTTTGCTCATTTCATAGCCGATTTCTGTGTAAATAATAATGGAGCCCCATTGATGCATTAATACCGGCTCGACTTGACTCAACTCGGTAGCGTTTCCATTACAGGGTAGTAGTAACTTCAGAGTACCTGGTTGTCATGGTGATGTGACACACATTTCTGTGTCGTCTGTTCAGGGAATTACTGATAAACTCACTCGTTTAGTGTTGTCACGTCTGCATTTTTATGTCGGCCACCAAGGACTGAATCTCCTGGGTCAACCATAGTGTACTATTATGGGCTGTCATCATGTGGATTAATGTACTGATCTATTTACTGTCAACTTCCACATCTTTGTTGTAAAACCAGTGGATCACTTTGACAACTGGTACTAGTGGAAATGCGGCAAAATATCGATTTGTTAATTAATTGAAGACTGCAGGATCTTCATTAACCTGTTCCACACACACCTGTCTTGAAAATAAATTAATTAATGAATTTAGAAAACAAAAGTGATGATTATAAACAGGGTCAGATATGAAGTGTTTTCGGGGGGGGTCAGTATACATGGATGCATTTGTAGTGTTTTCACAAACATTTTATTTGGTTCAGTAAAACACTTATTTCAGCATTTGGAATTTCATACTTATGTTTTAAGTTGGTTAATAAAGTTTGAAGCAGGATACCATTAAATACGTGTTCATCACATCACTTCAAATAAAGTTTTTTTTTTTTTTTTCTCAAAACAGTGAAATTGGACATACAGCATTTTGGGACCAAGCTCTGCATTTCTTAGGAAGTAAAATATGAATTATATCTACTATCACTTATTTAATTTCCAATCTGGCAACTGAACTAAAACACAGTATTAAAGTGAAATACAGTATTTAATCTACACACAACTCACCCCAAATCAAATACTCTGGTTTATGCTGATTTTGCTACAAGTGTTATCAGCACATTGAATACGCATTCACAGCTAATCCTTGCAGGAAAAAAAAAAGCTAAAATTATTTTTTGAACATATATCCTGAAATGTCCCTTTGGGCCAGCTGCCAGTAGGAGGCTGGAGAGGCAGGCTCAGCACTTAATGAATATTCAGTGAAACATCTCTGAGTGTCAGCTCAGCAGGTGGGGCGAAGAAGTGATGTATGTAAACCTGCCCTGCTGTTGCAGTGGTTTGCAGAAGAAGTCACTTTTCCTGATGTAAGTCACCTAGATTTCACCACTGTACCGTCACAGGACTTTTGACACAAAGTCCTTGACAAACCCACATGCATTATTCTGACTTAATTACAGAAGGACCAAAGTTTGACTTTTAACTCATCTCTATTAACTTGGATTAGAATTTCATTATTATTACTGTATTTTTTTTTCCTCTTCAATTCTGTTTTTACTTTTGTATGTGGGTATTTGTGAACATGTATGAGACATGTATGGAACATGGCAGTATTTTTTTTATTTTTAATGGCAATTTGTATGGATGTCTTTTGTAAACATATTTAACGGGGGCATATCATGCAAAAAGCACTTTTTAATGTTTTTATAACACAAATATGTGTGTTGTCTGTGTGAGGAGACCCTTAATTATGAAAAAAAACACCCACTCCTTTTCTCCTGATCCATTTTTTTGGAAGATGATGAAAACATTTAGTATTTTCTATGCTTCATACGTCACATGCGTAGAAAGTCATTTGAATACCCCACCAGTTTAGCTGACCACACCTACTGGTCTGACTCACAGATCCACCATTATTCTGTGTCAGTAGTCCTGGTGTGCGTTTGGGTCTGAGCCCTGGTCATTGTGCGTGCATCCAGGTCTGCAGTTGATCTGACTTGGGTTGGATTGGTTGGACGGGCTGGTCCATACGTGGCACAGTGGCTGTGGTGTTGTCTCGTCTGGGCCAAGACCAACTGGACCCAAATGCGTACCGGGGCTTTTAATGGACCAGGGTCTGAAGGCACCGGGGCTGTGAAACTTAGCACTCAGTCCACTTTGATTCTCTCTAGCTGATTTTATTTTATTGGTGTCTTTCAATTCTTCTCTGCCTCAACTATTTCAGGTTAAATTTCTTTTTCATCTTCTAACTCTTTTTTTTTTTTTTTCTTCCCGTCAGTAGAATGTGGAAGAGAGGGGCGGAGTCAGCTGTGGCTCATTTGCATGAAAGCATGAGGCACTAAAACAGTGTTTTAAAAAGGGCTGTTTCTCCAGGTTAAAGAGGCTGCTGTATCTCTTTATTGTGTTATTTTGACCAAAGCATGTCACAGACAGGTCACTGAGACACCAGGGAACTGTGTTGACATGTGGAGAATGGACATGTCTTTTTTTAATGGTCTTTGTGATTGGGTTTGTAAATACCTGAGAATAACATTAACTGTTTACATGTGGATGAAAAACATTAGTAATAGTGGTCTTTCTTTTTTCTAATTCTGTTTCCATCACTCATTTACTTGTAATCAGATGGTGTTATAGACCAGGGTTTTCCAACCTTTATGAGCCATGTTGGAAAAATCACAAGGCACATTTATTGAAATGTACAAATCTAGTGTCTATTTACTTCCTCAGTGTGAAACCTGGGCCTGTTTATTTGAACACAAAGCTGATATTCTCTCAGAAATTGAAAACAACACATGAATTTTCCTCAACAGCTCTCTCTCTTTTTTTTCCGGGGGGGGGGGGGGGTTGCGTTGCATGGATGACATTTCGTGGGCTGTTTGGAACAAGAAAGCTGAGAGAGCTGTGCATCAGCAAACTCTCACATTTATCCTCATATTGAGGGCTGTTGTACAATAGTGTGGGAGGCACATCTTCCCTCACCCCAACCTGATACCCAGGGTTTGTGTGTAACACACTAATCAGTATCAATAATGAGGGAGGGGCTTTATTAGTAGAAGGCACTGCATCAGGGCTGTTTCACTTTACAAAGGAGAACAGGAGACTATTGTTGTACAGTGTATCACTGGTGTGTACATTCGTGTGTATCTACTCTGCAACAATCCTAATCTTACTTAAGTATATTTTTTTATCATTTCTCGTAAAAATGTCTCGTAACATTTCAGCGAAATATAACAACTTATTTTTATTTTACCAAGATATTTTCCACTTGTTCATTGCCAGGTTTATTTATTTTGCTTAATTCAAGCAAAAATCTGTCAATAGAATAATGTGGTTTACTCAGTATAAAACACACACACATTAATAATATTTACCAAACATATATTAAAAATGCAAATGGAAAGTTATCAAGTTTTTGTTGGAATTTTTTTTCTTACTGTTAACAATTTATTTTGTGGTTTTGTATTCAATTAAACTTGTGTTGTCTTAATTAAATATGTTCATAAAATGTCACTATGACATTTGTGTTCCAGTTACTTTAAGCTTTTTATTCACAAGTTATCCACATATATTTAATTTTGGATGAAATGTTGGACATTATCTATCAAAATTATGTATACCATAGATGTTGAGCAATGAAAGTCAAGGTCACACTAATTGTCAACAGCCAAAACACATCAGTGGTAATATCTCAAGATTCAGATAAGATATAATCTCAGTTTTTTTGCATTCACATCGTCTCACCTTCGGACATCAGATGGGTCAACACCTATGGCTCTGTCATGTTTTGACGTCATGATGTCATATCAAGCCTTGGTGGAGGCAGTGTCTGCCTTGTTTTTTTTGTTCTTTAGATTTTTTTTATTTTTTTTTTACTTTGGTCATAATACAGAACAAGGCAGGCAAGACATATGTACACATGATCTAGATACTCATCTGTTTGTTTTTTTTTAATATATGAAAAGTAATTAACTACATTTTGCTGAACCCATAAAAAAATGCTATTTAACTTGAACAAGACAGTAGCTTGAAGAGAAATACAATCATTCGATTTACATAAAATGCATCCTTCATTTCATCATTTAGTGAGGCGTAGTTAAATAGAGATGCAGCTATTTATGTCATACATTGTTTTTTCTTCCTTTTATTTATGGAGAAGAAGTCTTGTTAACTCACCAAAACAGGTTTTTCTTCAACTATTAGAGATCAGGTTTGTGTTGCTTCAATAATCAGACGATTCACTGGTTGGATTCTTTGGCAAAAGAAGACCTCGTATTCACCCAGGAAAATACAAAGAGAGCTGCTGTGCTTAGCTTCTTTGTTGTTTGGTTCTGCTGGTGGTAGTTTTTTAATCAACACTGATGCATTTATAGGACAATGGAAGAAAGGGGATTATAAAAGGAGTGGCACAACAACTTTCTTTAACCTTTTAAAAACACAAATATAATTTGAAATTAATGTTTAGTTACATTTAACGTAACCTCACATACACACACCCACATGGGAGGTTATAAAGGGTATTCTGTCACCATTGAGAAAGAACAGAATACATTACAATGGAATATAATAGAATAAAATAGACAGATTACAAACAAAATAGACTACAACTAAATATAATAAAACCAAAACTATTAGCATAGAATAGAACAAAACACAGTAGAATAGAAAAAAATATAAAACCAAATGGAATAAAATAGAATAGAACAGAATAAAGCTCAACAGAATAGAATACAATAGAACAATAAACAAAACAAATGCATACTTCTGTGAATGAAATTCAATATAAAAGGTGTAAGAGGTTTTTAAGTCAATGCCATAAGATACTATTGAATTGCACAAATGTTGGCATTACATGGAGCTGTTCAGGAATATGGAGCAGAACTGTTCACCTCCACCCACACATCAAGTGTGCATTTATAAGATGAGTAGGTTAGCCAGTCACCCTGAGTTAACATTTGATTGTGTATAATTACACCACCACCCCCGAGTTCATGTTATGAAAGAGACGGAAGGGATCTTGATAAGGAAAAAAAAAAGTTATTTCACACAGAAAACAGGAAAATGATGCTATAAACACAACTACATATTAGAACATCTAAATTATGTTCTTTAATGTATTTTTATTATTTCAGTGTTGAACCATGGACCTAGTTGAACTCAAATTAAGTCATTACTATGGTGATCTTAACATACTCCATGTAGACTGAAGTGTGAACAGAAGCCTTGATACGTATTTTATTTTATAATTAATGTGATTTGGCTTTAAATACACACTGGGTCTGTGGTGAACAGCTGTGACCTTTTGTTTTACATTTGTTCTTTGTAATAAAACTTTTCCTAAATATGACTTTATTTTTAGAACAATGTATGGAAACAGAATCGGAATGTATTTGTCATTGCACCACAATACAACAACATTAAAAGCCGTGACCACAAAACAAGGGAAGTAAAAATTTCAAATAAGTAAAATCTGAAAGCGTTTGCTTATTCAACCAATGAATGAACACAATTATAATAGTAATAATATTACTACTACTACCATAGGAGTAATCATAATGTTGACATTGGTGGGACATAATTTGACGACTTCCTCATGAGAGACGAAAAAAAAATAAAAATAAGAGCGTGGTTAAAAGAATTTAAATAACATCTCATTTTGCTTTTGTCAACAAAACCTAAGACATTTTAGGAATGTTTTCTATTTCTTAAGCCACATTTTGTCTGTTTTATATTGGGCATCTATAACTGCATTATATATTCAATTATAGTTATTGTCACAACACCAACATTTACGTAAAGTTTAGACTCATTTTTGTCACGTGATAAAGGTTCGTTGATGACAATATTGAGTTACTATAAGGCACACTGTTAATGAATGGTTTATGGTGTTGTGGACCTGGTTTATATAGGGTTTAAACAGATTTTTAAAACCAGCACTGTTTCATATTTATTTATTAAAACTGTAACATAAGCCAACTCCACAGTGTAGAACCATGGGGAAAACTGCCTTTGGTAACTATTTTCAAAGTGATAAGGGGTTTCCTATTTTATCTACATAACTTAAAGAAACTTCTACATCTGCACTGAAGAGGAACAGCCACTGACAAAACTTTATTTGTGTTGACTGCTGATTAAATGACTTATTAAAAATGCACTGGAAATGTTTTGATCCATTTTCAACCAAATGTAACACTGCATACATGTATGTGTGTGTGTGTGTGTTTGAGATATTGAACAGTACAGAAGTATGAGTGCTATAATAACACAGTACCTGCAGTGTCATCTGTTGATGGTCGCTGGCCTCTACAGTGTTTACATTGTCTTTATAAACCCCTCCTCCTCATTTCCTTCTATCCATATGGGACTTTATGTACATGAAATATTAATGTTGTACCAACACAAAATGGCCGCACCGAAATGGAATGACCTACTTCCCACATTTAGCCCCAAAGGAGCTGTCTTTGGAAAAACATGAGAGAGGGATGTTTAGCCAACAGGGCTGCTCTTTTAAGCCTCAGCTAAACATGGTTTTTAATCTCACCCCGGTTCTGTCGGCTTTTTTTTTTTTTTTTTTTTTCTTTCTCCTACAATATACTTAGACTTTGAAAAGACAGGAGCAATTGTAGGTTACGTTTTGTATCACACGACTACATAAAATCTTAAAAATGTGAAAATAAAATAAAAAAAACCCTGAAACTTTCTGAAGCCTCCAGGAGTTTGTAATCGTCACTTGTATGTAAAGTAGCCATTGGGTAGTGAGAGTAAACGCATCTTTTTAAAAAATAAATATAATACATATATAAATACAGTTGAAAGTAAAATGATTACACAAAATAATAAAATAAAATGAAGAATTATAATAAAAAAAGAAAATAAATGGAAAAGTAAAGACATATTTTTTATAAATAGATACTATATATATATATATATATATATATATATATATATATATATATATATATATATATATATATATATATACATATATATATATATATATATAAATTAATTACATTAAATTATAAAAAAATAAACCTTTAATCCCTTGTCCCTCATGCTTTATGGGGACTTCCCAAAAAAAATATTGTGTTTATAGGGGACATCATTTGCATAAATTTGCCTACGTCACATAGATTTCACCTACATTTATATTTAACCCTCATGGGGACCTCAACTTTGGTCCCCATGGTGTCAGATGTCCCCATAGTGTGACTGTGTGAACAGGCTAATGTCCCCATAAAGATAGGAATACAAGTCCACACACACACACACACACACACACACACGTGTAATGATGTAATCATGTTTTCCTTGTACCAGTATCAACATTTCCTGCAAAATTTCAGCCAAATACGTCCATAACATTTTGATTTATGTTGCTAAGAAACAGATGAACAAACAAACACCAGCAGTTTAGATAAATAATGGAAGTTACTTCAAGTGTGAAAGAATACATTTTCTTATCTTTTTTTATACAGTATATCAAGAAAGTGAGAGGGTTTATTTGACTTTTAAGGAACATTTACAAATATGTATTTATTTTTTTATTTATTTATGTATGTCATTTCATTTATTCATTCCAATCCCCATGGTTGGAAAAGAACAGGATGAAGAAAACAATACCTGCCCTTTTCTTACAACATCCTCTACATCAGTCACCATTACAGTAAAAAAACAAAAAACATTTTACATTACAGTCAATGAACAAATAAATCCAAAATCATAAGAAAAAACACTTCATAACATATTTTTTTATATAATTTTCTCCGTTCTCTCCTTATACATCCTCTTACACTGAAAAATATTTCTACAGCTCTTCTGTTTCGTTGCCAGTCAATTTCACCTTCTGAGTCCAGAAGTCCAGTCGTTCTCACGTTTTGATGTTTAAAATTAAACCTTCTTCCTGCGATACTAAAACAAATATTCTTTGTAAATTGAAAGCCAAAAGTCCTTTTCTAGCTCTAAATAAAATCAATAATATCCTGTGTTTAAACTTAGACAATCCTGATTTAATAAACTATTCATTTGTATGTTCCCTAAAATTAACATTGTATAATATTCTTATTGCTCTTTTCTGTAATAAAAACAATAGCTTTGTGTTACTTATACAGTGGTAACTCTACTTACGAATTTAATTCAATCCAGGAGTGCTTTCGTACCATGAATTATTCGTAAATAGAGTCACATTTTACATGTAAGAGGCCTGATACGTTCCAAGGCCTCCAATATTTTTGCTTTATTCAATACCGAAATATTCTTAGAAAATATATACATCTAAACTGCATTTATGCAACAGTATTTAACGTAATAAAACATACAATATGCAAGGGACAATACACGAGTTACTAACCCTAACCCCGACGGGGCGAACAAAGGCAAGTCTGTCTGTCTATCTATGTATCTATGTATCTATCTATCTATCTATCTATCTATCTATCTATCTATCTATCTATCTATCTATCTATCTATCTATCTATCTATCTATCTATCTATCTATCTATCTATCTATCTATCTATCTATCTATCTATCGTTAATGGCGCAGCGGGCAGTTATCGAAAAAAATCCGCCCGTTGACGTCATTCAAAGTGAACGGGACGTTCTAGAGGGCCGTAGAATAAGCAAAAAAAAGATACAGAATAATACATAATGGACTCAGCTATTTCTAAACATTTGAGTCAATTTGAAGCAGCCCAACTATATTATTATTTAACCCCTTCCAAAGCAAAGGGCCCAGCCTGGACCTCTGGGCCTCCTCTCTCACACTCCTCTCCATTTCTGTCTTGGAACAAGGTTCATCTGGATGCTTTGCAGACTATATTATATCCAAGCCCTAAACTCCAAATGCAAAGTCTTGTACTCCAGGGAACCATGTACTTTCTTCCTTAAGGCAACATGGTTATCACTCAGTTGGACAAAATGACTTTATCATCCTAAAATCCTTCTTAAAATACATTTATCTCTCCTGGATCATTATGTCTCCCAGCTATTAGAGGAAAAGAATGTCCACCAATTGTCCATCATCTATTCAATATGCATACTAGAGTGGTTTATCCAATAATATTTGAATGAGTATTAACGTGGTTAAAGATAAGACACAAATTACAAACACAAATGAGCAGCGATAACAGCAATATGATTAGTTTAATGAATGTCTCTGATTTTTGGGACCATTTTATCAAGCTTTGTACAACTCCATGAGAATTTCAGGCAATTTATTCTGGAAGAAATCATCATCGACTATATTATGAAAGCCAAGTGACGTGTATGTGCATGTGTGTGTGTGTGTGTGTGTGTGTGTCTCCAGAATTATACAAAATCTACACAGAACTGACTGCTGCAGTTTGTCATACTTTTGTATTTTTGGTCAAGGAAGACAGTTGACAGGACCAATATTTAGTTTGATATTAGTCATTTTCTAATACAATAGCTTTACAAATATTTGGCTATGGCCAGACTGTGTTGATGGTGACTGCTGATTAAATGCAGTACAGCATTCACTATTACACAACACCATAAAAACTACGACATCTAGAACCCCTGGATCAAAACACTAGTACTAAATAATGTTTCTTGGTCCTGTTGTACGAACGTAGAAACCTTGGCAAAAAAAAAACACCAAATCTAAAAAATACTATTGATAACTTCACAAAATATCATATAAGCATTGTCTTTAGGCGATTGTAATATCATGGCTAAGGCTTGGCGGGTTTTGGCACAAAAATACGGTAATGAAATAAACGAAACATGTGAATAGATAAAAAAATAAAGTAGAAATGATGAATATTATAACAATAAACAAAAAAGCCAAACTTATGTTTTTGCCAATGTTTAGGTGGTTATAGGTTTGTTGTTTAGCAATATTACTCAAAAAGTTAGAAAATGCTGATATAGGAACAAGGAAAAACTGATTAGATTTTAGTGGTGATCGGTAAAAAAAAATTATGGATGGATTGGGATGAAATTTTCAGGAACTGTTGATACTGGCACAGCAATCTAAGTAAATGAAAAAAAAAACATTTCCATTCTCCTCATCCGAATGACAACTAAACTTAATAATTCAAGGTAAGAACACAGTTGAAAGTTCAATTAGATTCATTGTCTTTAATGACATTCACAAAGGCAAGGCTATCTATCTATCTATCTATCTATCTATCTATCTATCTATCTATCTATCTATCTATCTATCTATCTATCTATCTATCTATCTATCTATCTATCTATCTATCTATCTATCTATCTATCTATCTATCTATCTATCTATCTATCTATCTATCTATCTATCTATCTATCTATCTATCTACCTACCTACCTACCTACCTACCTACCTACCTACCTACCTACCTACCTACCTACCTACCTACCTACCTACCTACCTACCTACCTACCTACCTACCTACCTACCTACCTACCTACCTACCTACCTACCTACCTACCTACCTACCTAAATGCATATTTTTGATAAATCTTGTACAGTTATCTTATGTATGTCAAGACATCTATTGGATGTTACAGTGCATATGATACATAGCCACACCTTATTAGCACTGTGCCAAAGCTGTAGATAGAAGGTAAAGCAGATCTGTGTTGTTTGGCTAGTTCAGGGTGCAGGCTGTTGCCACAGTACATATGCAAAATACTAAATTGTTTTAGTGGAGCATATTCTCATGAGGAAGTGCACTGTGCTATTCAAATAACTAAATCCATACAAAAGAAAGCTGCACATAAAAATAAGTGTATGTTTGTTAAAATGTGCTATATCCAGGGTGTAGTCATAGCTCAGAGGTTGTTGATCTATCCTGTAGCGAGGGGGGCTATCAAAGCATTAATGCACAAATAGCACAGGGAAGGAGAAAGACTCTTCTACCACTGCACAATAGAATTATTCATCCTTATTCCAACAGAGAAGTTCCAGCAAGGGGGAGAAGGTTCACAGCACAGGTGTCAAACATGCGGGCCGAGGACCAATCTAGCCCCTGGGAAGGATTTGTGAAATGCAAAAATGACACTGAAAATATCGACAGACAAATCATTTTAAGTCAATTCAATGTAAAGTGGATCAGGCCAGTAAAATACAATCATAATCTAGAAAATAATAATAAAAAAAAGGTACATTTTCTCTTGGTTGTCGTGCAAAGAATTGTTGAAATTTACATAAAAATTTTCATATTTATGACCAAAAACGGGGGAAAACCTGAATAAATATGAACAACCAGAAATGTCTTAAATATGAAAATATGAAATATGTGGAATTGGATCAATATTATGCTTGTCATTTAATGTGTGTATTCTGTGACTGTGTATTATGTGATCTGCAAGTTGTAATATAAAAAAAAAGTAATTTAAAATTGTAAAATGTTAAAATTGCACTTATTTGTCTTAAGAATTTTCAGATTGTTCATATTTACCTCCACCAAGGTGGTTATGTTTTTGCCAGAGTTTGTTTGTCTGTTAGTTAGCAAGATAACTCAAAAAGTTATGGATGGATCTTGATGAAAATTTCATGTGGTGTCACAAGGAACAAATGATTAGATTTTGGTGATGATCCGGAAGAGGTTCTGGATTCTGGATCACTTTGAAATGTATTCTCCATTTACCGCAATGTAAAATCATGAAATGTTCATCAAAATTCATCCATAATTTTTGAGTGATCTTGCTAACTAACAGACAGACAGACAAACAAACTCCAGCAAAAACAGAACCTCCTTGGTGGACCTCTCTTCATTCAGAGAGAGAGAGAGAGGGGGGGGGGGGGGTCTGCCTTGTGGACATTTGCGCTCTCTGTTCCAGTCCAGTTCATAGATGCAAACATTTTCATTATGAAATTAAATTTTTTGTTTTTGTCAAAAACAGAGGAATCTTTGCAGTTGATATCATTTATATTTTCTAACCCTGTTATTTATATTATTTGACTGGTTTGGCCTACTTTAGATCATATAGGCCTGAATGTAGCCCTGAAAAAAACTGAGTTTGACACCACTGGTTTACAGCTTCAGCCATGCATTTATAGGGGTGGGAAGGTATATATGAATTTCTTCTATCAAATTAATTTAATATGTAATTATGTAAATTGTGATCATGTAAATCATGGTCATCTGCCCATTTACATGTTAAAATCAGTATTAAGACTGTAACATCAACCTGTCCTGGGACTACAGGTGGAAATTAGCATTTTTGTTATAACCTGGTACAATGCATCTTTCCTTTGTGGTCAATGTAAAATTGTACACTGTCCCTGTATAAAATAAAATGAAGTAAATGGAATGAAATAAATGTTGTTGCCATTTTAGTGGAATTGTCAGAGATCCATTTGCATTTGCATAATTCTGTGGTTTTAAACCCTGTTTGTTAAAAACAGTTGTATTATTAGAGGGTCTCATGTGTTATTGATCCCCATGTGAAAAGAGAAGCTGACATGCCAGCTGAGCACTCAGGTGTGTACTCTAGGTTAGCATGTACAAAAAAACAAAACACATCAATACAAAAAAACAACAACACTTTAGACCACAGGTGTCAAACATGAGGCCCAGGGACCAAATCTGGCCCGTAGGATGAATAACAATGAAGATATTAACTGTGTACAAATGATTTTAATTCAAGTTTTACAGATAGAATAGATCTAATTTGTGTCAGAGCAGTACAATAGGATTATAATTACTTATACATAATGCAAATTGCAGATTTTAATGTAAAAAAGTCAAGTTAAATGAAAATCTTTACATTAATAAATAATCCTTATACAAAAACCTAAATAAATACAACAACAAAAACCAGCTGAAATATCTGAAGAGAAGTAAGTGTAATTTTATGAATATTCTTCCTTGTTACTAAATGTTTTGTGTATTAATAATTGAAATGTAAGTTGTTCTGCACATGTGCAAATGATAAAACTGATAGACTGAGGCAAATAATGGTTCAAATTGCTTTTTTTTAATGTAGATGTTCTTCACATTTTGATGGAAACATTATCACTGGTCTGGTCTTTTTCAGATCATATTTGGCTGAATGTGGCCCCTGAACTAATATAACTTCAACACCTCTGCTTTAGACTCATGCAGTTTTATATTCAGCTTTGACCCTTGTATTATGTTAAGGATCAATTTAACCCATTTCAGTTTTTGAGTTGATCAAATTACAGGTTATTCTTTATTTTTTTCTTCATGAAATTGTGTGACTTTTCTTCATCTAAGGTCATGAACTTCTGGACACTTTGATGTGTAGTGTCTGTGCAGTGTTTGTAAACAAAGATGATGTTATGGGTCATTTTGACCCAGACACTTTAATGTGGGTAAATATCTGCTCAGATCTAAAATAAACATGTCTCTTTGATGTGTTTTGTTTTCATTGGCCAATTATTTGTATTTTGATTTCCTTTGAAGAGCCATTCAGACCCAGGTGTGTAGAGTAGGAACTTTCTCTCTCTTGCCCTTGTCACTTTACTTATGTCATCTCTTTGACAAAAACACCAAAAATAAGCTCCAGAAAGTTTATTCTTCAAGAGGCTTTATTGTAGATTTTTGAACTGGGAAAGTAATGAAGAGGAAGAGATTCCAGAGGACAGAGGACAGTGTTATTGATGATCCAGATTGACAAATTTCCTATGATGAGGATGATGATGAGGAGAAGTGTTTGTGAAAATAAAAGTTTGATTAAATAGTTCTTAAATTTAGTTTTGGATTTAAAAAAATATATTGTATGTATTGTTTCTTAATGTTTATATAGTCTAAAATAAAGCTGTTATTGGGTTTAACCTCATTTTTTGACTGTTTTGAGTGGATTTAAAGGAACATAATCAATGTAATTTTTTCCAACATAATACAAGGGTTAATACATGTATTTATTTTTTTACCACTTATGAGTCTAGAAACCCACTGCAACTTCATTGGAAGCTTCTGAAAACCCTCAACTTGTTATCTAGCACAAATAAATAATCATTCCCTCCCATTCATGCCTATGGGCACTTTCTAGTATGTGTAATGTGGGACCAAAACAATGTTCACAAAGCAAAAACAAACCACGCATATAAACACAAGCAGAGGTAGAAAATTCCAGCCACGGAAAGTCCAGGGCCAGGAATCAAATAGCATTTCTTGTGCTGTGAGGCAGTGGTATGAACGCTGAGCCTGTGTTGAGCCACAGCCTGGAAATTCAGATTTTACAGGTTTTTGCCAACACACACACCAACCATGTAGAGGACAGCTGCTGTCTGAAAGTCACATTTATTCATTCACTGTGGTGAAGGTGAAGAGGAGACCAATATGTATTTTGCTACCGAGTGGTGAAGATAGAGAAGAAAAACAGACCTGTATATAAAACCATTTGATGCCAGATGTGCAGACTTGGACAAGGTGAGTGGTAGTAGCATTAAGAAATGTCTTCATTCATAATGTATGAATGCATCTGTGCTTATCACACATGTTAACATACATACTAATTCATCTCAGTGGGTTAGAGGTGTATGTTCTGCTGCCACCAAATTGAAAGCAAAGACTGTTGGTGGGAAATATTAACCCTTTGATGCATGACTTAAAGATTTTATTCCTAAGTGTTTTTATTCCTCTTTAGCCATTGTAGAAAATCAGCATAAAACTTGTGATGTAATAAAAGTTAATGGAATAGGCCTTGGTTGGTGACAGATTGATTTACATTTACCACGACCCAAACTAATTTCATTAATCACCCAACTCAATAGACTCACACAGCATCACTGATTGATCGTCTAACATCAGATTAGCTAGCTAGCTAATGTAATATGGAGGATTTAGCGATTTCATTCATCAACAAGGCAGTCAGAGACAGCAGACTTCCACCAAGACTTGATATGGCATCATATGATGTCAAAATGTGACGTGAAGGAGCCATAGGTGTTGACACATCTGATGTCTGAAGGTGAGACAAAAAAACCCCACCAGCTTCTATCCTGAAATATTACCACTGATGTGTTTTATCTGTTGACCTTTAGTGTGACCTTAACCTTTGACCTTCGTTGGTCAAAATCTAATGGGTTCTTTCTTGACCCATTATCTATTATTCCTGAAAATTTCATCAAAATCCGTTCAGAGCTTTTTGCATAATTCTGCCGACAGACAGACAAACTGACCTGAATTTAATACCTAATGTTATTTATTCATCATGCTTTTGTGCCAACACTGCCAGCAACCAGGAAAGGTAGAAGCACGGACAGGAGAATGCTCACTTTTGGTAGTGTGTGTATGTGTATGTGTGTGTGTGTGTGATTAAAGTAAGAATAAATTAATAAAGTTAAAGTGAATTTAACACAATATATGCCATCCATTTAAAAATAGAATTATATTTCTGGAAAAAAGCAGTCTTAGAGTATTTAATCATGCACTGGGAACTAATGACATACCACTTTAACATCATTTATGATCATAGAAACAACAATTACTTGCTTGTGTCTCCTGAAAATGCCACACCCACCGGCGCCGCAAAAATGTCTCACACTCTGCTACTGAAATGTTGGCAGGAGTGGTTAGTACAGATCAGGTATTAAAGGAGACATTCCATGGTTATTTCATTAATATTACGGTGTTCTCCATTGTTATTGAATACATTGTGTGTTGGTTCTATTTAAAAAAAAAAAAAAAAACGTCCGAATTGCTTTGTTTCCAGCTGTTTTTTCACAGTAGAAAAATTACTTGAGGTTGAACAACAGAGTTTACCGGTACTTCCTCATACATGTCCATGACACGGTAATGAGGCGTCTCTGATTAGCTCAGAATGCGTGAAGGAACACTCCCCCTTCCCTCTCGCTCTATGTGTTTACCTTTACCAGAGTATCATCCAGCGACATTTTGTGCCATTTCTTGTTCTGAAAACGAGCAGGGAAAAAAACAAGACTATTTCCACAGAGAGCACATGAACCAGTTTGATCCGCCATTTTTTCCAAGTTTATGCAGCAGCTACTGTGGTGCCATCTTCTCTTGTAGATGCTAATGCTAATGCTACTTCAGATTCACTGCAATGGGGTACGGGCTTAACCCCACGTGGGTGACGCTAAAGTCCATCTCACGTCAGATGGATCGGCTTTTTCTGGGTCCCCCGTTCCTCTTGTTGTTTTCTGTGAATGCAGTATGCAGCCAGTGGAGGTGATGAACAACTTTCAAAGGCAGCATGTGTTGGTAAGTCAGGGTGACCCATCAGGTTCCAAAAGGAGCATGGAAAAGTGGTTTTCAGCGGAATGACACCTTTAAGAACAGTCAAGTTACAGAAATGATATGAACTGACTGATGTGGAAGTAAAACAACAAAACCCATGTTCCTCTCATAGCTGGAGTTTAAATTCTATGAAAAATAAGGACAAATCTGAATTAACAAATGTTATTATGAGAACAACTGTAGAACGACTGTCCACTGTAGTGACCAGTATGTATCTAAGCAGGGCTCTAAATTAACACCCGCCAACCCGCCAAATGTGGGTGAAAATCCATTTTGGCAGGTAAAAAAAAACCTTACTAGCCAATTTGGCTGGTGGTGAGTGATAGAAATTTTTGTTAGAAAAGTGTCCTGATTAGAAAGCCTTCTCTTGTCCCAAACACCGACAAGACGAAGGTTCCTACATTTCGCATGAACTCTACCGTGATGACGTCGCATGCATCCATTGGCTGCGTCCTCATTGCATTCGATTTCGAGCATTTTCGTGCGGTTGACTCTGAGGTGAAGAAGAAGACGTTAAGAGATAGAAGAAGGAGAATATGTTCTGAAGCGTGTGTTGTGTCAGTGAGAACGAAAAAAAGAACGTGGTTGGGAGGTTCGGAGTGTGGGGGTGAGAAAAGGGCAAAGGCTGGAGGGGATGTTGTCGAGTCTGAGGAAACGGTAAAGAAAAAGCAGAGGACATTTAACCCAAAATGGCTTGGGGGGTCGTGAGTGGCTGGTGTTTGACACGGAGAGAGACGTAAAGAAATGATATGGGGACCAATTGAGAAAATGTACTGTAAGAGCAACAGGATATGAGTCTATGTATTGTATAAATTGTAATATAGGTGAGAAAAGTAAAACCTGGGAACAGTGAAAAGGTGAGAAAATGTAAAAGCAAGAAGTTTTAAGAGTTAAATGTGAAAATGTAAAAAGAAAAAATGTGATGATATGTTCAAAGAAATTAATTATTTCAAGAGGAAAAGGTTAAATAAAATAATTTAAAGAAATGTGAAGGCGTATGTCTCATTTTGGTCAGGGGAAAAAAAGGCTAGTAAGATAAAAAATCTACTAGCCACATTAGCTGGTGATGAAAAAAGTTAATTTAGAGCCCTGTATCTCAGGGTTAATACAACTGTGATGAATGAGCCAACTGCAGTTTACAACATGTAAACATGCACACACGATCATCCAACTCTGCATCAAAGCTGTTTGTTTATTTGTTTGTTTGTTTGTTTGTGTTCACCCCCCCCCCCCCTTCCATTTTGTGGCCCGGCTTACTCGCAACCCTCCAAGAATCACTTCTTTTTTTCTTTTTTTTTTCGTTTTCCAATTTCAGCAGCTTCCTCTGGAGCAAGGTTTGATGAATGTCGCTCACATTAGGGTGACCTCCGAGATAACCCCTCCTTTCTTTTCCAAGAAAATTCATCAGGCAGAGTCAGCCAGCCCCAGGGATATGTGATTCAGCACTCAAGGTGAGTGTTTGTCACTTAGGCTTCAGATGGCCAGATATTGGTGAGGACAGAGAGGTGCTCCTATATCTGCACAGAAACTAGACACAGATGCCTTGTACATAACCATAAAGAAATTACTTATATAATCGGAAAAACTAATTAATTCTTTCAGTTTAACTCTCAAGTGGCAATATTGGATCATTTCTGCAATCATTAAATATAGGGCTAGAACTCTTAGTGAGGTCAAGAAGCATTTTATTTTAATTTTATTACCCTCAAACATATTTTACAGACATTTTGAAGCTGTAGAAAGTGAATGTGAGTGATTTTTTTGTTTGTTTGTGACTATGTAAGAAAATATTGGTTCCGCATTACATTGTGATATTTCATTTCACAATACTATATCGATATTAAAAAGTAATGTATTGATATTTTCAGGTATTTACTCAATTGTAGGAATGGCAGAGGTTGATTTTTGTTTTATTTAAGTTTTTACAGAGAAACATTTTGTGATAGCATTAGCACTGTTCTGATCAAATAAAACGTGTTTAGTATTTGTCCATATTTCTGTTATAATTAAATTCTTCCAGGAAAATAATACAAATAAATATAAACCATTGTCTTCTTAACAGTATCATGATATACTGTGATATATTGGATCATGGTCCTATGACCGGCCATCCGACACATAATTTGTAGTGGCCTTTTTACATACATACATACATTCTCCTCTCACATACGAACATTCTCCTCTCACATACAAATAGTCTCCTCTCACATACATACATACTCGTCTCTCATACATATATTCTCCTCTCACATACATACATTCTCCCTCTCACGTACATACATTCTCCTCTCACATACATATATTCTCCTCTCACATACATACATTCTCCTCTCACATACATACATTCTCCCTCTCACATACGCACATTCTCCTCTCACGTGCAAATAGTCTCCTCTCACATACATACATACTCCTCTCTCATACATATATTCTCCTCTCACATATATTCTACTCTCATGTACATACATTCTCCTCTCACGTACATATTTTCTCCTCTCACATATGTATATTCTCCTCTCACATACATACATATATTCTCCTCTCATATACATATATTCTCCTCTCACATACATATATTCTCACATACATTCTATGTATGTGAGAGGAGAAAGTAAAAGGGCCACTATGAATAATGTCTTGGATAGCCCCTTATCAGTAACACACTAAGGTTGAAGTGTTGAATTTCAGATTATTTTAATGACTGCCCCATAAATGCTTAAGGTGCCTATACTGTATAATACCAGCATTGACATGCATTTTAAAATATATGACTATTCTTTTGGTAGTTTTAACAGAGTGACCTTTATTAATCTTGTAGACCCTTTGAAATAATGTGACTACAGTACATGTTCAGTGTACATTTGTTTGCCGCCAGCATTGTGCAGCTTTGTGTAGCTTTTATATAATTAGTGCTGCTGTTGCTTTGTGCGTGGGAGGGTTTACATGTGGGCAAGTGTGAAAGCTAGTAACCGTCGTTTAAAGATTGCATTCTGTTAATGTTAGATGTTACATTAAAGAAAGGTAATAATATTTTTTGCATGCCCAACTTCATTAAATTAGGCTCCACAAATATAAAGAATGAGATATCCCATTTGGCTATTACCCTGTAGTTTAAACCTGAGGGGTTGTTTAATGGGATAGGTATTTCTAAAATAATTTTATCACAAAAGACAAACGGCTATTTAAAAATTTTATATCGGTAAATTTTTTGGCTCGCCAATGGATGCATGAGTTTTTACTTGCAGTTCTGTGAAGCTTCCAGTTCTCCTTCACCTTGTCAGTCTATTCCTTCAAATAAGTCTACCTGTTTTAAGCACATGTTTATTGTACATTTTGTAAATTTTTACAAATGGTGAATACCATGGAACAAGCAGGCACATACAAGGGGGCAAACTATTATTATTATTATTATTATTATTATTATTATTATTATTATTATTATTATTATTATTATTATTATTATTATTAATGATAATAATACAGTAGTACCTCAATTAACAAAATTAATTTGTTCCAGAAATGGTTTATTAAGTGATTTTTTCATAAGTCGAGTCACATTTTACATGTAAAAGGCCTGATTTGTTCCAATGCCCCTCAAAATACCCCCTAAACCCTTTAAAAATTAAAAACAGTAAAGGTGTGTCCACACTTAAGCTTGGCGCGCAGCACTGGGTACGGGCTGCCATGCCAATGCGGCAAGGCAAAAGTTGCTATGCAACCAGTTCCAAGCCCAAACATTACAGACATGTACCTGTCAACTTTACAGCTAAAACCCCAGGCTTTAGTGATAATTAGGAGGAGAAGACAAGCACCACTGAGGGGCACGCAGAGCTCCGTGCCTTTGCAGTGTGGTAGCACATACACAATGAGTGGGTTTGTCCACCACTGCCTGCACTTGCTGTGATCAGTGTAGAAGCGTGTTAGAACTACATGACAAATGAGGGTCGAAGACAAACTATGTACAAGTGTACAGTACATATGTATTTACGTACAGTATGGTATTTATGTTTCAGGGGTTTCATTTCGTAACTTTAATTTTCTTTCGTATTCTGAGACGAAAATTTTACGTAAAGGTGTTTCGTAACTAATAATAATTAGTTAATTATGAATTACTTTGTTGGGTCTTGCATATATTGAGGTATTACAACAATAATAATAATAATAATAATAATAATAATAATAATAATAATAATAATAATAATGTTAATAATAATAATAATAATAATAATAATAATAATAATAATAATAATAATAATAATAATAATAATAATAATAATAATAATACAAACTCCGCCCCCTTGCACACATTTGACCTTATTTTGTCCGATCTCTTATCATTGTGAAAACACATTTTTGGTGACTGTAACCTTTGACCTACATTCACTAAAATGTAATGGAATCTAATCTTCACAATCTTGCACCTTTCCTGAAATTTTCACAGAAATTGGTCAAATGTTTTCTGTCTAAACCTGCTAACAAACAAACAAACAAACTCAAAAACATTACCACTTTCCCCTTTGGGAGGCAGGGTAATAATAATGAAAATAAGATAAATGGAAATTAATAAATTAATATACTGGGGAAAGAAGAGGGGGCACTCTCCTTTCAAGTGTAAGAATCATGACGTACCAAATAAATAAATAAATAAATAAATAAGTCTACTTTGATCCATTTTTCCAAACAAAATCACACCGAAGCTGCTTCTTTTGTCTCAGTAACAAAAATAAAAAATAAAAAAGAGACATCCAGATAGACTTTCAGCTGAAAGAGAGACAGCATGGAGTATGACAACTAAATGAATTGTATTCTGGCATTTTGGCAATTGTTTGAAGGGTGAGATGATGGAGCTCCAGTTTTCATGCTTCCCACACTGGAAAGCCACTTCATCAGTGTGACGCCTATGGCATTACCACGGTAACCCATGCGGACAGGTTAGTGATGCCTGGACACACAAATCCATTATGGTTAGTCTGACGTCCATATATGGGAAACAAAGCAGACTTATACTTGGAATAAAGCCAGACTTGTCTATTATTGACTGTGTGCACAGTTTTGACAATGCAGCTTCACTTTTGATCCTCAGCAGGAAAAAAGGAAAACTGTAACTCTACGTGTAAATCTGTCAACTTGATCGTGGATTGTCTATATATTGTGGTTTAATCAGTAAAGGGAGATACATTCACATGGTTTGTCATGATCCCCCCAAGTGTATTTTTTCAGCCACTCTATTAACCCTTAAAAATCTACTGTTACTTTTGTTTATTTGATTTGAATGATTTATTTCGAACATGTGCAGAATGCAACAATAATCAAAACAACAATAATCAATACAACACTAATAATAATAATAATAATAATAATAATAATAATAATAATAATAATAATAATAATAATAATAATAATAATAATAGTAATAATAATAATAATAATAATAATAGTAATAATAATAATAATACTGCACAATGACATGTCCGAAAAGGAGTAGGATGAAGCATAAGCTTATTTAATCCTACCCCTTCTTCACTTCCCCAATAACCTGAATTCATCTTATAGCAATATAGTGCATAGTACAAAAATGATGATAATAATAATAATAACAATAATAATAATAATAATAAATAATTGAAGTACTAAACATATACATATATACAAAAAAAACAAACAAACAAACAAAAAAAAAACCAACAACAACAAATGAGCAGATAGGAAAGTAGGTAACAAATAGTTTTTTTTTTTTAATTTTCTTATTATTTCTTAGTATTATTTCTCTCTATTGAACCTTTAAGTCATTTATCAACATTTGTTGTAATATTATAATCTGTATTGTGCATCTTTCTGGACAAAATCATATATTTTTCTTTTTCTAATATGTTGATCATACACATGTTTTTAAAAGCTCAAATTAAAAAAGGATGGTTATTATATCGGAAAACGAGCTAATTAATTGAACAAAAAAAACAAGTGTTTCCATCCACTGTCATTAATCCATCTCCATGGCTTTTACTGATGAATCAATGTAGTAGAAGAAGACTATTCCAACTATTAAAGATACAGTGTGTAGAATTGTCCATAGTAATTGTCAGTAATCACTCATTACTGATTAAAATAGTCCCCAATTCATCAAAGGATCATACTGTTTGATTACTTTTAATTACTTCATTACTGTACTTAAGTAGATTTTTAGATTTATCTGGCAACTTTTTACTTTTACTCCCTACATTTTTGTATAAATATCTGTACTTTATATTCATTACATTCTCAAAATAGACTCATTACATTTTCAAACTAAACAGATGTGACAGTATGAAAAATAAGTCACCAAAGGAAAAATCAGTGGGAGGAGTGGAACTGTAAGTATTGTAAAGTATTGTAAATACTTTACAATAAAGTAAAAGTTTTACTTTTTACTTTTGTTCTTAATTACAATTGAGAAACTGTACTTTTTTACTTTTACTGTAGAAGAGTTGAATCAGTACTTCTACTTTTACCAGAGTATTTTTCACATAAGTAGCTGTACTTATACTTCGGCTAAAGCTAATGTAAACCCCCCCCCCAAAAAAAAATAAAAATAAAGTCCATATTGGTCAATCATATGTATGTTTGATCAAATGGTAGAATCGTGGATCTGTACTTGTTATGTTTTTCATTTGTCTGATAGAAGTTCACACTGTTCACACACGTTGTTCACACACGTTGTTCACACACGTTGTTCACACACAGTATCACACTGTATCAGGGTCTTTGGAGAACTGAAGTGCCAGCCATTCTATACTGTTCTGGTTTTATCCTTATACTTACAGAAAAGTATTTGTGTAAAGAATTCAGAAGACAGCATAAGAACAGACTTTGCAATAAGACATTCGGTGTCATTTGTGTATCTGTTTAACATTTACATTAACATTTGTTTAACATTCCTCCATCGCTATCACATTGTTTTTGTGAAACCCAAAAGACAACAGCCTCTGAATGTCCAAATGGGTCAAATATAATGACTATGGAATGATGATAAACTGTGTTTTATGTCAGTTATTTACATGGATTGATGGGATTAGCAGATCAACAGATATTAATTTCTAATTAATTATTGCACAAGTATTTAATTGACAGTGGAAGTTTGGGTTTTTATGATCAAAGATACCATCAGTAACAAGTTCTACAAACTAAATAGGTGTTATGTAGGATTTAGACCTTCCTGTGCATTTAACATGAGCTTTTATTGAGAAAATATTAGATTTATTGTATTATTTGTCACAGTTTCTAACTGTTTGTGCTGCTTCTTGTCATGGGGGCAGGGGTCACAATAAATAGGGTTAAGATGAACTTCATCCTACTCGTTTTTAAATATATTTTCTTATTTCTATTGATTTTACTTGTTGTACAGGTTATATAAAGCAGTACTTATGAAGACCCTCCCTCCACTCTTAACCCCCCCCCCCACCCCCACCACCACCATCCCACCTGCTGTTATGATTACCATACGTACCTCTGAATTCAGGTCTGCAGGCTGTTCACATATGTCCAGTATTTTCTTGTTATAACTGTGGAATGAAAAATAATCATTTCATTAGAAGACTGAGCCTATGTTCACACAGCAGATCTTCATGCACGATTCAGATTTTTTTTTTTTTGTTCCGATCCGATTTTTTTGTGTACTCTTTCATATTACATGTTAAATGCGACTTCTATCAGTCTTGAGTCTGAAGTGTTGCTATAGTGACCTGCATGTACAAGAGGCTATATAATATAATAATATGTTGTATTATGTGACATGTGTGGAAGGATAAGAAGCTAGTGGTTGCTAACTTCAGTGTACGTAACAGCATATCATTGACATGCAGGAAAGAGCCGTATAAATCAAGATATATGATTTTTTTTATATACATTATTACAGCAGAGGAGAAAGTAATAAGTTCATACAGAACAGGGGTCTCAAACAGGGGTCTCCAATGGGCTGGATCACTAAAATGATAGCAGAAAAACCTAGAAAACAATGACAATTCCAACTTGTTGTCTTTGTTTTAGCACAAACAAACTCCATTACCTTGTGAAAATACTTAATTTAAAAACAAAACTAAACTATTGAACAAGAAAAAATTTAAATATCTCAAGAAAATATGTGCAATTGTAACAATATTATTCCTCAATATATCATTTACGCACATGCATTATGGATTAGATCTACTACAAAGACACTAAATTCTTAAAATTGTGCTTAATTTTCTGTGGAAAACATTTTACAGGATAGTCCGTAAGCATGACGATTGTCCCAATTTAATGTTATTTTTTGCACTATAACAAAGACATACATTTTAAGTTGTCATTATTTATGTACATAATGTAAATTACTTTCACATCAAAATGAGAAGAAAATATGGAGTCATTATTTTTTGGAGGTTATTCTGCTGTAATTTGACTCAAGATAATATTGTTCTATATGTGGAACCTAAACTAAAATGAGTTCCACAGCTTTGACTGTGGATTTATTGACCTTTTATAAATGCCTTGGCAGAGTTCAGCAGTCTGAGTGCTTTTCTAGTTAGTCATAAACTCATAATATCATACCTCTGGGTCTTTACATTTGTTGTGTCAATCATGGGAGTAACTGGAAAAGTCAGATAAATGCAACATGGCCATTCAGACTGATGTCGCATTGTAAAATATTGGATCAGATTTAGTACCCCATATGAAAGTGGCCAGGGTGGGATTTAAAAAAAATCAGATTTGTGCCGTTCAGTCTGTCTTTAACAGGTCAGACACAGGTTAAATGGCAGCAAAAAGTCAGATTTCCCTGCAGCCTGAACATAGCCTCAGACTAAATCCTCTTGGAGCTCACGGGGCCTTGGGAGGAAGAAGACAAAGTACTCTGAGGTGGTGGAGGACTGCCGAAGCAATGGTTGGTGTACAAGGTGCCAAACTATTGAAGTAGGATGCCGAGGATTTGCAGACCAATCCCTCTGCAGGGCCTACGGTGGCCAGCCAGTGAAGGACCATGAAGTTGGGCAGCAGAAGTGGCATCAAAGGGAGAGGTGTGGGTAGCACTATCTGGGGGAGGGGGTCTGATTGTTGAAAGAGTTTTTTGTTTGTTTGTTTATTTATTTATTTCGGCATACTAAAGCATACAATCACAGAAGTCATAAAAAAAGTCCCACAGTACATCTTTGCCAGGAAGAGGCAAGAATCCCACATTCTGATGATGTTAAATTTCCATTATCACATTAGCGTACCATTTTTTACATACGATATAAAATGTTTAATGTTTATCCCCAACCAAGTGTCTCCGTATTACAAATTAAATAGATTGTTGTGTGTAACTTCAAACATTGGATTTTATTATATTACATTCAAAGTGAAAGAGAGAAGAAAATGTAACTCTTAAGTTTTTATCGTACTATTGTCAAAAAAACCCAAAAAACTTTATGGTTCTGTCCTTAGCAAAACATTATTGTTTTATGACCAATTTTCACTACCTTGTGTACTGTTATACCAAAATTGTATACATATATATATAAACTGATGGTTACGTGACTGATGATGTGTCCAGGATTGTGTGTCCACATTCATGTGTGGATTATATGTTACAAAGAAATATAGCTTTAAGTACATATTACAATAGAATAGGCTTTATTGTCATTGCTTTCACAACGAATTTGGATTTGACACAACAGTGTTTGCATTAAACTGCAAAGTTAACAAAAGATAAAATACAAATCTGAAAGAATATGTACATAATAAGAGGCTCCTCGTTGGCGTCCATAACAATAAAGTGTCCATGAGGTAAACAATAGTTTAGGATATTGCACAGGTACATTCGCATATTGAGATATTCACAAAGTTTCACAGTTATTGCACAGGAGTAACAGATATTGCACAGACAAGGGCACTATCTGTCAAAGCATACAAAGAAAATAAATTATATTAACTTAAGAGCATGCAAATAAAAATCTGTAATATAGTCAAAGTCTAATCAAAGTCAATGACTTATTTTTGACATGACATGATGGATCAGTCCAAAACTTTGGAGGACCAAAGCCCAGACACTATCTGTTGTTTAATCACTTTGTTACATACCGTGCATAGTTATTATCTTTTATTTTCTACAACATTACCTTTATCTAGTATCCACATATGAAAGTGTCCAACTCAGTCACACTTTCAGTTCATGCAGAATTTGTTAAATTCAGATGAATCAACCCATAAAGACCCGGGACAGTACCTAAATGAACTTTTCTTTCTTTAGTGATTTATCACCATTTATTATAATATTATCTTCTGTATTGGGTGGCACGGTGGTGCAGTGGTTAGCACATGTGCCTCACAGTAAGTGTGGAGTTTGCATGTTCTCCTTGTGTCTGCATGGGTTTTCTCCTCCCACCATCCAAACACATGCACTGATAGGTTAATTGGTTAATCTAAATCACCCATAGGTGTGAATATGAGAGTGATTGTTTGTCTATATATGTTCAGCCCTGAGATGAACTGGAGAAGCAGGGGGTGGTGCCACGCCCCCCAGCGCCCCCACTATGGTTAAACAGTTTACATCAGTGGATGCTTTAGGTCACTGGTGGCTGTTTGGGTCGTTATGGGTTAAAAATACTTCCCTCCTAAACCACTTTGTCGTACTGTCATCACACAAACATAGCATTAATATATTGTATCATTGACATTCATTGTTAATATGGAAAATTTGTAAACAAACACTTGAACATTTTGAACAATTGGAGATCAGTTCATTTGACGCTGTGTTCATGCCCAGTGGATGAATGCAAAGCCATTCAGCTCAAATATTTAGCTCAGTGGTCTTCACTTTTCCTGGCAGCACAAGTCAACAAAAGTGCATGTTTTGACATCTTATTACTGTCATAATTGTACAGCTGTTTTGTGTTTTTCTGGTATTATGTGGATTGACTGCACCGTCTTAGAAATATTGGCTGCCATGCAAGCTGACAATTAAAGCTTAGAGAATCCCACATAGCAAACTCTTGGGTCTGAATCTAAATGTTCAGGTTTGTATATTGCTATTTAATGTGTAATTCTACAAACAAGAAATTCCTACATTTGCCAGCAACATAACCCAGTATTCCCACATTTGCTATACCAAGTAAAATGACAAAAATTCGGTTGGATATTGTTGGGAAATAATTCACATAGTTACATCACTTTTAAGCCATTCTAGAAACGATTAGGGGACTGAAGAAAATTACCTTTTTTTTTTTTTGCAAAATCATTAGTTGTGAGTGAATACATGTGTTTGCTAGTATTGTATGTATGCACCCAGCAAATATACAGTGGAATAAAACACATTAGAAAGTGTGATAGCCCAGCTGAAACAGCAGATGCCAAATGAAATAATCCAGATGCAAGCTAGTGTGTTTTCTCATACTCTGTTTTTATTGTTGAGCTGGAATGGGAACGAGTGGGAAGTTCAAGGTTTGCTTTTATTTCTTCCAGAGGAGTAATTATGCTGTTATGATGTCCTGTGAGAGCGGAGGATGGGCAAAGGAGGGGTTTGGACGTCTGCCGTAAAACATATTTCCTAGAGATGAGAATAAGAAAGCTGAAATGATTAATCGAGTGGAAGCAATTAGACACGTTATTCCACTACATTTTCCACAAATTGAAGCTTCTTTTGTGCTGCCAAATATTGGTTTGGGTTTTTCACATGGACAGTTATAGTGACGGACATGATGCCAAGATCAAGACACATGGAGCATATGAATGGAGTATCAACCTCAGGGTCACCTAGAATTCAAATGGGTCACCGGAAATGTCCACTATTTTATAAAATAACACACACATATATATATACAGGGGCATCATAACCATTTAAAATGTGGGCGTGTTCTAGGTTATGGCACATGAGCAAAATATTCTGAATTTATCATTGAAAAATTAACAAACAATTATCCATTAATGGTTAGATTTTTATATTAAAAAAGTAATATATGGCCAAAAATAATAACAAAAATGTGTTTTTCCTCAAACATTTATTCAATTCATAAGTCAAAATGATGAGATAAAAAGTCCAAATTATGTATTGTTGTTGTTGCTATAGCCAATACTGTATTTTTTCATAAGTTTATCACTGAATATTTGCAGCAAATTTGGCATGAAGTCACATCACTGTTACCTTGACGTCTGGTCACCAAAATGTCTTCATTTTGGTGATTCCATGCTTCTATCTTTTCAATTGACTGAACTGAGAAGAAAACCAACAGACAAATGACAATCTGTAGGTAATGGATTTAAAATTTGCATTTCAAGAGAACAATGAACTGCAGTAGATATGAATAAAAACATATTCTATGGGACATTGACCTTTAGTTTCCCTACAATATATACTCAAAACCTTTGAGTCCATGTTGCAGCACATATTTATGTTGTAGGGACAATGGTGAGACAAGAATCATTCCAGTTTGCTGTTGATAGAAAATGTAAATGACTGAGAAAAGCATGGTTTGGGATATGAAGCTGCTCTCCTGTGGCCTCCTGTCTGCTGAGGGAGAAGTATAATGGGACAAAATGAATACCCCAAAGTAAAATGGAATATATTTATGTAAGCGTCATTACAGTGCATTTAACTTCATGTTGGATGGTATACCTGTAATATAAATATAGATGTATATAATATTATTGCCCTTGGAAGAAAATATGTTTTCTGGATTTGCCTTTGAAATAAGCCTGCGTTTCTTAAATTATTGGCCTGGGATATACATTACTGTTAAAAATAAATAAATCCTCAGATTCACACTCATGCACAACCACACACTTCACTCTCAGCTGCTCATATCTGGCTGCAGGTTGAGTTTTTCCAACCAATTTTCCCAAGCGTGAGGCCAAAGGTTGCAGAAAATATTTTGTCCTTCTAGCTACTGTGTTGTTAAATACGCTCTGAAATGTGTGGTTGCTCACCTCAGTGGTACTTAAGGAAATAGCAGACGGAGAACACTGGTAGAAACAAAGGGGGGAAATATATATATCAGTGGAGCTTTTTCCTTTGCTTTTCCAATTCTGTTTATCATGTTATGAAGGGGAAGATAAATAAAAGATATGCTTCTATAAATTCTATAACATATCAGAGGAGGAAGAAAAATGAGAAGCCATATATTCAGATGGATAGTTTTCTTTTAATATTTATTTCCAAAATAATGTGGGTTTTAAAAGCTGTAAAACATAAAAATGCTTTATTTAGAGATTTCATATTATTAAAATTTTTAATCAGATTAATTATAGGGTTGTTGTGGATTAATTTTGAATAATTAGAATTAAATATAATTAATTTTCTATCTGTATTAGTTGCTCTTGATTTTGCATCAGCAAAATAAAGGAAGAGTATATATATATATATATATATATATATATATATATATATATATATATATATATATATATATACATACATGTGACTGTTTAGGTCTCACACACACAACCCAAATCCTTCCTCCAAATCCTCTCTCTTCAGCTCCGCCAAACTCTCAGTATAGTGTTTCCAGTCAGAGCTTCCCCCATCGGTCCCTTCTGTCACGTTATCTGATCATATTAATTTTTTTCTGTCTGCACTATTAGCCCAAAACCATCTGTGGGCTTATGGGTGGTGATTTGAACTTACATAGAGACAACACAGATTCAGTTTATTATTCTACAATGGAACACTATTAGCTTTGCTGCTAACCATGCTATGCCACAAAAAAACATTTGAACCCATTCACACAAAAAACACATTTAACATTCATATTTGAGGATAACATAAGGTAAACATATGCTAATTTACTTAGAAAAAATTTCACAGTTTATATCTTCAAGTGATAAATAAATCATAAAAACATTACCACTGTCACACAAAGGTCCAATAGGATTCTATTAAATGTTGTGTTATGTGAACATAAATAGCAAAAGGTCACTGGCTTTATTCAGTCACTAGAAGATATGTAGGCTCTAAAATAGGCTGATCGTCATATGTCATGAATGATTTCATAAAACAAAAGACCAGGGTGAAAGGTCACAGTGGAACCACTGCTCCTCCTGGATGTCTCCATAAAGAGGTGGATTAGGCATGTCCAAATATGGATGGATGGATGGATGGATGGATGGATAGATAGATAGATAGATAGATAGATAGATAGATAGATAGATAGATAGATAGATAGATAGATAGATAGATAGATAGATAGATAGATAGATAGATAGATAGATAGATAGTTCCAACCTACCCTGAAAATTCCATCAAGATCCCTCCATAACCTTTTGAGCTACCTTGCTAACTAACAGACAAACAGAGAAACTCTGGCAAAAACATAACCTCCATGGTGGACCTCTGTTCATTTGAAGGGGGGAGGTTTGCCTTGTGCTCTCAGAGTGCTTTTCTAGTTTAATCTAAAATAAGCTTTACCAATAAAAAGCCTTTCTAGCAGAGGTCACCATTCTCATAAAGAAAATACTAAGTATTATTAAACAGAATATAACACAAGCGTAGTGTTCATTGAAGAACACACATCAACGCTTTACTTCATCATACACGTAGAAAAACTACTTTAATGGAGAAACATTTGAAGGTTTTGCCACATAAACCTTTCAGCTGCTGCTATTACATGCTTTTGGATGCCCATACCTACTTGATGTGTCTGCTCTTAGTTGCTGCTGCTGCTGCTGCTGCTGGATTATCCCATGTCAGGGGAGGTTTAAAAAGGTGTGTATCAATTTCACTAAGCTGTAGAAGTAGCATTGTGTGCATTTGACTTCCTGTCAGCAGTGTTTTTTGTCACTGCAGTGCAGTCAGGAAAAGCTTGTTCTGTGTGTCATTCATCCCGGCTGTGCCATGCTGTGCTTTAAATGTGTGAAGTTTACCCTAGTAGAGAATTTTAATGCTAACAAGACTGAGGGAAAAAAACAAAACAAAAAACAAAACAAACAAACCCAACAACAACACACACATCCTCGGCTGCAAAGTTACGTATGCACCCTAATATAGACAGCATTATGAAGAAGGCTTATCAATAAACATGGTCGAAAGGTGATTTGTTAATTGATAATTCCATGATGCTGGATGCATAAACAGATCTTCTCTCATATCAATAATGAGGATGGGTTTTGACAGAGGTGGGCTCCTCATTAATGTTAGTATTTGTGGAGGAAGGAAAAAAAATAAAGAAGTGCAGGAAAAATATTTATTTAGAAAAAAAATTCAGGCTGCAAATAAACCGATGCTGTTGAACTGAAATACAAAGCACACTATGCAAAACTATACAGATACATAAACACAAACACCTCACAGCTATGATAAACACTTAAATATAATTTTTTTCAGTTCAGGAAGTGGGTGTTTTGCAATGTTATTTCAGCATTTGCTTTGTTATCTGCAAAAAGAACAAAAAAAAAAGAAAGAAACAAAAGCACATTATCAGTAGAAGCACTGCTGAGATTATTAGATTAGGCTTCCGGTGCATGAAGATTTCATCTATAAAAGAAAATGTAGAAAATAAATGGAATCTCTTGGTAGTATTGTAATGAGTGTAGTCCTGTGGTGGATGTGTGACCTGTATGTTCACCTGTTGTTAGCTGGGGTCAGCTTCAGTCTTCACCACCACCTGTAAAGGATTGTATGTTATATGTGTATGGAACATGAATGAATGAAAATTATTCATGTATTGAGCATAAAGGCTAATGATAAAGAAGATATTGATTCAGCTGCATAGTGCATATAAGACTATAACAATCCAAAAAAGGCCAGACCTCCACCAAAGCCAATGCTAACCTCATTTAGTATTATTTTCTTCTTTTTTATTAGCTTCATAAATAAAATGGAGTGTACTTTATGACGTGGGTTAACGGTAACTGTTAATGAACAGCTTGCTTTAGCTGTTAGGATGATACAAAACAACTGACTAGAATATTCTGTTCTTTGTGCTCTCGTTCCTGCAGAACCTGATGGGTCCTCTTGTGTGCTTTCCAAGTGCTAATTGGTTTTACCCTCTTGATCTTTGATTTGGTCTAGTCTAATTCTGCAATGAAATTGAATAGAAATAAGTCATTTTGAATTTTGCAGCCCTGATTTATAGATAATTACAAAGAAACATGTAAAAGTATCTTCATATAACGAGTCACAACATCTAATTTATATGTTCCATGGTAATGATACATTCTTATAATATATATATTAATTAAAACTTTATAACATGGTATTTATCACTTTTACTTAATAGAATTATACTGGAACTTGTTTATAGGAAGCTCCATCCAGTTTTTTTTTTTATTTTAGGGGGGAAAAAATACTGTATTGCAATCAATGGCAAGAAAAAAACTATATTCTCCATCCTGTTTGAATTATTCATCATTTATGCAGAGTATATTTGTGTATTTAAAACAGGATTTAAGTCAAGGAAGTTGCAATTTGTGGTAAAATCAGATTGTGAAAATACAACAATATAAAGCAGCAGCAGTTTTGTGTTATTGGTGTGTTTGAAATATAATGAGACATGCACCACATTGAGGGTTTTTTTCTTTTTTTAACCCAAAATTACATGTTTCACTACTACACTTTCCACAGACAGTAACTATGTTAGCTTGAAAAATTATTATATGAATACACAAATATCATGTGCATAGATGGTGGCTAATTTAAATGGGATAAATACATTAAATACATGTAATTTTCTGATTAGTTCATAGCATAGTCACATATTTTAAAGCACAACACACCTTTACACAACACTGTGAGAACTTAAGGAATACCATCAGAGAAGACGCTTGACCTGCAAAGAGGGATATTTGTAGCCCTGTGGTGTTTGTCAGCCTCGACAGTGAAGCAGAGCGAGGAGACAGTGATGTGTGTCTGATTTATTCATATGTATATGAGCAAAGGTTCTATGCCTTCATTATTTAGAAATGTAATGAATAATTTGTTACCAGTAATTTAATATTTACTGCCAGATTGATCTCTCCTCTCTTAACAGTTTTTCCAACACATCTCCTCTCTGTCAGTGAGTAATTCTCACCAAGTGTCGTGGCCACGTTGGACGGAAGTAAGACAAAAAAACCCCAAAAAACATAAATTAGAATAAGTGGACGCTGGCTTTCTTTTGTTAATATCCATAAATATCTGTTCGAAGTCAATCGACGGTGATACTCAACTGCCTTACTAGGATTGAATTTGTATTTTAAAACTCTTTGAGTTTCTATTTTTTGTCTTTTTTTTATACTTTTTAAATTTGTTATTCAACATTTTGTCACAACAGTCGACAATCAGAAAGAAAAAAATCACAGATAGTAATCACAGTTGCATAAAGATAATTTCAGAAATGACAATGAAACAAATGAATCCATTTTCCCCATTTTATCATATATACTTCAGATTGTAGCCTCAGTCAAAATGTTAATCTCTCCATTTTATGTATTTCTTCCACAACTTTCATCCAGTCCTCCCGCACTGGTTGATCGAGTTTAAGCCTTTTTTTTCTGCAGCAACAAAGATTTGTAGAATCATTTGTTGTCAAATCCTCAGGAAGATCTCCTAACAAAAATTATATAGTAGGTTGCTGCAATTTAAAACCCAAAACCTTGTTAAATACAGCTGTGTGTCATCTGCATAACACTGCAAGATAATGCCATGATTTCTAATAATGTTACCTAAAGGGAACATATACAATGTGAACAAAATAAGTCCAAGGACTGACCCTTGAGGCACGCCATAACTAACTCTGGAGAAGGGCGATGATTGTTGACTAAGGTTAACAGATTGTTACCGAATAGATAAATATGATTTAAAGCAGCAGAGGGCTGCTCCTCTAATGCCTATGTCACATTCTGATCTCTGCACTAAGATACTGTGGTCGATGGTTTCAAAAGCTACACTAAGGTCTAACAAAACCAGGATCGATACTAATCTGTCATCAGTGGCTAATAATAAGTCATTAGTGACTTTGACTAATGCAGATTCAGTGCTATGATGAGCTCGAAAGCCAGACTGGAAATGTTCAAATAGACTGTTGTCCTGCAGGTGCTGACACAGCTGTTTAACTGTTACTCTTTCCAAACCTTTTGAGAGGAAGGGCAAATTAGATATAGGCTTATAATTGGCTAGAATATCATGATCTAGGCTTTCCAAAAAGTTTCTATTATGTTCCTTGTGACTACCAGTTTTCTGTATGTGCTTCTCAAAACTGCCCAGAGGGGCAACAGGCCAAAAATAATTATCTATATAGAGAGAGAGAAAAAAAAGAGAGAACAGTTGAAAGAATATTCACAAACCAAAAAAACCCCAAAACAATTAACAATGAGAATAAAAAAGAAGCAAAGAACATCAATCAGCTTTTCACTTAAGGGGGTGCTGTTTTCCTGAAAGATATCTTCCTTTAAAATTAAGGCTGCTACAAAAAAATTAATGCCATGCTTTTATTTTTGTGGTGGCCTTAATTTTAACATGAGAGACCCTTTGGGTAAACAGTGCCCCTTTAATTGAAAAGGTGGATGATGATTTTTTTTTCTTTTTTTGTCTTATAGTGGACACATTTTTGGGGGCTGTTGCAAACCTAGGCCACTGTACAAACTGACAAACCAAGCTTTGACTAGAGAAACAAATATTTTGTTGTTAAATTATAATTTCTTGTCTATTTGACACCAATCAAAAGTTTCTTTTGTCATATGCACTGAATAACATGGTCAGTCTAGTACATTGGTACCACATGGTTATATGGGTGTATTATGTTCCATTATATCCCAGTTATATACAGTGAGATGTGTAAGCATCAACGATGGGGATAAGTGACCATCAGTCCGTCCATCCATCCATCCATCCATCCATCCATCCATCCATCCATCCATCCATCCATCCATCCATCCATCCATCCATCCATCCATCCGTCCGTCCGTCCGTCCATCCGTCCGTCCATCCGTCCGTCCATCCGTCCGTCCATCTGTCCAACCATCCGTCCATCCATCTATCCATCCATTCCATCCATCCATCCATCCATCCATCCATCCATCCATCCATCCATCCATCCATCCATCCATCCATCCATCCATCCATCCATCCATCCATCCATTCACCCACCCACCCATCCATCCATCCATCCATCCACCCACCCACCCACGCATCCATCCGTCCGTGTATCTGGATCTGGGTCATGGGGACTGCAGTCTCAGCAAAATTGTCTACTCTTCCAGCTGTACAGTTTCCTCCTCTAATTCCTCAGAGACTTCCATGTGTTCACAGGATATGGTGGGCGTCCCGCCAGCTGGACAAGCTCCAAACCCCACCTCAACCCACCCCAGGGGGTGTCCAGACCAGATACTGAAACTATCTTGGCTGCCTCTTCTGGATGTGGAGGATCAGCAGCTGTACTCTGAGCCCCTTCTTGATGGTCAAACTCCTTAAAAATATCCAAGGGAGAAAACACATGTCTGCAGTTCATATTCATTGTCCTCCTTTTGGTCCCCACCCACATTCTGTGACCACATGCGAACATACGAAAACATAGGCACATAGGTTGCCGGGTAGATTGAGAGTTCCACTTTTTGGCATCATAACCACAGATGGCTCTTGTGTCTGTGCCACTGTAGATGTTAGCCAAATACAATGAACATCCAAAGTTTAAATAAATGGGAAATATGAACATTTTGCCAAAACTGAAGCTGAAATAATTCAAACTGATCCCAACGTAAATCTTTTTGCAGGTTGCAGTTCTCGGTGTTAGTCACAGTGAGTGTATGTTGATGGTACTGTAGTACTACTACTACTATATATATATATATATATATATATATATATATATATATATATATATATATATATATATATATATATATATATATATATATTTATATATATATATATATATATATATATATATATATATATATATTTATATATATATATATATATATATATATATATATATATATATATATATATTTATATGTGTGTGTGTGTATATTGTACAACACAGGTGCTTTTTATGTTAATATGGGGAAAATATTGTTTGTAGTGACTAGCATAGCATTTCAGAAACAATATACATTTGCAAACAAATTAAATTGGCACAAGTAGTTCTGCATATGTTTGTGTGTTTCCCTGTTTGACAAAGATTGTGGGTGGGCGGGCACCTGCAGAGAAGTCACGTATTGTTTTACTGTCACTGTGGGTACATGCTAGTGTGAATACATACAGTATATTGTCTCCATCTGTGCATTGCTCCTGAATAAAGGCTCATTAGGTCTCCATCTGGTGGATCCAGTAAATGCTACAACCCAAGCTGCTGCAAGGCCAATTGAGCAGTAAAATTATGGAGACTTTTTGGGAATTCATTGTCAACAGATTCGCTCAAATTCAGCTCCACATCCTGCTCTCTTTTTACTCCGTTGTCTTATCGTCTTAATTTTCAGACATAATGTAATGTGATACTGGGTTGAGCTTACGAAAGAGAAAAAAACCTGCTCCAGTTACAGTTATTCCTCATATTCACCATATAAACGCCTCACCAAACTCTCATTTTGTGTTTCTGATTATCATCCTCTGGGTTTTAAAGCACAATATTTACAATTTACCATCCAGTGCTTAGAGTAAAAGTGATGATACGATGTAATGAAACATCAGGAGACATTAAGAACGTGTTCCACACTTGTATAACTGGGAATGAGCCTGGTCATTTGCTGCAGTGTTTCTCATTATAAGAGTTTAGCAAGATACCAGATGGGGGGGCAAAAGTGTAATCCATGGTTAATGCTAAACAAAGGCAGGCTGTCAGGGGTACATTTTCTCAGCTGAGTGAAGGCTTAAATGCTAATGTAATGCTAATTCAAACAAGGATTAATTACTGTATTATTAGCTGTTATGTTTGGGATATGAAGCACAAAACGACACAAACTACATATACACTACACAATGAATGAATGTCTGTGAATTGGTCTTCTAGACATTGCAATTAAGATGCCCTGAATAGAATGCAAATTGCTTGTTTTGATTCACTGATATCCAACGCTAGCTAGCTGCAGCTTAAACCTGAGCAGTGGTTCTACCCAATCTATTTTGATCCAAGCCCACCCACCCTGCAGCACAAAGTAATTCATCATTATTTTGGTACCTAACCAAAGCTCATGACCAGGGCTGAAAGGTAGATTGATTGGTCGAATAAGAGCTTCACTTTGAGGCTTAGCTCTCGCTTCACCAAAAACAGTATGGTTCAGCCCCCCCATTACTACGAAGGCCACACCAATCCACAAGGCACATCACTATTAACCTTGAGTGAGCCAGTTCATGGTGACAGAGTATTAGACAAACATAAAGATAAGTCATTGCTATTTATATGATATGTCACTGACCCATGCTCCAACAAGGTGTTGAGGAAATAGGACAATGTGTGTATGCAAAATGCCTTGTATTACAACAAAGAACAAGAACGTCCCTACTCTCTACACGACCCAAACCAGCATTTGATGAATGCTGCCAGAGGAAGAAATGCATCAAAACGCCACTGATTTTTTTCTTTTACTATTATTTATTTGTTTGTTTTTTAAAGGGATGCACGGCATTGGTGTTGCATTTTAATGAGGTTCTGATTAGGCGTAAAATTATTTGTGGTCACATTTTACAAATAGATCATGTTTATAACAGTAACTTATGTACTTTTCAAGGTTAGTAGGCTGTCTTCGTCTGTGGTCACAGTAATAAACAACAACAACGATAGATAAAAATAACATTTACTTTGAGTTTGAAAGAAAATGTGAATAGTAGATATCAGTAGTAAGATAACTGAGAAAAACAAACACAGGTTAATTAATGTGATAATATGCTATTCTGATCCACATATCAAATCCATATCTAAACAATGTTACGCATTCTGTTGCCCTACTTTATCAGATTAACCTTTAAATGAGAATGAATCTGGGCCCTCTTCATTTTTAAACCAGTTATAAACAGGCTCTGAATGTGACTAGATGTATTTACAGCCAATCAGAGAAACAGACAAAGGCCAAAGATGGACAGACAGTATTCATAGGTCGTCTATATCACTATATCAAACCCCAATCAACCGGCCCCATATCAGATGAAAGGTTCTACTTAATCTGGGTCCTGAAGGGGAGCAACACCAGACTGATCTACTACAACAAAGAAACATTTGGTCTCAGGCAGATGCATCCTTTCCCCAGGTTCACTTTTCTGTTCATAACTATGTGACCTTCCAGTGAAATATGAGACATAAATGTGATCTACAGCTAGTTCAGTGACAGCATATTAACAATAATTTAAAAAACACTTGTGTATCCAGTCTTAACCTTTGTGAAAAAACGAAAGAGATTTCACCGAACAGTTTGAGATCTGGCTCAATTAATTAAAATGTCAAAATGATGTGTCATTACCAAGATATGTATGCCTGCCCATTGTATTTTTTTTTTTCTCCATCATTTTTCTTTGGTAGATGGCCAAGATTTCTTCATGGCTATTTAAACACTATGGGCTGCACTCAGCAGGACGTCTACAATAAAAGCTGCAGAATGCCTTTCACTTGTTGAGTGTAGGTGCACCTAATTGTGCAGAACATCAGGAAGCACAAACACATAGGAGAGCAATAAAACTATACACTGAATAGACTGAAACTATTGCAGTTACATTTGGAGTCTCAGCGCCACCACAGTAGTCAGTTTTCCACTGACTCTCAAATTGTACAAATATAACTTGTACTTAATGTAAAAATGACAATTTCACCAATACTTCCAATTTTTTGATTGAAGGTTTTTTTTTCACACAAAACGGAAATGGAAAGAGTCATGAGAATAATAAAAAAAAGGACGTTGATGGACATGTGGGGACACAGCAGGAAACCCAATTATTTTTTAAATTTAGTTTAGTATAGAGGGGTAATATATAATTAAAACTGCAAGCAGTCTCAAAGGCCTTCGCCGTCCCTCGCGACTGCCTCCCCTGGCGACGTCCGAGTCAAATTTGAGCCAAATCAGTGTTTGTATGTCTGATCTACTGCCATTTTATTACCAGTGTATTTGGCAAATCTGTAGGAGGCGCTATAGTGCAAAATAACAATTTCATATGACAAAAAGTTGTAGACCCTGGAGACCAAATTGGTGTTCGTATGTCCGAGCTGACGAAATTTATGATGTGGTAATTTTTCTCAAAAACTTTGCAAACTTTGCAACAGCATAGCACAAAAACTATGTAACTTTTCCAAAAAAAGTTGGATAACTTTTGATGTTCCACTTGTCTAAATTATGTTCACTGATTTTGAGCTCATTTAGCCCAACGGCCACGGAGGAGTTCCTTGAATTACGATGACAGTGAAAATCCATGACTCAACATGTTCAAAATTTAAATTGAAGATGGCGCTCTTCCTGTTGGTTTATGGGTGTGACCATCATAAGGTTTTTTATTCATCATCATATGATGAACATGTGTACCAATCATCATAGCTCTAACTTCACTAGGGCGTCATCTGGCCTAATACAAACTATTGTCACTTTTCTAGAGGGCGCTGTAGACACATTTCTTTACTGACTTTGATGAAACCTATAAATACTCGCAAGTTTTCACACTTCTGAAGTGTGTGCAAAATTTGGTGAATTTCATGCATGTTCAGGGGGTCAAATTAGAGCTCAAAGGGCAATAGACCTTGCACCCGACGTGGTCCGCGGCAAAGGCCTAATAATGAATATATCTATGATTCAACATATTTATGTTTCTTGCCATCTTTATGAAATGACTTTTCTTGTCATCCTGTGATAATAAATAAACAATTCATTGCATTTGTCAATTTGTGCTTTCGACATTTATTAAACATCAGGAATGTGTTGTGCAAATGTCCAATGGAAAAGCGACTGTTGACTAAAATGAGAGGAAGTTTCACCGTGTAAAGTAAAATTACAAGAATTTTTGATGTGCTTTTTAATATTTTTTTCATCAGTGTATAAATGTGTATTATGAGACACTTACATCGGTTTTCAAAATTAAGAAAATGAAAATGAATGACTATCAAAAAGCCTATCAGACAAAAGCACTTGTTGAGCATTTAAAACCCGACGCTCATAAATGATTAATAGCAGAATCACATTGTCTTGAAAATGACTCATAGAAGTCATCCTTACAACTCAGTGTTTACCTGCTGCTGGATTATTGAAAATCCCAGCATGATTTTTCAATGCTTTTATCTTTGCGTGGGTGCAGTTGCATACTGAGAAGTTAATAGAGCCTTCTTATCCAACCGCAGGGAATGTGCACCTTTTGATTGCCCTTACAGTAAAACCGTAAGAGCATGTAGGTAGATTTTTGAAAAATAATAAGAAGGTAAAAACACTGAAAAGTCAGAAATATGCTTTTTACATAAGAAACACCATTTCCATCAGAATGTTTTGCCTGCATTTCCAGTTGTGCACATCCACACTGTGTACATGGAATCCTTTTTATATATTCTAACATCTATATTTATTGAGAGTGATTATGTTATTATTTGGCTCTGAGTGACTCTTAAGTTTGACATAGCTTTGTACTATATCATTATTATTTTTGTCATATCTCGATCTGTTCTGCTGCCTTTTCTCAGTCTCTCTGGCCCTTTAACTTGGCCACACCCCCTCATCAGTTAACTCCACCCACCTGTAGGTACAACTGTGGCTCATCAAGCTGCCTGTATTTATTCAATATTCTGCTGTCTGTCCTTTACCAGATTATAATTCTCCACTACCTGCCAGTCACTCTTTGTGTTTTGTTCCTTCTTAGCTGTTGTCCTGGACTTTGTTAGTCTGCCTGTATCCTGATAAGCCTGTCTCCTGCTCAGTCTCTCTCTCTTCAGTACTGTCCCGCTGTCTGTCTGCCTGTTGTCCAGGACCACATTTGTCTACCTGTCCCCCAGTATATGCACCTGCCTATCCTTCACTATTGGTTTATATTAATAAAGCCATTGTATCAAATCCTGCTTCACTTCCCCTGTTTGCATGAAAGTTTTTTATTCCTGTTTAATTCAGAATAAAGTTTAATTCAGTCACTTTAAGATGGCCACGTAAACACCTAATTCCAGTTGAAAATAATAATTCCAAGTTCAATGTAATTGTGAATAAAGTCACTGGGTCATTTCAAACTTAATTCCAAATTCATAAAATCTTCTACCCTGGTCTTGTTGTGATGACGCTCATATTCTGCGCTGCCGACATTATCAGAATCAGAATTCTTTATCTGTCACGTGTGGATGAGGATCCACAGGGAAATAGAAGCAACACTCCCTTAAGACTGTGCAAAGATGCAAAATGCAAAATCTAACTATACAAATATACAAATATAACAATGTACAAAAATATACAAGATAAGAAAGACTAGAATAAGAATAAGTAAAATATAAATAAGAATATAGAGAAAAATATGAATAAAAATATAGCCTGTAGGTAATATAAATATGCACATGGATATGCGTATTACTGTATACTGAGTGGTGATGGTTGGGGTAGATGAGTGGGGGGGTGGGGGGCTTATGTGTTGGGTAAGGAGTTCAATGTCCTGATGGCCTTAGTATCTTGATTCCTATGGTTGATTCAGTCGAACTGCTGCTTTGTAATTATTACAAAAATAAATGCAAAAATCACATTGGTATCTGATCTTCCATGTTGCTAATTGAAACGACCCCCAAACAGGAAGAGGACATGATCATTTTCTTCTGATCGACATCCATACGTGAAGCGGCCATTCTGTCCAATCAGAAACCCCTGTACCTCCAGCTCTGAAAGACCAGTTAACTAGAGTAGAATACATCCATTTCCATGGAAACCTTTAATCAGAATTAACATGTCCATGTAAACATGAAAGAACTAGCTTTAAATCAGAATTATTTTATACCAAATAAATTATTCAGAATTAAAAAACATCACCTAAACATAGCTACTGTGTTGTACTTGGGTCCTAACGCTAACCCCCATGACAAAAACCAAAAAACATGAACATTTTGTTGCTCATTGTTTATTTTTCTACATTTTATTTATTTATTTATTTTTTTAAATTTTGCTCCATTTGTGTCTTACTTTCTTCATCTTACTAATTATTTTGTCAGTTAATTATTAATTTTTGTTTGTTTTATTGATGACTTTAGCTGTTTTTGTTCATTTTGTTACTTATTTTAATTCTTTTTTTACTGTGGAACTGCTAAAGTTTCAGGAGTTAAAGGGTTAAACTGAATTATGTGGAAGAGGGAAATATCTAAAGCATGTAGGACACTGGCCCTCGAGGACTGGATTTGGACACCCCTGTCTTAGAGACTTCAAATGAGAACCAAAATACTCAATTCTGTATCTTGTGTGTATTTTTGACCAAAGAAGTTGTGGGTCATTGGGTTGATACCTAAATAACTAAAACAGACTATAATGACAAAAGAGTTAGAGACTTAGTTATTACTACGGACAGATAGAAAACCTGGCATGGGTTTTAAAACGGTGTCATGACCTTTGACTTTGAGTGACCTTGAAAGGTCAAAATTAAAGTCACATGATTTTAAATGGCTGTAAAACTTACTCAGTTGCTATTATCGACTGATAAAAAACTATATGTAGGCTCCAAAATGGCATCATGATCTTTGACCTTGAGCAACCTTGAAAGGTCAAACTTATAGTCTCACGTTTTGAGAACTATATGTACATTAAGAGCTAAAATGTTTTTGAGGGGTGGTGTTTGTTGTGTCTAGTACCACTTGTTTTTTTTATTATTATTTTATTTGCATGAATTTGTAGTTGAATATTTCATCATTGCTTTATGTATTGGTTAAAAATAACTCAAATAAACTATTTTTATATTTACTGTAATAAGTGACAGGTCTTATCAAAACATCTAATTTTATAATGAATAAAAGGCAACATTTCCTTTTACTTGTAAATTCAGTGAAAACTAAAGGTCACGGACTGGATCATGAAGTGACATCTCTGAAGTGGTTCAACTCAAGGTAACACATGCTGTTGTTAATGTTTTCTTGTACAATCCATATCAATGTTTAGTTGATTGGGTTACAGGCAGAAAGGAGAAATTACTTCAATTCTCAACTCCAGGATAAATGATAAAATGATAAAACCACAGATAAAATTTGAACAGGTTGAAGCACAAAACAATTTGGTTAAGCATCATACAGTCTGAAAATGTAGCCAAATAAGGAAGTTAGGAGTTTTGCTGTGTCTTCCAGTTGTCAATGGGAGGAAAACACTCATATAGGGCTGATGCTTTACTGTTGATTGTATTTAATAATAATTTTCAGTTTCATTAAAAACATTAGAAAGGATTCTATTTGGGTCAGAAAGTCCTGTTTTGACCTTTTCTAAACTGTTCCTATATTATTCCTCTCTTGGTTGATTGTATCTGCCAATCTACCTCCATCCATTTCCTCAGTCTCTTTTGCGTCATCTCACATGGGTGTCATTGCCTGGTCAGCAGTGATGCACATCATAGCCATCACAGTGATGAGGTCAGGGCACTTTAATGAAGGTAAATGTAGTCTTTAAACTGGATGCTCATATTAGTGACATCCTGTACTTGCATTTTCCCCCTTTTTTTTGTCAGCATGCCCTTGAATCTGGTAAACAAGATGTTCTCTTCCTTTTCTTTCTCTTATATGATGAAAATTTAATCTGACTAAAATGTTGTGTTTCTTAATAATTTATTGTTCATAGAAATATCAGAAGAAAAAGTTGTTAAAAGATGCAGAGATCTTAACCCTTTATAGGCCACTCATTGAAATACAGTGATACCTCTACTTACGAAATTAATTTGTTCCAGAAGTAGTTTCGTATCGTGAATTTTTCGTAAGTAGAGTCGCATTTTAAATGTAAAATGCTTGATTCATTCCAAAGCCCCAAATACTACCTTTTTAAAATAATAAAAAGTTACCAATTTTGTATTAAATATGTGTTAAAAGTAAAGGAAAATGTAGATTCAGATGTCATTTATTGGTGTCAGTGTTCAGTCTTCACTGGCTGAACATTAAACATTAAACCATTAAAATGAACCAGACACGTGGGTCATTTTCATACCATTGTGGTTGATTTAATTGTCACTTTCGCCTTCAGTGGTGTTTGTTGACGGACGTTTGGTAGAGTGTAGATCGAGGGACGATTGCCTTTGATGAGTTTTCGTGATCTTTCTCGGGTGCGCAGGGCATATACGTCATCGACCGGAATAACACATCATGACCACATGACCGGAATAAACAGCAGCCCTGCAGCCGTAGCAACAATGACGAACAACAGAATAGCAGTGGTGAATGCATGGTAGTGTTATTGTTGTTTGTGTCCGGCGTGTGTCTGAAGACTCAGAGTGGGACGTACTGAAGACACGCTGGGTCACGTCTCTGTCTAAATGACAAGAAACGCACATGTTCACGTTGCGTGCGTCTTTACATCACATATCTTCACGCTTTACATTCATCAGGTAAAGCAACAAACATGTTGGACAACCTGGGAAGCCCATGGATCTTCAGCTCTAGTAAATGTTCAGCTGTTGGACAGAAATTACATGGATACCACAGCTGAACAGTCGTTTGTACAATTACATATGTCAAAAACAGAAAAGACATGTCTATCGCAGCACCACATAACCTGTCATACATATCCAATTGTATTTTTCTTACTGTTGTGTCTTTATATAAACAAAGATTTCCTCCTGAATACACCCGTCAAAACGCAGATGAAGAACTGAAGATAAGATGACACTGTTGCATCTTCTGTTTTCATCGTCACTGTATATACGTAGACTTAGTCGTGACCTCATTTTGATGTTAGTCTTTTTAACTTGAAATTGTAACATACATCTGGTGACCCTTACCCAAAATAACCCGTTTGTCCACAATGAATACTGGGGCTTACATATACAGTGAACGGCTCGTTGATGAAACATAATGCTGTGATGAAGGGCTCTTGAAGTAGGGGGGAAAAGCCCTTTACTCATCACCCTATTCACTGCACCTTTGACTTCCAAACTGACTTGAACCCCCCCCCACACACACACACAAACACTAAACTAACATCACTGAGGCTGTGCATCATATTGCATTTACATATGTATGGGACTAGTGAATGGTTTGTTGCCATTATGGGCTTCTGAGGTAGGAGGGGGGGCTGCCATTTCAGGTAACACACGCAAATTTGCCCAACGTCAGGGATTCTAGTGAGTGCTCTAGACAAAATGAAGAGAAGTTATGGAGTTATGTGGATTTGAAAAAAAGAAAAAAGGAGGAAGAGGAGAAAAGACGGTAACACTTTGCATTATGGCTCACTAATAACATGGTAATTATATGGTCATTTTGATGTTATTTCATGGTAATAATGCCTTTGTTACTGCTTAAAACAAGCAATTTCCATGTAGTTTCCAGTGCAAGTATTCTGCAGTTTGTAGGTAGTAAGTGCTATGAACAGCTTCCATTTCAAATATTATAAAATGGTAATTATTTAAAATTAGTCTGTAGTTATTGTAAACTGTACTGTGCTTTAATTTAATCTCTTCAGAAACCAATGGGTCACATGAACAGAAGCTTTGTCCATGTTTTATATAGAGTCTATGGTTCCAAAGAACTATAAATGTATGTAGACCAGCTTTAGAGTTGGTGTTGAGTAGTCCACGCTTTCACAGTTATTTCACTCTTTGTACTCTTTGAGTGTGGAAAAGGGCATATGCCAACTTTTTTGGGCATATGTACCCTTTGTACATGAGGCCCCAGGTCTGAATATTAATGACTGTTTTCTGACACAGGCATATTCTAAGATGACAAAACCAAAATTTATCAGGATCAAAATCCTGGAAGAGAGGCGAAAATAAAAAAAATAAATAAAAAAGAAAGAAAATAGTTCAATCATTGGAAGAAAGTACTCCGTTCCTTTATGTGAGAACAAACCTGCTCTGAACTACCTTCTGCTTTTATATATATAGAGAAGATCTGGTACATCTGAAGGCTCATGAGAAGATTAAAACAAAGTACTAACGCTCAAATATGTTTTCAGTTTTTGAGCATTTATTCCAATATTTTACCATTTGCGCTTCTGGATAAAATGAATATTTAAACCTGTGAAAAGTTCAGAGGAAATATTCACTAATTATCAGAATAATGAATTCCTAGAGATCTGAAATATGAGTCTGACCACACATTAGCTTTTAAAAGATGTCAAAAGCCCTCTTGGACACCAGTTTAGTGTAGTTTCCGATGCTGTCGTATATTGTAAGTGCAGTTGAATATTTTCAATTATGAAGTAGTGGAGTGAAAGTATGAATTAGCATAAAATGGTGCATTTTTACTTCAAAACTCTTGACTGGGGCATCACATTTCACTGTGCGGGGTTACCCTTGAGTGTAGTTTTCTATGACGCAGAGGACAAGACACAGCCGAGGTTATAGTATTGGTAGGTTAAGGCATAAAAGCAACTTGGTTAGACTTAGGAGAAGATGGTCAGGGAGATAACTAAAAGAAAAAAAACACACAGGAAGTTCATATGAAACCCCAAACATGCACAAAATCCATACAAATGTTCCACATAATCTCCCGCTCAGGGTGTTATTTCCCGACACTTCTCTCCCATTGGGGAGTATGTAACCTTGGTAACCACCGTCCTCACCTCCACTGGTGTGTGTGTAACACTCTGGACCAAACCACCATACATGAATACTATATCACTAACTATATTTTAATGTTTCATATTTATTATATTCTCTAGTGTTTTCTCAGTGGGCATCCTCTGCACTGGGGGGTGCCTGCAGAGCTCTGGTGGTTGCGGCACTTTCTTGGGGTCTGCTCCTCCCAGGTTGAGTGGGGGTCCCTGCTGCCAAGATGGTCCTCTTATTCATCAGGATGTAGCTCGAGGTGGGTGTCGCTGGGTTGCTGGGGGCAGTAGATGCCCCCTGGTGTGGTCTTTTTCTTTTGATGTGCTATTATTTATGCGTATCATCACTGGTTATGTGTGTGTGTGTGTGTGTTGCGGGGGGGGGGCTGATTTTTATATGTAAAGTTCTTTGTGCTACATTTTACTGTATGAATGGTAGGGTTGTAAGAAAATATTCTTTCCGCAATATATCATGATATTTACTTTCATGTTATTATATCGGTATTCAAAAATACTCTTGATATTTTTAGCTATACTGTAAAAAAGACTGTAGAATTAAAATGTGCATCTTATATAAATGTACTATGTTCTCAATCTGTTGGATGAGGGGTGGGGACACCATTAACAACATAATTTACAACAGTATGTAAACAGAATCAAAACTTAACTTCCTTTTCACATTCATATCCCATCTTCTATACAACAGTGGATCTTAGGCAACATTTTAACAACTTCCAACCCCTTCCAGTCTGATGTGAATGTGAAAAGCAAGTTAAGTTTTGATTCCGTTTACATGCTGTTGTTAAGTGTGCCCCCCCCCCCCCCTCATCCAACAGATTGAGTACATTTATATAGGATCCACAGCCATTATGCTTTCCTGGGGCCTGTAATTAGCACCATCACCCCTGTACTATTGCATTTAACAGTATTAAGAACATTCTTAAAATGCCTGTCATTATAGAAATTCCCTGAAATCTGTCTAGTAACATTATATAAAATTAGGTTGCTATGTTCAGTGATTTCATAAAATTCCGAGATATTTTAGTGATTTCACATAAGCCCTAAGTTAAACAGTGATTTCATAAAATTCCCTGAAAGCCTGACTGTAACACATACATCCTATAAATTCACATAAACACAAGAATTTCAGCTAAAAGCTCAACAAAAAAACAATAAATCAATATGCACTTAAATGACCTTACATTGAAAAGAAGCAGAGACCACAGTATGTCAGGAATAATTCCATTAAAAAAAAAAAGACTAATATGACAAACTCTGCAGCACTAAGTAGATCCAACTGTTGTACAGTCTCAGGTCCTGCATGCTTGACCAACGTGGGGTCCAGAGCCTTCAACCACTCAGCCCCCCCAATTTCCATAATTCCTCATCCCAATTTTGGTATTTTATATACCCACAGGCTTTATGTGTATGTGTATTTTAATTGTGTTTTATTTGTATTTTAACAAGTCTGTACAGTAATGTACAGTCTGTACAGCAAATGTCCTGAAAGGCACCTGTAAATAAAATGTATTATTATTACCTCTGGCAAGGAGGTTATGATGTCTGTCTATCTGTTAGTTGGCAAGATAACTCAAAAAGTTATGGATGGATCTTGATGAAATTTTCAGGGTAGTTTGGTAATGGGGAGATCTGGAAATTATGAGATCTTGGTGGTGATCTGGAAGAGATCCTGGATTCTGGATCACTTTAAAATGTATTCTCCATTTACCACAATGTCAAATTTCAAAGTGATCCAGAATCCAGGATCTCTTCCAGATCCCCACCAAAGTGTAATCATTTGTCCCTTGTGACACTCCCAACACATCCTGAAAATGCCATCAAAATCTCTCTCTCTCTTAGTTTGCAAATTATCTTGCTAACTAACAGACAGACAAACAAACTCTGGCAAAAACATAACCTCCTTGGCGGGCCTCTCTTTATTCGAGAGGGGAGGTCTGCTTTGGCAGATGTTTGCACTCTCAGTGCTTTTCTAATTATTACGATTTCTTTACTCAAACTCGCCAAAGATGAGCAAAAGTAGACCGTGTTATGAAGTGATGATTATCAATGCAGTCTTACCTTTGTTTACTGTTGTTTCCCAATCATCATTTTATATGAAATCCATCCATTGTTTTGTGTAATACTGAAATGATTCCAACAATAAACAAATGTCCCAGGGTTTAAAAGGTTCCTTTGGTGAGGAAAGTGAAAAACACAAAAAGAAAAACACACTTCCATACACCCAATTTGAGTTTTTTTGTTTGTTTGTTTGTTTTAAAGTATGCATTATGACCACAGGATTATGACATCCATCACTGATATAAAATTTGACCTCATTTTTTTCTAATTCCGTTGTAGCCACTAGGTATTAAGTGGCAAACAAGCTACTGCAATTGAGCCTTGAATGGTTTAATTCACAGCGTCATAACCTTTTACTTGTCCTTGCCCCTTCGTGTTTTCCTTCATGTTAACATCTCTGCTGGGCAGATTTAGCTGCCTGTATACACACATTTCTCACTTCTTCTTGTTTGACATTAAATGGAATATGAAGGTGCTGAGGAGGTGGATAGTCAAGTATTGTAGACTGGAGGCCACAGTTTCTTGTATGAAAATAAAGCAGTTATAAGAACAATAGGTCTGTCTTTACAGCTTCAGAATATGATTTGGATTCATTTTTACAGCTTGTTCGAAGCAGGCCTATTTTTCTGGCCATAGTTAATTCAGTACCCACTGCAATACAGTGTATGACACATGCCCTGATCACCCATTTTAAAGCAAACACTGACTTTTGATTTAAGGGGAAGATTTGAAGCGCTTGGTTCCAAAATGCAATTAATGTGTGTTGGGAAAATTACAATGGGACAAATATATAAATGTTAAAGCAATGTATTATTATTTTATTGTGTTAAATTGCCTTGGAAAGAGATGTCTGTACTTAGGAGACATAGGTCATAATACTTTGCATATAGGAGTCAACAACCCCCAAGCCTTCAGGGGCTGACCAATGGACAGATAACATCTGAAGAAGGAGGGGTCGACAGGAAGGTGTTATAAAACTGTGTGTTTGAGCCCCCCACACCCCTTAGACCCCTCAACGAGCAGACTTAGACTGGATTTAAGGATTCTTGACTATGTAACTTTAATCTTGCTGATATATTTTGTAATACTGTAACTGATTGTAAACTATGATTGTGATATTAAATTAAAGAAAAAACAATGAGAAGATTCAAAGAGGTATATTTACCAACCGCAATTAGGCCTGAATATAATTGAGTTAAATATGTCAACTTAATTATATATAAAGTATTAGTTGTTTAATTTTTGCCAATACAAATGTCAAATCTGAAAATTTGGAGTAACCACCAAAAAAATCCCCCTTCATTACAGGTTCATTTACGTACCATACTGAATGTTCCAAAATGTGCTATCTACCATAATTTCCTGTACTGTACAAGGCATTTTTTCCCCAAAATGCGACAAGCACCCCACTGTTATTTCTTCAAATGAGACATATCCATTCATCCAATCAGAGGCAACATGACCATGCAATAGGAACTCACTTGTATATTTTACTCATTTTACAGCTGATTTCAGCATAAATAATTAACAATAATGTTGTCGCATTCCACCAGTACCAGCTTGGTTTGGCTCAACTGGACTCAACTCAGCATTTGTATTTCAGGAGAGTAATGATATTACAGTAGCTGGTCGTCATGGTGATGCACACCGTACTTCTGTGTCATCTGCTTAGAGAATTGTTGATAAACTCAATCATTTTATGTTGTCTCATCTGAATTTTTACATTGACCACCAAGGACTGAATCTTGTAGACTGACCATGACGTAGTATTATGGGCTGTCATCATTTTGATTAATGTACTGGTACATTTACTGTTAACTTCTACATCTGTATGTTCTAAATAATAATAAGGACCTGTTAGTTAATTGTAGACTGTAAGATCTTCATAAAACTGTTGACACGGGGGTGGGATAAGACTCAGTAGAAACACAAAAGAAAGATGTAACTAAAATGCTTAAATATCCCTTGATACAACCCCCCCCCCCAAAAAAAAAAAAAACAAACAAACCCAAACCCAACTGAAAATCACAGTGCAAAATCAGTGGAAAAACTGCCAAAACAGATTTATTTAGAATCAAAACACTTCTCAACCAGACTTTTCTTTGCTTGCTTTACATGAACAGACAGGAGCCAGAGTTGTTCAATAGTGTTGACTGTTCGACAATCTAGCAAGGACTGAGTGGTCTCCTGCAGCTTATAAGCTCTTCCCCTGACTAATGGGGAATGGAGAGCAGGTGAGTCGCAAAACAAACTAAGGCAAAGGGCAAAGCCTGAACTGGAAATGGATTCAGATGAAAACAAATATAGCGTTTTGGAACCAAGCTGTGCATTTGCTGTTTTGTTTTCACGGGTCTCACCAATAGTTTCATGAGGAACACAAAGCCTCAACTCATCATCAATTAGTCCTTTTTAGATCCAGACATTTTTTATCCCAAAAAAGGAAACTGTCACACTCCAAAGAGATTTCAGCAATTTCACTTATGACTTACACACGGGGAAATTATCACTTTATAATTATCAGGTTGTCTGTCATAAAAGAGCCATTCACATGACAATCTCACAATTCATTTGCACAACATGTGCTTCTTTTTATGTGAGATTGGAATGGCAATATAATTGAGTAAAAAGCAGCTGTTTAAAAGTCATCCACTAACTTGGTTACATTGTGTGCAGGGTTTAGGATATATCACATTTTGCCTCTTTACTGTCAATTCCTCAGTAAATGACTCTGGGACAAGAATCAGCTAAATGAAACAATATGAGTGTAGCATATTAAGACTTTTTTTTTTTTAATCTTTCATAAGAAGTAATCATTTGGTTTCTTTTCTACTTAATATTTTATTCAAACATAAACCCACCAGTTTAACAGATTGCATAAAATTATTAAAAAGAAATAGTCTAGTCAGGACATATTACGAGCAGCTCATTTTCAGATTCTACCTCCAAGATGGTAAATGATTAATATTTTCCTTTCGTACACGAATCTGAAGTTGAAAGACTACCTGTCTGTTTGCTCTGTCTTAATTGCCTTTCGGTGACTTCGGTTGGCCTCTCTTTGACCTTTCCATTTGCAATTAGTTGTGTGCTTTATATCCACCGTACACACAGTCATTGAAATGCACATGAGATGACCTTGGAATTGCAGGGAAAATGACTTTCAATATGGCTCACTAATGATATTGCGGTCCGTATCATCATGAAATTGTCATCAACAAAGGTGTGTTTTTGAAGGGTAAATTATTTCATTACTGATCAATATAATAAAACAAATGGGTCCTTTGCATCTGACATTTTTAGATTTCACACACACACACACACACACGTATGTATTGTACATGCTCAGAAGTACATATGTATTGGGTCCTTTTAACTGGTATTTTATATAGTATATGAGATCATTAACGCTTTAATACTGGGACAACAGTGCTGTCAGATTGTGTCACTACAGGAGATGATGGAGGTGAAGCTGCTCTGAACTGCTTCATATTCTGGTTTTATACACAGGACCACTACATACACTTGAAGGCTCATTAAAACAGAAATGAAAACAGGAAATATGTTCAACATCCAATTCAGATAAAGATGCATAGATAGATAGGTCTGTTTATTCTGTTTTTATTGCTCATTATTACCTTCATATCCTCCCTGTGTCAACTTTTTCATGAATGTGTTACAGACCTGAATGAAAAGAATGGATGCATATATTTTTTTATATTTTTACTTATTCTACTCTTTCTTATCTTGTATATTGTTGTATTTGTATAGGTGTAGATTTCTATTGTTGTATTGCATCTTTGCTCAGTCTTTCATTTCACTGTAGATGCACATCCACACATGACAAAGAACTCTGATTCTGATATCAAATCAAATGAAGTGAAGTTGTTGTTGTATTATATATATATATATATATATATATATATTATATATATATATATATACTACAGGTCATTCCCCCTACACACAAATATGGATATTTTCCAAAATGGATATTTTTCTCTACATTTTGTCATATGAAAACAATGGCATCACACCCCATTTTGTGCATGCCTATTATTACTGTGTGTAATGAAGCTGAACCTGAAACATCAAATCCAGGGGTTTTTATCAGTGTCTGACTTGCTGTAGGTGGAGGTCTATGGGATGCAGACCAAACAGTCATCATGTAAGTCATTTTCATCAAATGTGGTCCCAAATGATATAAAGTGGGCTTTAAAATAAAACACACACACACACACACACACACACACACACACACACACACACATATATATATATATATATATATATATATATATATATATAGATAGATAGATAGATAGATAGATAGATAGATAGATAGATAGATAGATAGATAGATAGATAGATAGATAGATAGATAGATAGATAGATGGATGGATGGATGGATGGATGGATGGATGGATGGATGGATGGATGGATGGATGGATGGATGGATGGATGGATGGATGGATGGATGGATGGATGGATGGATGGATGGATGGATGGATGGATGGATGGATGGATAGATAGATAGATAGATAGATAGATAGATAGATAGATAGATAGATAGATAGATAGATAGATAGATAGATAGATAGATAGATAGATAGATAGATAGATAGATAGATAGATAGATAGATAGATAGAAACTATTGTTGTGGACTTTCATTCACCATGGGGAGAGAACATCTTAAAATTAAAATAATCATTTATTGATAAGACAAACAAACACCACACAGAATGAGTTGTTTTCAGGTGTGATGCCACAGATGCCACAGATGAAAATGTCTTTCCCATTATATTTATACAAACTAAGACCATCCAGACACTTCTATCCCCAAAATACTTCCCTCTCTTCATCATAGCCAAACTGGTGAAACAGTTTCTATTAAGATGATATACTATTGCTTTAGTTAATAATACATTGTACATATAAATAAAACAGTGACAAAAGTAAAATGCGTGATGCCAGGCACAACAAACCCCACCCTTCACACATATTGTAGCTAATATTGACATTATATTGGCTAACTGATAATATCATGTCTATGTGTGGTGATGTCATTAACTGGAAATAATCAAAGTCCACTATACACTTACCAAGTGTATTTTTCTCATTTCGATTTATTTATTTTTATTGATGGACAGTTAATAGCTGGGAATAACACACCACCTTACAATCTTTAACTGCAAGAGTACCGCCTATTAATTTCTTTCCCTGTTCGTCCTGTCTGTCCTGTCCAGTCTTTGTTTCCCGCACACATCACTGAGGTGTAGCACTGGCCTCCCTGGCTTATAATAGAGAGTTCTAATAAAGGATGTTTGCTCAGCTTTCGGGGAGGACCGATGATGGTCACACACATGCACTAAATATTAAAATATTTGGCTGCAAGACTAAAGAATGCATTGATCTCAAACATGCAACAAATGCAGACAAAAAAATAAAAAAATAAATGGGAGAGGAAAAAATATTTTAAAACTTTGAAGATTTATAAAGCATGTTAAATCAAAGTGGCATCCAGGAAGTTAAAACAGATGTTTGCATACTGACTAAACAACTGAAATACAGAGTAAACGATATAAGACATATATATATATATATATATATATATATATATATATATATATATATATATATATATATATATATATATATATATATAAAAGTGCTATTAAACAAGTGGGTCTTTAAATCTTCTGTCTGCATGTCGACCAGTTTTATCCAGTAAAACAACGATTTATTCAATGGTTTCTATCAACTTCTAGTTACTTTTATGTCACTTTGTGGACAAACATTTTTTTTAGAAATGGAGACAATATCCACATTAGTGTATTCATTTAATTAAATACAAATTAATTAAAAGCAGATATAATGATGAGTAGTTATGAAAACAGTGTCTTTATAAGAAGTGGTTAATAATGCTTCTAATAATTTATCTCAAAGGTAGTTAAATATAATTTTGTAGGATAAGGCGAGTGTTGAGTCCAGTGAGCGTCTGGGGGGTTTATCTCAGGGACCACCTTACTAATCACCTCTAAATCCACCCGAGTAAAAGAATGCAAAGTATATTGCTAATGCTTGGAGCTACCTAGAACATTAAATGACCTTGTGTGATTAATATTCATTTGACTTGTTGCTGCATACTGTATTTGACTAAAAAATACTGGAGAATGTAGAAGTTAGATTTGTGAGTGTGTCAATGAGGCTGTCAAGGACCCTATGATTGTGTTTATGAGAGCAGAGAAATGAGCCTTCTAGCTTTTTTCACAACTTTATTATATTCTAAAAGGTATTGGTGTAAAATATTATACTGGATTCAGGGTTTGTTTTTCTGTTTTCCCTACTATGTTATTAAAGCACCTGTAATGGTTTATTTTGATGTGTGATTTAGTGCACAATAAACAAACTTTTTTTCAACAAAGGTCAGTTATGATTTACAAAATGTTGTATTCAGTGTATTTACTAAGGAATAAAAATATGAATAAATGAATGGAAAGTTTATAAGTGTAATTAATAGAGGTAGATGTGCAATAAATCTATCTATCTATCTATCTATCTATCTATCTATCTATCTATCTATCTATCTATCTATCTATCTATCTATCTATCTATCTATCTATCTATCTATCTATCTATCTATCTATCTATCTATCTATCTATCTATCTATCTATCTATCCATCCATCCATCCATCCATCCATCCATCCATCCATCCATCCATCCATCCATCCATCCATCCATCCATCCATCCATCCATCCATCCATCCATCCATCCATCCCTCCCTCCCTCCCTCAGGTCCAGCTGACAGATATGATCCCTCCTCATATTTGGACATGCCTAATCCACCTCTTTATGGAGACATCCAGGAGGAGCAGTGGTTCCACTGTGACCTTTCACCCTGGTCTTTTGTTTTATGAAATCATTCATGACATATGACGATCAGCCTATTTTAGAGCCTACATATCTTCTATTGACTGAATAAAGCCAGTGACCTTTTACTATTTATGTTCACATAACACAACATTTAATAGAATCCTATTGGACCTTTGTGTGACAGTGGTAATGTTTTTATGATTTATTTATCACTTGAAGATATAAACTGAAATTTTTTGTAAGTAAATTAGCATATGTTTACCTTATGTTATCCTCAAATGTGAATGTTAAATGTGTTTTTTGTGTGAATGGGTTCAAATGTTTTTTGTGGCATAGCATGGTTAGCAGCAAAGCTAATAGTGTTCCATTGTAGAATAATAAACTGAATCTGTGTTGTCTCTATGTAAGTTCAAATCACCACCCATAAGCCAAGAGACGGTTTTGGGCTAATAGTGCAGACAGAAAAAAATTAATATGATCAGATAACGTGACAGAAGGGACCGATGGGGGAAGCTCTGACTGGAAACACTATACTGAGACTTTGGCGGAGATGAAGAGAGAGGATTTGGAGGAAGGATTTGGGTTGTGTGTGTGAGACCTAAACAGTCACATGGGAGGGTCTGCACTGCACGCTACAATATAGCATTTGGCTATCCCGCTTGTTCGGATGGATCCCATCTCCTTTGAAAGGAGAGATAAATAAAGCCCATGTTGTGAGACCTGATGGCAGACTGGAGCTGTGGGAAGGTTGATAATTCTAACATGAGCAAATAAGCAACGAAGAGTCACAACAGACGTTATACATTTCTATAAAATGTCTAAAAGGAGCCTGAACTAGTTTTTTGTTTTGCTCAGATTTTTGATATGACATGTCATTTAGTGCAGTGGTTCTCAAATCCAGTCCTCGTCGCTCAGTGTCCTGCAGTTTTAGACATCTCCCATTTCTTCTTCTTCTTTTTTTTTTTAAATTAAAAGATATTAAAAATAAAACAAAACGAAATGAATTAAATTTGAATTATAATAGAATGAATTAATTAATTCAAAATAAATGTAATAGATTTTTTTATATATAAAAAACAACACAAAATATAAAATGACATAAAACAATGTAAACATTTAAAATAAAAAATTAAATAACAAACAGTAAAATAAATAAATAAATAAAAATAAATGAATAATAATAATAATAATAACAATAATAATAATAATAATAATAATAATAATAATAATAATAATAATAATAATAATAATAATAAATTTAAATAAAACAATTTCAAACATTTTAAATAAAAATAATAAAACCAAAAAATAAATAAATAAATAAATAAATAAAAAATAAAAAAATAAAATATATATATATATATATATATATATATATATATATATATATATATATATATATATATATATATATATATAAATAATTACATAAAAATAACATAAAAATAACATTACAGTGGTGGAGTTGTTTTTGTGCGACCTTTTTTTTTTTTTTTTTTTTTAATCCTAGATTCAGAGTTACAGTAAATAGACCAGTAAATTAAATTCAGTCTACAACACAATGATGACAGGCGACAAAACTATGCCAGGGTCAGTCATGAAGGTTGACACATTTCTATCTTTGGTGGTTGATGTAAAAAAATAACTGCAGGCTTGAAGGCGCCTCACGATGACGTCCAGTATGATAATAAAGATATAATATCTGTATGGAAATGTTCTCAGTGAATAGTTCCTGGTATCCAAGTAGATCTGATACCAGTGGAAACACAGCTTATGTAAATTGAACATTTTAAACATGTAGTTTTAACACCTACCCCTTACATAGACTTGCAGATACCCAGTGCTTTATGAATCCACCAGGATTAAACTGGGAGACATTTAGGATTCAATGTTCAGAGTTTTGCGAGGATACTTTGACATGTGAACAGTCAGAGCTAGCATTTGAACCGCTGACCTGTTGGTCATTAAACAACCCAGTCTACCAACTGTTATTTTACATGTTTAAAATCTGAAATTGTTAATTAAAAAAAAAAAAGGCAAAGAGGCTGTTATTTTAACATTGTGGTCTTGCAATTTAAACTGCAATATACCTGTTTTGTTTCAATTTATAATTTTATTTTCTCCAAATAATAAAAATACATAATTTCAACATTCAAATCTGCTTATGTTCACACACTCTTCCTGTAAAAACTACAGCAATATTTGATTTAATCACTAACACAAAACTTCCCTTATAGTTTTTTCATGTTGTAATTTTACAATTGCATTAGGCGGCTGTGGTTCAGTTGGTAGAGCAGGTCATCCAATGACTGAAGAGTTGGCGGTTTGTATCCTGGCTCTGGCTGTCCACATATCAAAATGTCCTCGGGCAAGACACTGAACCCTGACTTAGGCTCCTAGTTGGACTAACAGAACCTTAGAAACCTACTGGTGTATGAGTGTGTGTGTGAATGTGAAGCTAATGTAAAGCGCTTTGAGCACCATGAAGGTGGAAAAGAACTATGTAAGTATAGTCCATTTACAATCGTTGGCTGTTAATTACACTGTAATTTTCTTTTTACAGTAACTTAACCATTTGACTTTTTTTTCTCCTTCACTTTTTCCATATATTTTCCATGACTGGAAAATTGGTCAATAATTTTCTAGGGTGCGTGGGAACCTTGGTAATAATAATTTTCCCAAAGGAAATGTTTCTCGAAATGGATTCATCAATAATTAATTGGTTATTGTACATTTGTAGTTGCAAGACAAAGATAGTCCATGATAGTCAGCCACAAACTGGAATCCTGTCTTCAATAAAAAGCTTTTAGATCAATATTTTCCATGTCACTATATAAATACTTTTCACATTTTTGGTCCTTAAACTTACAGATCTCATCCTTCAGTTGACAGCAGCTAATCTCAAAGTTTTGTTTTTCAGAGTGATCCACTGCTTATTTGAGGCAAGTGTGTATTGAATCTATCAACCTTTAAAAGTTAACAAGTTGTCTGGGGAAATGCCATTTGTACCAGTTCAATAGGAAATGTCAGACTCTGATAAAATGGTGAGGTCTTATACATGTCAGTTGTATTTGCACAGAAGTAAGTGTATTGGAAAGCTTTGTTCCTCAGTGACATAGATATTTAGAAGCTCTCCTTTACATTAACTGGGCTTTCACAAACCAAAACGAAGGTGGAAAATAACCACATTTAAAAAAAAAAAAAAAAAATCCATTTGGAATAATCTCATGTCAATTTAAAGCTTTCCTGTTTGAGACACGAATGACTGACTCTTTATCCTAAGCATTCCAGCTGCTTTAATGCCTCCTACAGTGATACTATTACTGATAATGAGAAGGCATTGTTGTGATGGTTGTATTTTCTTTGTGATTGGTCTTGTCATTCAGTGATTCAAGGCTACAGATCCCATTTGGCAACAGAAGAGAGCATTAAAAAAAAGAGACTTTTCTAGGCATGACAGATAAAAGGGCCCAGATAAAATGTCCTTGCCAAATTCTCAATATCTCCATTTGCCCCAAGGTATGATATGATAAACCTTATTTTGAACATAAATAGGGATTTCATACAAAAGTGAACAAAAAGCAAAGATGCCGCATTTTGTAGTAACGGTGCATTTGTAATAAACATCCAAAATGTAAGAACTTTTTCATTTCATTTTGTAATAAAGCCGCATTTTGTAATAATCTGCCCCAACACATTTTGTTATAAATTTTGCCGCATTATGTAATACGTTTTTACATTTTGTAGCAGCTGAGCCCTTTGGCGGCGTAGCATTAAAACAATCCACTTGGTTTATGGCTTGGCTGGTAAGTAGACATATTAGACATGGACAATTTGAAATATATAAGAAAACATTAAAATATTTAAAATATAGTTTGGAAATGGAAATACGGAAAAATTCATTACAAAACACGTTGTGACAGTTGAAAACAAAACGCAGGTTTGTTATAAAATTAAATGAAAAAGTTATTATATTTTGAACGTTTATTAAGAAATGCAACGTTATTACAAAATGCGGCTCAACATGGTCCTGGTCTGTGTCCGATGTGTTGGGGTCTGTTGAATCGCATTTTGTAATAACAGTCCATTTTGTAATAAACATCCAAAATGTAATAACTTTTTCATTTAATTTTGTAATAAAGCCGCATTATGTAATAAGTTTTTACATTTTGCAGCAACAGGGCGCTTTGGTGGTGTAGCGTTAAAACATGCCAATTGGTTTATGGCTGGTAAGTAAACATATTAGACATGGACAATTTGGAATGTATAAGAAAACACTAAAATATTTAAAATATAGTTTGGAAATAGAAATTTCTTACAAAACGTGTTGTGACAGTTTATTAGAAAATGCGGCTTTGTTACAAACTTAAATGAAAAACATATGACATTTTGGACGTTTATTACAAAATGCGGCTCAACATGGTCCCGGTGTGTGTCCGATGTGTTGGGGTCTGAGCCCTGGTCGCTGTGTTTGCGTCGCTGTCTGCAATTGGTCTGACCCAGGTTGATTGGATAAGCTGGTCCGTAGGTGGAACCGTGGCTACACCCAAATGAACACCATCGCTGTTATTGGACCAGGACCTTTCTCTGCCTCAATTTTTGAGAAATATTTAGAGTTGACATTTGCTTCTCTTTTTAGTGTATAAAATATAATTCCATTAAACTGTTGACAAATTATCATCTCATGTAACATGGGTATAAGCTGAACAAATATGAACAACCCGACATATCTTAAGTGTGTGTATTTGTAGATCCACTGTGATCTGTAAGTGGTAGTGTACATGTATAAATGATAAACTGAAGCATACTATTGTAAAATTGCACTTATTTTTCATGAGAAAAAATCTTCATGTTTCACATTTTTAAGGATACTGTAGTACTTTGACTAAACAATTTTACTTTTTGCACTGTTATTACCTCCACCAAGAGTTTGTTAGCAAGATAACTCAAAAACTTATGGATTGATTTTGATGACATTTTTAGGGTAGGTTGGTAATGGGGAGATCTAGAAATGATTAGCTTTTGGTGGTGATCTGGAGAGTAGGGGGGGGTGCACCTTGGTGGAGGTCTGCGCTCTCAGACTTCTTTTCTTGTGTTATTGATTTGGCCCACTTGGGATCATATTGGAGTAAATGTAGCCCTTGAACTAAAATGAATTTGACACCCTTGCTCTTGAATATTGAATAACTGCAATATAAAACAATTTAACAGTATAGAAAAAATTATAAAATAAGTCTCCTTTTAAATGTACAGTGTTACCACAGTGGCAAATGACTTTAATGCACACACCACATGTGCTCGTATCCTTGTCAGCTGCAGTGAATAAGCTCAACAGATGGAACTGAGCTTCTCTGCTAAATCTGCCGCATGCATCTTGTTTTTTGAAACTAATGCCAATATGCAGTGCCCTGTAACTAAATAAATAAATACAAATACCTCAGCATTTCTCTTTCCTGCCACCATCACAGGCTGCTCTCAATCTGTCTGACTCTATAGCAGAACAGGGCAAAGCAAAGGGTACGGTGTTTAATTTGTGTCAATACGTTCAAAGAAGATTTTTTAAAGTGCAAGCAAAAAATACCAATTCAAAATACCAAACAAAAAAATTCTGAAAAATATCAGACTGCAATGAGAAAAAAAAAAAATTGCCTTTGCATCTTTCTTAGTTTTGGTTGTTGCCTTGTTCCTTCATTATGACTTCAATCTTTTCGTTTGCACTTCAAGAATTTTTGATTGTGGTTTTGACACAAGTGTAGCTGGTGGGGGCGGGTTTTCCTTTGGTGGATTACTATTGGTTTATTTATGTTTGACGGAGAGCTAAGGAAGCGTACCCAATGAGAAGCAGAGTAGCTGCTGTGGCCAGAGCGGCTTCATATGTTTTCTTAGCTGTCCGTCAAACATAAATAAACCAATAGTAATCCACCAAAGGAAGTCCCACCCCCACTAGTCATGTTTGTGTCAAAACCACAATCAAAAAGTCAGGGAGCGCAAACAAAAAGGCTGAATCAAAACTGAAAAAGTTAATATTTGACATGATCTGTGCATTGTTGTTCATTGCAGTCTTATATGTTTCATTTTAAGTGTTTTTTTTTTGTTTTGTTTGATTTTTTAATTTGGTATATTGAATTGATAATTTTAGCTTGCACTTTTAAAAATCTTGTTTGGATTCATTGACACAAATTAAACACCATGAAAATTAACCTAAGGGAGAGACTGAGAGAGAGAGACTGAGAGAGAGAGAGAGAGAGAGAGAGAGTTTCTTTGGACAGACAGACTTGGACAGAATGTGCTCTCATGAAGTCTTTGAGGACATTTGAGTAATTTGCTGGAGGTATAGCAAAGAAAGTGCAACAACATTATCGATCTCATCACACGAGTATAGATCAGATACTGACACTCACCTTGGTATTCATACTATCAATATTTAGATCAATATGACCAGACCTACACCTAATATTTTAACTTTTTTAAAGTGACATTAGACAGGAGACACTAATTAGGCACTTTCCAACTGTAGGAACCATTTGTAGTTCCTATAACCTTTTTAGTTCCTCCTGGCAGGCTGGGTCTATTTTAGTTCTCCAGGAACTATATATGACGTAGGTCTTTGGTTATTGGTAGAGCTGAGACCATGCCTATTTCCGCATTCCCTGAATTTGTAGTACTGCTATCTAAACCGTCTGTGTAGTGTCAGCTGTGTGTTGAAAAAAATACAGAGAAAGTAATTAATATACGGACCAGCAACGCGGTTTTGAATGAGTGACTTATTTGCATAACAAAAGCATCACAGAACAAAAACTCACACCTCGTAATTGCAATGAGCTACTTTCTCTCAATAGTGATCAATGCGCATTGTCACTGCTAACAGCTGTGCGCCTTAGCAAACTACTTTCATCAGTTGTTCGGCAGTGTTTGCAGCTGCTACGTACCGGTGCACAGCTGTTAGCAGTGACAACTCGCATTGATCGCTATTGAGAGAAAGTAGCTCCAAGCAATTACGAGGTGTGAGTTTTTGTTCCGTGACAGTTTTGTTATGCAAATAAATGACTCATTCAAACACATACTGTTTTGAGAAGACAAACATTTTACTTTTGTGACCCCAGGAAATCTGCCAGGACTACTTTAGCTATGGCCAAAACCGGACCAGAACTCGATTCACAGGACGCTGTCGGGGGTAAGTCAATGTGGGTGCACCAGAGTAAAGATGATGAACTCATACAGATTCATGTGAAAAATATCCCTTTAAGAAGGTATGTTGGTGCCAAACAGGAAAATGCTTTCACTTCACCAGATATCTTATTCTAATTAGGAAACAGCAGATGGTGATGGCTTATCTATTACCAGAGACATGGATATGTACATATAAGTTTGACTGTATTGATTTGGGGAGATTTTATGAGTGTATTTTTGCATCATTCATTCTCATAAATAGTAAATGTAATGGATGAAAGTCCTTATAAAAGATACAAGGCTGCAGTTTGTTTTTTTTTTTTTATCTTTTTTGAAGTCACATTACAGACACTAAATGGTCTTTATTGTGCACAGCCTGACAAAGTAAATAAGCATCATAATAATAATAAAACTTAGAAAACAGCACATCTGGACTATAAGAACTTATCCATTGGTAGAGTAACCTTGATCATAATTGGTCAAAGTGTTAGTCAAATCTATCTCACTTCCTGATTGTACTTTTACATAGCCAGTGGTCTGTAGTAAATGACATGAGGCTTAATGACTACATTACATTTCCATAATAACACACTTACTATTGCCTGACACTTAAAAGCCCATTGCTATTGTGACTCATGAGCTCGAAAATTACCACAAATAAAGCACCCGTACACTTTCAATTTTGGGATTGTATGATGATTTCACACGATCATTAAAATTGCCTGTCAGTGAGGATGAACGAGTGAAATCCACGTCAAGTGCGGAAACAGACTGCCTCAAAAAAATGAAGTGATAATAGGACTATCTTCTTAATGTTTTCAAAAATGCAATTTATCGTCCATTGCCAAGAGTCAGAAAAAAGTAGTGGATCAATGAATGAAGACACATTGAACAGACGTTTGCACAACAATATGGGGAAGTTCTGAGCTAATGCAGTTGAAGTACACACTTCCTACTGCGCTGAGAGGTTTCCGTGCACCCTGCCTCACAGACAAACAAACCAGCAGGAGACTGAGGACTAAGCACAGCAAGAAGACAGACATGTACTATGTTTATGTAGAATCCCCTGTGTCTGCAGGGTCTACACCATAAGCGCCTAAATGCTAAACCACAGAAACAAAACAAGGAAAATAAGAAAATACAAGTAGCAAGCAGTGTCTCCACAGGCACATACTATAGACTGGATATCATCAGACTGCTTCACAAAAACAAAGCCAAAATCCATAAACCAAAACATCTAGAGATGTAGGGATTGTCAAATTAACTGTCAATGGACAACACATTTAACACAAATTCCAGAAATTGATATCTGAAAACACTTTTGGGTATGATGCATTACCTCCACCAAGGATGGTATGTTTTTATTCCCCATTTATTCTTCTTATTAAATGTATTCTCCATTCACTGCAATGTACATTTTTAAAGTGATTTAGAATCCAGGATCTCATCTCAACATTACCACCAAAATGTAATCCTTTGTTCCTTGAGACACTCCCAACACATCCTGAAAATGTCATCGATATCCGTCCATAACGTTTTGCGTTATCTTGCTAACTAGCAGAAAAACAAACCTCCTTGGCGGAACTCTCTTGATTCAAAGGGGAGGGGTCTGCCTTGGCGGAGGTTTGCACTCTCAGAGTGCTTTTCTAGTTAAATATGGTGTGATGTTCTACCATTAACTTTTTAGGGCACTCACAGAAATAATCTGAAATTTAAAACTTAAACCTTATTGTGTTATTGAAGAACCGAAATAAGTAGTAAATAATAGTGAAAAACAGTAACAAGTAAATATTATAAGAATACATGTGGCTTGTAAAGTTTACTGAGAACTCATCTCTCATGTCAGATACTGCTTTCATAATCACGTTTCCCCTCATTAGCCTCCCCACTGCTAGCTATGTACACTGTTCAGTGGCAGCATTTCTGAGTCAGGAACAGGTAAGTTTATGTTGCTGGAGTTAACAAGCTGGTTCATTCCCTTTTTTCTGCTTTCTGGTTTCCATCACAAGTACAAAAGATTTAGTAAATCAAATGATCTATTTTGAATACTCTTGTGTATTTCTGCTGCAGGATTAGCCACTAGCTTGAGGTGTTCAACGATTTGTGTGTTCAGCTCACCACCATGTTGTAGTAACATTAGAACATCACTTTTAGAATATTACCACATAAGTTCTGACACAGATACTGTCCACATGGACATTATCTCTTTGAACCTTAGTGCTAACATTAGCACCATCACTTAAGGGTACCTAACAGAGCAGGTACAGTCACTGTTCATGCAGAGGTGGACCCTACAGAACCTGTAGACCACATTGGACCTGAGATTGACTCACTTCCCTCACTGGAACTGTTGCCGTCACTCTTGTGTAATGTGAAAAAATAGTCAGTTGCCTGATACAGGGTTAACATCAAGCATAGGCGGTCTTCTAGAGGTTAGAATAAGTTGCAGTAATGTATACTTTGTATTGTTGGTGTTTTCATAATCAGCTCAGGCCTAACAAGGAACTAAACAGGCATGTTTTCCTCACTGATTTATGGTCAGAAAAACTGTATTTTTATGTCTTTAATATAAACCCTTGTTGTTGAATGAAGGGGCGTGGTAAATCTCAAGTTATTTTGTTTATGCTAATCATTAGCATGTCTATGCAATTTCACATTCAAGTTAGCCTCGGGCTAGCATTTTTATGTATAATGGTATGTAAATGTACTAATGCAACAAATATAGCTGAGACATATTCTGTATGTATGTTTAGCAGTTTTACGGTCTCAAGTAAAGCTTTGAAGAGAAGTTTGATGCGTGGCTTTTCTTGAGAAACCATGATTTATCTTCCAAACTAGTCACCACACACACACACACACTGATTTACATGTCTAATGAGAACTAAGTTTGTAATCATCATTGTAGGTAAAGTAGTCATTGGGTAGTGAACATAGACACACCCTTTTTTTCTCTCTCTCAAAAAATAAATACATAAAAAATTATTAAATAACATGCATTTAAGTAATAAATACAAAATTGAATTTAAAAAAAAAAGAAAGAAATGACATGTTTTGCTTTGCTGTTTCCCTCATGCTTAATGGGGACTTCAGAACAAGCAAGTTAATGTGTTTGTAGGGGAAAACATTTGCATAAATTCACACACTTCACACATATTTAGATTTTACTATTGAGGACCTACATTCATATTAATCCTCGTGGGGACTTGAATTTTGGTCCTCATGGTGTCAGAGGTCCCCATGATGTGACTGTTTAAATAGATCAATGTCCCCATAAAGATAGGAATCCAAACACACACACACACACATCTTCTTTCCTTTCCTCCCACTCCCATCGACTTGCTTTCTTTTCTTGACCTTGACTCTGCAGGTCACCTCACCAACAGGTCACCATCACATCCCCAATGAGCAGATTTGTTACCATTCTGTGGTCAGATCACTGTTGTCCAATGGGATCTGGTTTGGAAGGTGATATACAGTTGGGAGTATTCAGGATCTCTGGCTCCATGCCATGTCCCTGAGTCTCCTTTTCACTTCACACACATAAGACTTCTCTTTATCATTGTCTCCCACCAGTAGTGTCGTTACTGAAGACACTATAACTGCAGAGCTTTTCTATTATGCACTATATGCAACATATAATGAAGTAAATAAAATAAATGTGGTCAAAGCTTTGCCAAACATTGAAATCTACTTAAAAGAATCCAAAAGATGGGGGGGGGGGGGGGGCGCGTAAAATTTCAGTATTTTTTGAAGCTGACACTGAACTCAAGATAAGCTCTCTGTGAATATTTAAAAAGTGAGCAATTTACTATGAGTTATAAAGAAGACTCTTTCAGCCTTTAATACATCCATAAACCAAGAAATGACTAACACAAATGGAAAATGTCAATCTCTATCCTCTGCACAAGAGACATGTTCATTTACATAAGTTCATAAGAGGCTTATTGTGTAGGCTTGGAAGATTTTATTCAATACATTAATTGTCACTGGCTCAGTCTTTATTGAGATATGCCTATCTTGATGAAGTTGTCTTAAAGTTCAGTAATAGCAGCTTCTTCACCGTTTACTCAAAAGGGGTAAACATGTTAAAGCTATGGCAAACAGTTAATATATATCACAGTTGGGGCACAATCTGCTTGTAAGCTATGACATCTGCCTCAGAGCCTATTGGAAAAACAAGAGTTTTCATTGTGCTCTGTGCATTTCTTATTAGAAGACATAGATATAAAACAGTATACGCTGCACACAAATTCATTTACATCCATCGTGGAAGCGCAAATAACCAAATGTAAAAAATATACAATCCTAAAGCAAAGTTAGAGGTGAGATCGGGCCTAAAAAAATCCAGTCTGACCCGACCCAGGCCTGCAGGTATTAAAGCCCTACCCAGCCCGAGTCCAACCAATTAATTGATTTGCAGGTCTGAGCCCAAAGAAAACCAGAAATTCCATATTTTATTTGTGAGGACTCAGGAGGAGGAGGGGTGATTTATGATAATATATTAAAGCTTGTCTTTTGTAACGAAATCCAGAGTCATTTAACATAATATATAAATAAGCAAGCTCGATACAATACAACTACAAATACATTTAGTCTTTTTGATCTCGTATGAAAGCAAAGCACCATATTGACGACATTCAGCAACACAACTTTCTGTAGCATTTTCAAGAATCAATTTGATGCTTTTCCACACCTCACTCTTACCGCTGCGTGTTTGCCTTTTCACTTTCCCTGCCTTTAGCTTATCCTTGACTTCTTGCTGCTCCATATTGGGACCAGGTCAAAATAGATGTGAATTGCGGTCTTGCGGAGCGGAAGATTCTTAAGAGGGCGGCGGTTCTGTGGCTCCTGTTTAATAGTTAAATAGTAATTACCTTCCAGCGCCTTCTCTGTTTTATCCAAATTATTTATTTTATAAGCAGTATTCCTTAGTTTAGTATCCACACATCATTTTGGTATAGATTTTTATTTTATTTATTATTTTATTTATTTTATTTATTTTTATTTATTTATTTTTATTTTTATTTTAACATATAATCTATATATATATATATATATATATATATATATATATATATTTTTTTTTTTTTTTAAAGTCAGCGAGAGAGAAGCCCGACCCGAACATAATGATTGACATTTTAGGCTCGGACTTAAGACCTTACCTCTAATACATATGCTTTTCCATGCAAACATTAGCTTAGCTACATTTATAGATGCCAACCGCCTGACGTGTCATGTAGAAAGTAATGGATGATGGGTCAGACCGTAGTTTGGTCCAGAAAATTAGACATTTAGGATCGTGTCATTTTGGCTAATGTTTCAGGATCCACTGTATAACTTACAGTATCCTTTGCATAAGAGAACTGCTGTTCTACTGAGACTCATTAATCACTTACAGCTTAACTTAATTGTGTAACCATATTTGGTCACCGAGATGAATGTTTAAATGACAATTTTCTTGTCCTTTTAATTTTTTATGTGAGCATTATATCTGGTGTTTAACTGCAAAGTACCATTTGATTGAATTTATCATAAAGAACTATATTTGAATCAGAGGAAGACGGCGCTGCCTTGGAAAATAAATTATACTTAATTGACGAATTACATTGCCTCAATTAGTCTGCGGCTGAATTTGTCTTTATGATGTGTAGCTTTCTACATAGAAATGTTCTCGCCTATGCTATTTTCAGCTCTGTCATAGATGAGCATTTTAATATTCATGTGTTAATAGGCGGCATTACAACTCAGATAAATCATAACATGTTCAAATCATTCTGATCCAACATTAGCACTGTCTCCGAGTGCTTTTGGCTTTATTTTGGGTGATTTTTTTTTTTTTATTATAAGCAAATAAATATAATATACATTTTCAAAATTTTCTGTCATGAAAATGTAATATCTCAACATCGAATACAATCAGAGCAAACCATTTTCTGTCCTCTCTGTCATGAATGATTCTACAGTATAGGTCATATCATCTGTCTTGTACTGATTTAATAAACTATTTCAGTATGAGTAAACACTGGAAGTTGAAGAATTGGCTTAACTGAAAGGTCACTGCCTCAATTCCATAGATTAATATAGAAACTGTTGTCTGATGTGCCCTTGAGCAAGATATTTAAACCCTCATTTACTCCCCTGGCACCTGACATGGCAGCCCACTGCTCCCAGTCTGTATGTGTTCCTGTCTTGGGTGATGATAAGCGGGGGGGCAAACATAACAAATTCATGAGGCCCAGTATATGTGGGGGGGCAATAGAACACTGGAGCGAGCACAGTGGATACAGGTTCTAATAGAAACATTTTGTGCACTGCAAAAATCTACATATTACCAAGTGTATTTTTCTCATTTCTAGTCCAAAAATCACTTGTAAGTGAGATATAAGAACCTATTTTTCGACAACAGATCTGGAAAATCTCATTGCAAGGAATCTTAGTAAAATATATTTTTCTTAATTCAACCTTTTTGGCCCAATTCATTGTTACCCGTGTTAAACAGTACTCCACTTCCTGTCCAAATTATAATTAAACAGACACTCTATCGTCATTTGCACACCTGCTGTTCCCCCTGTGGCGTCTTAAACTACAAAACCTTCAGCTGTACATGATTTCTGGACAAATCTTCAGACATGTTCTAACAGCACAACTCTCAATCGATCAGTAACTCCAGTTCATGCCCAATCATTAGTTTGTTTTTAGCATTATTTGGCTACAAGACTAAAAAATGCATTTATCTCAAACAATGTTGACACCCTCTCTGTGGTGTTAAACAATGACAACAAATGCAGACAAAAAAAAAAAAGCAATTGGCATGTCATTTATTCATTCATTCATTCGTTCATTTTAATTACACCCAGTACTGGTATTTCTTTATTTCCATCATATGCCTTCCTCTACCTATAGCATTCATTGTTATAATGATGAGGGCAAAAGCTCAGATAGGATGTGGGTTTTCACTGGACTGGACTTTGGACACAGTGCTCATTCGATAGAATATTCCATTGTTGGGATTGGCTGTCATTCACATGAGCACAACAAAAAGTAAATTCCATTCTTCAGCAACAAATCTGGTGCCTAGCTACAAGAGTTGTAATGATAAACAGATTTGTATTGGCTGTCGGTCTGTGTCGTATGAGACCTGAGTGAATCATCCATGGAGCTCTGAATCGGTAAAGCTGACTATAAATGGACCAGTGCCCTAGATTTGTGGCCCTGAATCGGTTTCCTGAGGTCCAGCCACTGATCTGTCCAGTAATTCTGTTCTTTATATTTGTGGCCAAGTGGTTTAACAATGACATACTATTTATTTTAAGAAATGTATACACATTAAAACTTCCGACCAGAGGGTTTATCTGCTGATTTTTGGAGGTACAGGTAGAGGTACAGTTAAAGTTAATGCGGGCGGGTAGCGGATAAAATAAAAGCATATTCATAGATGAAATTGCGGATCCATGGTTGAGCCACACAGCTGAATCATTATTTATTTTGAAGGGAGTTTTATGCCCACCCACAGATTTCCAAAATACAGGACGACACATAACCAGTCCCATAAGTACTCGCAAGATGTTACCGAGCAACACTGATGTGGCGTGTGTTTAAACTGAAAATAATGGTAAACAGTGAACTCCTGGGTAGAGAATGTTTAATCATGGGTCGGATTACAGGTCTAATGTATGTGGGTACGGGTTTGTAAAGTGGACCCGTGCAGGACTACTACAGTCACATGACTCTGTCAGTCCACTGGACCCCTGGTGAGTCTGATATATAATATTAATCACTTATTGTCATGTCCCGTTTGGTTGTTTAATTGAATAAATGATTCCCAAACCCTAACCCCTGATCTCTGACCCCTAACCCCTAACCCACTCCAGTGGTGGAAGAGACAACCACACCTCAAAGACTCTATTTTATGTCTAACCTCAGTGTTATGCACAGTTTATTCTCACATTTGAGGGAACTTTATGCCATTTTTAGCTTTTATTTTGTGTTTCTTGAGGGAAAGTAAATTTTGTATTTTAAATATGAGCAGAGTTTTACAAACCTGTTAAATTAGGCACACCAGATAATCAGTTTTACATTTCACTAATATCAGTTACCTACAGGTATATTGTAAAGACTTAAGTTTATGTTCCTGCTCTATTGTCTCTGTGACACTAAATGAACAAAAAGATACAGTTTTGAAATTATGTTTGTATTTCTCTTTTTCTTCTCAGTAACATAAAGTAAAATAAGTCCTTGTGGTTAAATTGTCAATTTGTATTGAATCAAACTGAACCAAATTGGTTCGATTCAAATCGTACCAAATCATTTTCGAACTTTTTATGAATTGTCCCTGAATTGGATCAGAGTCGGTGAATTGAGATTCGGATCATTGTGAGTGAAAGATTCACACCCCTACTAGCTCCTACTTGTGAGTTATTTTACTGTAGAATGCTAATTGGCTCTTTGCACACCCTGTTTCCTTCCCCTTTCTGCTCTCTGGGTGCTCCTGCAATACATGCACTAATTTATCTTTTTTTTTTTTTTTTTTTTAAACTTTAAGAATTGCTGCAATGACTTATTTGTATTAGTTTAAAATTAAAATGTCAGAAAATCAGAGTTCATGCACTTCTTTTTTTTCCCACTTCAACCACTGCTTGGGACCACTTGGAATCTTCGCAGAGGTCATATCAAAAATCTAGTATGGTACTGGGTCCTTTTTCATAATGGAAATGCACCAAAGAATACAGAGTAGAAGTGGAAACGTGGCATGTGGTCTGATCTTCCCTCAGGGCAGCAGGCTGGTCTGGTCCCAAAATGAATGGGAAACAGGCAGATAGAAGAAATAATAGACTTACCCTGGGTGAATCCATCTACTGTAGAAATCCTTACAGGACATGTCATCATGACCCACATTCATGACCCATCCATGACTCATGCTCTGAAGTGCATTGAAAGGAGATTAAGTTTGGTTTTCACATTGTTTATGGAGTGTAACACCACATACATATGGACTTCCCCCCCACCCCATCATCAGTCTGTCGGGTCCACAGTGATTATGCCGTGACAGGGCCCATAATTGGCGATGGTACCCCTTGTTTCTCCCTATTCAGCTTGTGATTGGTTAAAAGATGTGTTGTATGTCTGCGTGTAAAATACACACTGACAAATGATGATATTGCTATTACAATTCAACTACTGTGGCGTGTTTGTCACATTACTCAGTGGGTTGTGGGTATGTTGTTGAATATATGTTGTTCTTATAAGTAGGGTTGATGTGTCTGTATTAAATTGTAGTAAATGTGTAAATAGTCATGTTTATTTCTGCTTGTTTTTGTAAAAAATCATAGGCCAAACAAAACCTTTTTCTGTGACTGTGGTTGGGGTTTGTCAAAACAAAAGCGCAACTTATGCTGACAAACTTCCTGCTTGATGCCTATCTGTGCTGCAGTATTTTATAATTCAACATGATAGAACTCATGACGGATGTTCAGTGCTGAAGTTTAGTATTAAAACCAAATATAAATGATACCATCAACCAGTGGGTTTGGAGAATGGAACAATACTTGGCAAAGTTTAGTGACTTAAGAGTGGTTCTTAATGCAGTGTTTCACAAATGCATGGGATGTCTTCAATTTTTTTTTGCCATAATAACTACTTCATTCAAACAATTTATATTTTGTTAATTAAATAATCTTTCTGAATGTCAATCAAGGCCTTACTTTCCTAGTGTATTAACATAAAGTAGGGCTGTTCACTTTGAGTGAAGCCTAATTTAGTCCTAATTAACAGATCAAAGAAGTGGTGTCGGATCACTCCACATCATATTTTTAATTCTAAGTATAAACCAGGGAGGTTAAGTCAAAGCAGGACAACAGTATAACCCACTTCTTAAAAAAAAGACACCCCTTCTCGTGTTCACATTAATATACACATGCTGGTCTCTCAGTCTCTTCAAAAACAACATTGTTGAAAATAACTGGCATTTGGCCAAGTCTTGGCAGAAAACCCTGCTGTGCAACTCTCCTTTCAGAGAAGTAGCTGCTTTTCTGTGGACTCCCTTTAGTTGATGGTTTACTGAGAAAAATCTCCTATCAGAACACAATATCTTCAGAAGAATTAGAAAATTTGGAGAAATGACAAAATTGAGAATTTTCTTACATTTGCAAAGTCTTAAAACAACAATAAAAACCATGTTATGACTGAATTGGGTTTTGCTAGCAGTGATTACGTCACTTCTTTCAAACAGTAGCTGTGTTTTCATTACCCTTGGAAATTAGCAAAATGTAAATATCGCTATAAAAAACTGGTAATGGAAACACCTGAATAAAAAAAAAACAAACACTCAAATATCGGAGAAAAAAAAGTTTTCACGCTTTCATGAGGTGGTTTTTCAGATGTTTCGATATTCTAATATATCGCAAAAGAGCAATGGAAACACTTTTTCCGCAATATACGTCACAGGATGTGACGTATATGACAGCCTGTAACCATAACAACCATTGGCTGCTTATAATTTGTTGTTAAGTGCTGAGTATATTTACACTTAATATTTCGACCTGACAATGTAGGGACCATATGTAAAGACCCTTATAATGTGACACAGGTGGTTTGTTTTGCATGTAAGTGTCTTTAAAGAGTTCGCCAGGGACTTTTAGTGACGAGAGAATTAGCCGATTAATTCATGCTAATGTCAGGGTGATATTGCGGTCAAGTGATTTGAAGCTCCGAATGGTGACAGCAGTGAAAGGTCGTGGGATGATATTTCACGAGAGTTACGACACTCCTGCCTAGAACAACCGTTAATGGAAACACACTCAAAGCGCAAATATACTTTGTCAAAATATAAGGAATATCGATATTGTTTTGCAAAAAACTATAATGGATATGTAGCTAGTGATTCCTTCATGATGCATATATTATTAGTGAAGGTAAATAAAAAGTATTAATTTACTCAACAAACCATTGATCAGGAGATAATATGAGGTTTCTGAAATCTGGTTTGCCATCTAGTGCTGTGTTTCCTATTGGCTCGGCTTAGCTTGACTCAGTTCAGCCCATTTTGGTGAAATTACAAAACCTGGTACCATGTTACCCTGTAGTAGATTTGTATCAGTTCCAGGTGGTCCCAATTGAAAGTAAAAGGTGACATATAAACCCTGTAGACATTGATTGGTCCATGCTGCTTTTAACATACAGATGCAGAAGTTGAATATGAAGTTAAATATATTGGTACATTAATCCACATGATAACATTTCAAAACTACACCATAGTCGGTCCAGGAAATTCAGTCTTTGGTGGAAGATCTAAAAATTGAAACAAGAAGACAAGTGAGTTTTTCAACTATTCTCTGAGCAGGTAGCAACAAAGACTGTGCTGTCCTGCTATGACGATCAGCTACTGTAAAGTCAGTACTATCCTGTAATGGAAACGCTACCAAGTTGAGCCGGTACTAGCAGAAATGTGGTGGAGGTTAAGTTATTTTACAGTAACTTTTACACCTACTTTTCTTGTCAGTGTTTCTTATTGAACTGTTGTAAAAGTACAACAACATTAAAAGTTGTCATTTTGGTTGAAAAACTGAAATGGTTAAAGTCTGGAATTATCTTCAACTACACCTTTACATTTTTGGATAGATCAAGGACTGTAGGTTTTTATATTGAAAGTGCATTTAGATGGATCTGCTAATGGATGGTAGTGACAGATGGGCTGAATACATTCATTTTGTTTTTCCTTTTCCATCTTTAGAAATGGAATAAACAGTGACATCATGTAATTTGTGTCTTTAATATAATCAAGTCTTTGTAGCTAGCCTCAAGTCCAGACTTGAAAACCATCAAAGCCAAGATCTCGTAAATATAACATTATACCAATCTTTTAGCTGTAATATTCTCTGAAAGGAAAAGCAGAGACATTTGTGGGACAAAACTGAATGGGATTTTGACATTGTCAATTACCTTGGACAAATACCTATGTTTGAATGTCACTGATAGAGAACGTACCTGGACAGATGGGGTATTTTTCTGTAGTAGCACGTCTCTTAAAGCACTTAGGAGACAGTAATGTAAGACTGACAGGTGACAAGAAATAGAAAATACACATCACAACATGTTCCCTGTGAATATAGACAGAAGTCCTTGTTTTCTACCATTCATTCTACCAGGTCTGTTTATATGCTGCTTATCCGACCATAAACTGTGTATAAGTTCATACTTCTTCAACCCTGTCATCATTATGCTGAACACCGCCCTACAATCTCACTACACAAATGAAAGTGTGTCCCTCCTGAGGCCTTGCGTCCAGAGGAGAGAAGGTGCGGCGATACGGCCCCAGGAAGTGGCAAAGTCCGGGCGGAGCCTCGAGCCACGTTCGCCCTTCATGTCTGACCCAGAGCCAGTCACAGCACATTGCTGCAGAGAAAATATGCCCGATGGGAGCACAAGCCAAACCTGGACTGTGTGGACCCTACCTGTTTACCTCTCAACGGTTTCACGTCCTCTTCAAATCTCTCTTCAAAGTTCTTTTCAACTTTTCCTTCAGGTACTTTTGACTGTCGGTCTGGTGTCTGAGGGAATCCTGGTTCATGCCTTTTCCTCTGCTTTGTACGTTTACAAATAGGAATGAGGGTCAGAACATCCAACACAAGCTTATTTCTGTAGGAAAAAAAACATCTGCCCCTCTGTTTTTTTGATAAATCGCACCCTATATATATATATATATATATATATATATATATATATATATATATATATATATACACATATATATATATATATATATATATATATATATATATATATATATATATATATATATATATACACATATATATATATATATATATACACATATATATATATATATATATATATATATATATATATATATATATATATATATATATATATATATATACACAATGTTAATTGTGTATTATGAAATGTGTAATACATTTCTGACATCACTCTGATGAATAAAGAGTGAAATATAAAGACTGTTTGTATGTACTTAGTTCAGCAGTGATAATTTATCTATTACTTAGGCTCTGCACACCCTTATTAATGTTTTGTGCTGGGCTCCATCACTTTTACAGATCACTGTTCTCATTACAGAAAGTGTTAGAGGAGTTATTTTTATTCCCAGCTGTGAATATTGGCATCAGATCGTGTTTTCTGTGTGTGTGTGTGTGTGTGTGTGTGTCTGTGTGTGTGTGTGTGTTTCCCCCAGAAACACAATGAGCATCTACACATTACTTTGTATTAGGCCATGCAACAGTGAAAACCATTGATTGTAAAGTTATTTTTTTATTAACAATTTTACATTGATGGTTTTCTGTAGTAAATATCCACACTTTAATTGAAACACTGGTTTTGTATCTAAATCTGATACATTTTGCTCAGATAATTACAATATAATATTGGCAACATGTCATAATGTGTGCCATGTACTCTGGTTTTCATTTATTAGGATTTTGACTACAAATAATTCAGTAAAAGAGGAAAAGAATGAACAAGCTAATATTTTCCAATAACTTTTGATATTTATTTCACAAGCTGTTGTTTGCTTAATGTGATGCATGGTTTAATATGAAAATTAAGAATATTCTCCAGTTTTCATGTCAAAAGCCACAAAGCTTCATAATGTGCAATGATGAAATGTACAACGAAGATCCTTAAAAATGTTGTTAATAAATACATAATTATCTGTTTCAATGCATAATTAAAGTGTGAACAACAAAAAGGACTGATAATATTTTACTTGTTCTGTTCATTGTCTGACTATTCTTTTTCTAAGTTAAATGTAAAAATGTGTCTTGCTTCTCTGTCTTTCATCATGCACACATCTTCAAAATACACTGTAAAAAAAAAACACTCTCAGTAAATGTCAGGTTTGTTGGTTTGGTAAAGTTATAATATAAGGAGTTATTATATATGATATAATTCTTAGCCTCTATATTAATATTCAATTAACATATATGTGAACTATGTACAGCAAGAAAAACAAAGGTTACACCGGAAAAAGTGCAAGTATTTAGCATGATCTCTTATAGCACTTAACTTATCTCTAACACATTTTTCAAACAATATATTTATTAGAGAACCTAAAAAAGTTTGCTTAAGTAGCGCTACTTAGACTCAAAATAAGCAATAATAATTAGAGGTGCTCTATTGGATAGGAAAATAGCAAGATGAAGGCTATGATGCCGAAACGCGTTGGGGTTTTTATATGATTTTTTATAGGTTTTTGTAACCAAGCCAAGATAATAAAGGCTTTTTTTTATCTTCACTTATAAAAAAGTGCCTTGGAATTTTTCTTTCTTTAATATATTTATTAGATTAATTTTCTTCTTTTTCGTTTTGTGCCAAGTTTCATTCAACTCACATCACCTGTTTTCTAAATATTTCTGCTGCTTCTTGTCACAGGGCCACAAGTCACACTAAATAATCCATTAAACCTTTACAACCCAGATAGGACACTCATTCATTCATTCATTATCTGAACCCGCTTTATCCTCACTAGGGTCACAGGGGTCACTGAGGGCCTAATCCAGATACAATGGGTGAAGGCGGGGTACACCCTGTATGAGTCTCCAGTTCATCTCAGGGCTGAACATATATAGACAAACAATCACTCTCACATTCACACCTATGGATAATTTAGATTAACCAATTAACCTATCAGTGCATGTGTTTGGATGGTGGGAGGAAACTGGAGAAAACCCACACAGACACGAGGAGAACATGCAAACTCCACACAGAAAGGTCTGGTGTGGGAATCAAACCAGGGTCCTTCTGTCTGTGAGGCCCGATGCTAACCACATATTTTCTGTATTTTCTTGTTGCATATGAAGATAAGAAGATGAGAAATAAATATGCACGCTCTGGGTACGATTTGTCAAAAAAAGAGAAGATGGGAGTATCAGCAGGATATCATGAAAAAACAAGCAATAAGCAAGCTTAATTATTTTGTAAGTTAACAGTAGGCCCTATTTCATGGCAAACAGTTGAGCATTGGAAAGTAGCAACAGCTATAACCTCCTTAAATGAATCCCCAGTTACTACAGCGTGTGTGTAATAGGTAGAAGCTGCACTTTACACTTTACACTTTAATTTACATTGTCCTTATCAAACAAAGTATAATAATAATTTAAAAAAAAAACACATGTTACATTGGTGCCTGTAGGTGTACATACTGTATGGTTGTGTGTACCACAGAGAGAGAGAGAGGGGGTGGGGGGGGGCCTGGCAGTACTTATGGCAAACTCCCTCTACCTGCTCTTACATATTATTCACCCATTTACCCATTGTATTAATCTCCCCCCAGGCCCTCACTTTTCAATTTATTGATCCCCTTGTCTTCTAAGCAGCTTTATGGTCTGCTTGTACTTGTACAGGATGGACTGCCCCCCCACCCCCCACCCCCAGTCTGTGGATCCACACATACCACTAAATTCAGGTCTGCAGGTGCACTTGCTAATATATAAAAATAGAGAAAGGAAAAGTATACAATCTATTCATGTGTTTGGGGACATTTGTGAATTCTGAGATTGCCAACAGTTGAGTTCAGGTGAAAGTTAGTGCCAGTGATCTAATGTATATACCCCCCCCCCCCCCCCCCCCCCCACTCCAACAAGTCCCATCCTGTGTAGGCTAATTTCAAAGCCACAAAAACAACAACAAAAAAACGTTTTAGTAGTGTACAAAGTTAGGATGCTTCTAGAATGTAAAAAGATAAGATAAGGTAGTCGTTTATTAGGAGAAATTTATAGCAATTTTATCGAAATTGTAGTCAAATGGATTCATGCAGTCTCCACAAACACAGTATTATTGAAAGCTACAGTTATCGTTAAGTACTGGAAGGCATGCAGATGTATTTATACCAACTGAAACATGAAAAGCCTTATACATACTATTGTCTTGAAGAATTGTGAAAATTAACATAAATTGCACAAAATAATAATTTGTGTGGAGAGAACGTTTCACTAATGAGAAATATATTAATATATACCAGAAATATATTGATCCAAAAGCTCTCCAAACATCAACAAAAATATGTTATTAACACATAAAGATCCACCTGTTGATCAAATAATCATATCCTGGGGGGGGGGCAGAGCCTTTTCTGTGTCTGTCCTTGTGTCATTATCAACATTTCAGCTAAATCTGTCCATAACTTTTTGATTTATCTTACTATGAGTCACAAACATATATAGATAAATCACTTAAGGCCAGTGAAATACAGAGGAAAAATTAATTTGGGAAGAATCACAAAATTAAATTGAACACGTAGTTTTGAATATTTTGTTTTTAATACTATGTTACTGTTAGTATTACATAACTATTAATACACTTAGATCAGTGAATGAATAGGTAATCACCACACAAACATTTTAAGCTGGTAATATAAAGGGAAAAACTCCTCTATATTCAAAGACTTCCCTTTAGGATATTGACCTCAAGGGTAGGAAAGCTTGATCGTTGGGTTTAGAAAATAAATAAAATGCCCTCGCAGATTTCCAAAGGATAACTAAGGACTCTTGGTGGATGTAAGACCCCCTCCCCTGTCCTCTCAATGTGAAAAGAGTGAGTGCAGCACAGCTCACATTCAAAGATGGTACAATTGCCTACAGGTAGTAGCTACATCAACTCTCCATTTCCAACTTGAAAGGCCTGCTGGCTCTCTCTCATGTCTCCTGTCATCACAGTAGCCCACAGTGGCAGGGGATCCCTTCCACGTCCATGTCATTAGCTCAGCCCTCAGCATGATCCTTTTCTACTCTGGACTACCATCTTTCCTTTCACTATGGCCAGTAGAAAGAGCAATTTTCTTTCTTTTTTTTTTTTTTTTTAACTAAAGACCTACACATCATCAGTTACAGAAACATTTAATTAAAAGATATAACACGTCAGTTGTGGCAAGATTAAATCCTATAAAGTCAGAGCTAAGAAAGTCATCATGCGCACAGCAGAGGAAATGTACTGTTACCTGTTGGGGGCCGACAGCAAGCGAATACCCGTGGTTCTCTACTATATTGTATATGAATATAAATATACAAATATATCCAAAATGATTGCTGACAATCAATATGAACCGATATGAACTTTGTTTGATCTACATTGACGTGATAGTGGAAGAATGATGGTCCATATGGCCTGTACATCCACCTTTACAGCACAAAAATTCATGAAACGGCCATAGGTATGTAGGAAAATACTGATTCGTACTTATGAAATACACCACAACTGTATGATATTCATATACATTCAAATATTTGTATTGCTTTTGCCATACAAAAAATAAAAAACCACAGGGTAAGTTACTTTGGAAAGGTGATTAATTACAATTACTAGTTACTTCCCCAAAAAAGTAATTGTGTTACTAAATGCATTACTCCACTAACAAAGTAATTATTTACAAGAAAAAGCATTTTTGCGTTATTTTTTTTTATTATTTTTTTTTTATTAAAAATTTCAAAGAAATGAAAAAACAGTTCAACAGGCTATTCATCCTTGTTCTGTGATGTTACTTTGGATGTGATTTAAGATGCTTCCTCAATTAATCTATGTGGCGCACCTCGTGCCAGTTTAAAAAATTTGCTCAAAACTTAAAACACAAAGCTAGAACTTCTATAACAACTTGAAACTGTGACAATAAGTTATCACCATGAAACCAAAAAGCGCGGTGGATAAGTTGTGTTATCCACCTGACAGGTCTACTTAAAATGACATGACGGGTGGACTACGGCAAAAAGGACTGCAGACTGGTGGCAATTGGTATGTTTTTATTTTTTTTACACCATATTTAGTAGCAGAATTCACTGGAATATTGAATATTTTCTCTATGGTTTAAACTGAGCTTTTAACATAACATCACTGGACCTAGCAGTGTGTTTAAAAAGTGACAAAAAAAAAAAAAAGCGCCACGGTGCGTATTGCTGTGTGTGTGTGTGTGTGTGTGTGTGTGTGAGCAGACAAAGCAAGTGTTTTCTTTTCTCAGTTAAGGATTCTCAGTGATCAGTCAAGATTTTTTAATGCATTTCATCATCCCTAGTCCACGTTTAGTCTTATTTTGGCGCTTTTTGTTAGTGACGTTACCATAGCAACTGACGCGATATAATAACATCATCGAAAGGTTCCATTTCTGGTTGGAGACACATGCCTGAAAGTAGTTCCCCCATAAAAGTCCAGGGATTTCCGACAGTGGAAACACGCCTGTAACACGTCACATTATTTCCAGTGTAACAGTAACGGCGATAAAGTTATGGATAAAGTCATTAAGTAATTACTTTGTTACTCAAAATGTGGCTGTGTTAGTAACACCCCTATACTCTAACACTGTTATTACCAGCACTGAAACACATATGACAATACGCTCTTGTCTTATCCAAGACAACGTGCAGACAGTCTCGGACCTGGACTGTCTGCACGTCTGTCACACATCAGTCCGGGTGCGGTTTTAGAGCCATAGGTCCAGACAAAATATATGTTCACCTACTGATGTGCAGTTAAATTTAAAAGAAAACTCAAGATGTTAGCCTTTGTTTTGTTGGGGTTAAAATGTTGATGCTTGTGTCTTGTCAGTGGACATTGTTACGTTGCAGTGAACTTTAATACAAGTTGCTCATTGCTGGACAGACGTGTGTCTGTGTTGTTCCTCCACTGACAATGTCATGAAAAGAACTGAGGTTGTTAATGCCCTAGGACACACCAGGAAAGAGAATATAAAAATAAGAATGAATATAGCTATAAATCAACATGTTTGCATTCATAACCATGTTTATAGAATGACTTCTCATGCCATCTGTCAAAAATGTGAGTTAATGGAGAACCAAACATTATGCATTTCTGTTTATTTATTTATGTATTTTTTACATTTAGTGAATGTCTGTAAAGTTTGGCACATATGTCCAATGAAAAAAACAACCTTATTAATTCACTTAAAGGTCACAAGGCAAAAAAAAAACTAAATCTATTTGTAACCTACTTTCCTATCTATCATTTGTTGTTGTTGCTTTTTTTGTTCCATTTTTTTAAAATATATGTACTTAGTACTTACTTACTTTAGTACTTCAATTTATTATTATTATTATTATTATTATTATTATTATTATTATTATTATTATTATTATTATTATTATTATTATTATTATTATTATTATTATTATTATTATTATTATTATTATTATTATTATTTTTGTACCATGCACTCTATTGCTATAAGATGAATTCAGGTTAATGGGGAAGTGAAGAAGGGGTAGGATTAACTAAGCTTATGCTTCATGCTATTCCTTTTCAGACATGTCATTATGTATTATTATTATTATTATTATTATTATTGTTGTTGTTGTATTGATTATTGTTGCATTCTGCACATGTTCGAAATAAAGCATTCAAATCAAATCAAAGGTGCTTTGCTATGCTTGTGCAGAAATAACCGCTGAGACCTGATGTTTTGGTGTAAAGGAAAGGAAAATGCATAAAGAATAATCCCTCGAATGCCCTTTATTTAACACACGTTATTAATTCCTCTATGTCTCCTGGTCTTGTGAAGCATCAGATTATTTTATGCACTTTGCCTTGTGACCAAACAGAGCGTGTTAGCTGCATCAAATCCCAAGTTCACCCTCCAAAAGCTTGTCCAACAGTCTGAACTTCTGAAAAACGGCCTTACTCTACAAAAGCTAGGCGGCCAGATTGTTGTGAATTGGTTGCGCAATAGTTGCCTGAAGCTGCGTAGATAATGATATCAAATGCAAATTATATGAAAACGAAAGTGAGCCAGCATCAAAACTATATTTAAGGAACCGTGTGGTTGGTCAGCTTACTCCTTCTCTATCATTTTCACTGGTGGAACATTGAATGCTGTGCTTCTGTAACATTGCATTCATTTCATGTGGTATGAGCATATTGATATGTCTTTGGTTCTGCCTTTAATCTACTGTACTTTTTATTTTTCGCAGCCTTGACGATGAAATAAGCGTGACATTTAAAATTGCAATTAATCATCACACCATGACATCATTCCAACACTGCTTCACATTGGAACAAAAGTGATAATCCTAACAAGTGGCAAGAGTACGGAGAAAATTAAATGAGCATCGTATTTTCAGATATATATGTGAATAAACTAACATAATTCAAATATCATTTTACTTTCTTCTCAGAGCCCAAGGGGTGAACTTCCTTGGCTCCATGTTGCCATGTATTTGTAAAGCAGCCAGCACTGAAAAGATACACAGAACCACAGCTTGCAAAGTATCACTCAAAAACTCTGTGATGCTGGTGCAAGCAGAGAAATCATATGAGTGACAGGGCATACATGTGGTTCATCTGTGCAATCGAACAGGGAGACGATGCAATATCTCAGCTTGTTACCATACAATTAAAACGCACTTTGACAACTGTACAAGTAAATACAACACCACAATAAATAGAGCAATAATTAGTAAATCTTTGAGCCTATTAAATGTTGCTGCTTTGTTTAGAAATAGAATGTATGTGTCATTATAGGTTATTGAGTGTTTTCTTTTATGAAACCTTGCAGGATATATATATATATATATATATATATATATATATATATATATATATATATATATATATATATATATATATATATGGGAAAACAAACAACAAAACATACTCTTTATTTTGTTGTCAAGTGTTATTGATTATTGATTTTCTTTTTGGCTGTGACTATTATATTTAGATGAAGACATGTACTTCCCCAGGACTGTTCTGTTGTCCACTCAGCCTTACCCCAGTGGAGCAGCTTCAGGAGCAGACATCGTCTTCCTTAGCTGCCGGGGAGTTTAGAGACCAGAAAAAACTAAATTGACCAGAAAAACTAGAAAAAAATCTTTTCCCTATTGTATGTTCATCACAAATGATTAAAGGTGTCATTCCATGGTTATTTCATCAATATTTCTATGTTCTCCATTGTTATTAAATACATTGTGTGTTGGTTCTATTTAAAAAAAACGTCCGGATTACTTTGTTTCCAGCTGTTTTTTCACAGTAGAAAAATGACTTGAGGTCAAACAACAGAGTTTACCGGTACTTCCTCATACGTGTCCGGTCACAACGCATCTCTGATTGGCTCAGAATGTGTGAAAGAACACTCCCCCCCTCCCCTCTCACTCTCTATGTGTGTTTACCAGAGTAACATCCAGCTAGGTTTCATGTAGTTGCTTGTTCTGAAAACGTGCAGTGAAAAAACAGGCTTTATTTCCACAGAGAGCACACACAGTTTGATCCGCCATTGTTTTTCCAAGTTTGTGCAGCAGCTACTGTGACGCCGTCTTCTCTTGTAGATGCTAATGCTAATGCTACTTCAGATTCACTGCTGGGGACAGGTTTAACCCCACGTAGGTGACGCTAAAGTCCATCTGACATCAGATGGATCGGCTTTTTCTGGGTCCCTCGTTCCTCTTGTTGTTTTCTGTGAATGCCGTATGCAGCCAGTGGAGGTGACACAACACTTTCAAAGGCAGCGCGTGTTGGTAAGTCGGGGTGACCAATCAGATTCCAAAAGGAGCGTGGAAAAGTGATTTCACCTTTAAATAAATACTTGAATGAATGAGTAATAACTACATTTTCTAGCCATTTTTTTAGACAAATGACAGGTTGTTGTTCTATAATGGCTGAGTCATGTGACCTCTAGACTCCAAAAGCTCTTTAATTTACAGTCCTGGTTTGCACACATAAGACACACCTCTTGTATTTCATTTAGATCACTTCATTAATTTTAGAGCAATTCTTTTAGCGGTCAATTTATTTTTTGGCAGTCTCTAAACTCCCCGGAAGCAAGGAAGTCACTGTCCACTCCTGAAGCTACTCAACTGTGGTAAGACTGAGCGGACAGCCACTGAATGTCTTCATGTAAATATACAGTCATCACACCCACACCCAGAAAGAAAATCCAAACTCAATAACTCAACAATGAAACTAAGAGTATTTTTTTTTTGTTTGTTTGGTATTATTCATATATGAAAAACAATCAAAAAAGAAAAAAAATATTTAATTTCTGTTTTCTATTCTATTGGCAAATCCAAAAAATAAATGTGCCTTGTTTTTCATTTTCTGATTTGAAAATGAAAATCGATTGGCCAGAAGATCCATGGATGATATACACACACTAACTATCATCTTATGAAAGTCACAGTTCAAGAATTTTCATTTTGTCTTCTTATCTTAATCATACAGCAGCTTTTTGTTTGTATGAGACAAAGCCAAAACATGTCAAGTATGACATTGTCACTCTATTATTACTTTGTCTGAACAAAGAAAATAATTCCTGTAACACATGAAAGTCCTTTGTCATTCAAAATGTCCTGTAATTAGGTACTATATTTAACATATGAAGTCGGTTTTTCAAGTTTTTTTTTTTTTTTTTTTTACTTTCGCTTTTCATTGTCAAAAGAAAAACAAAACTTAATAATTATTTTCCATCACTCTTGTTTATTTTGACACAATACACATCACATGTCCTGCTTTCATACCTTATAGTTTCCAGAAATGATCCAAACAGTCCAACTTCACAGGAAATTAACCTTCCACCATTTAACACTAATTACCAAGCTATAAATGTATAAATCACTTAATAAATAGTTTAAGATGAATGATATTTCAACATTAATGACCTATACTAAAATTAACCTTTAATTAAACCTGCACTTAAAATAGAGTGCACACCACTGTCACAGTAATAGCCACTTTCAGAAGTAGTATTCTGAATAATAGACTAGTAGAGCAAGGTCACAGTAAACTTAGAATGTATGGTATTACACTACATAATATGTTGGTTCAACTGCACATTTGGCTCAAATCATCACAGGATGCGACCGTATGTTGTAGAAGTATCTGTTTTGTCCAGAGGTGGAAAGTAACGAAGTAAAAGTACTTCATTACTGTACTTGAGTAGATTTTTTTAGGTATCTGTACTTTACTTGAGTATTTATTTTTCTGTCAACTTTTTACTTTTACTCCCTACATTTTTGCATAAATATCTGTACTTTATACTCTTTACATTCTCAGAATAGACTTGTTACTTTTTCAAACTAAAAAAAAGGAGCTTCAGATGGAAAATTAAACTGTGACTTTATATATTATCTCCTAATTTTGACTTTTTATCTCACAATTTTAACATTTTATGTCACAATTTTAACATTTTATCTCACAATTTTGACTTTTTATATCAGAATTTTTACATTTTATCTCACAACTTTAACATTTTATCTCACAATTTTAACATTTTATGTCACAATTTTAACATTTTACCTCACAATTTTGACTTTTTATATCACTATTTTAACTTTTTATATCAGAATTTTTACATTTTATCTCACAACTTTAACATTTTATCTCACAATTTTAACATTTTATGTCACAATTTTAACATTTTACCTCACATTTTGACTTTTTATATCACTATTTTGACTTTTCATATCACAATTTTAACATTTCATCTTATTTTCCTCTTAAAATTATGCATTTTTTAAAATTTTATTTGCAAGAGGTGTCCACACATTGCATAGACAGGGAATACACCTTTAGAATTTGAGAAACTATAACCTTTAAGTATTATTCTAGTTGAATATGTAACTCCTGGGCTGAACATTTCTGTTGACCAATGATAAACTATACTACAACACTTTGTAATAGGATGTTTGTTTTTTTTTGTTTTTTTTTTATCTTTATACAGCCAACTGTAAGCAGTGTGGTGCTTCTGTGTGGATATGAACTAGAAATAATACAAGGGTTAAAGAGTTTCAGAAGGAAGGATAGATGTTTGGTGTGTGTGACAGTTTTCTCCCACATTTAACCCACTGCAGCTGAGTGGGTTTTTCAGTGTTTATTGGTTATAGTTGCAATACAAATAAATCTCAATATATTTAATTCTTTATTGCCTATTATGATAGAATTGCTCTATTCTGATCCACTTGAGATCATATTGATTGAACTAAAAAGAGTTTAACACTCCTGAATATTAATAACTTAAGTGTCATTTTTGTAAGATTGAATTCTTTGGCTGACTGGTTTTCGTCCACAGACCATATGTTTGACACCTGTGTTTCGTGATATATGCCACATCTGCACAAGTACATTAATAACTTCAATTTCAGTGAATATTTAACCAACTTAACAACCTCAATAAAAAACATCCGTATGTATTACACTGCAAAAATAAAAAATCTTACCAAGTAATTTTTTTCTGATTTCTGCTTAAAATATGTCATCACGTTTAAAGTCAGACATAATCACCTAAAGAGTTATTTGTATATATATTTGTGTATCACACACACTCACACACACACACACACACACACACACACACACACACACATATATATATATATATATATATATATATATATATATATATATATATTATACAATAGATTTAAATCTTAAATCTTCCCAAGGTAATTTTTGCTTGTTCCATTTGCAGATTTTTTTTTCTTTTTGCTTATTTCAAGAGTTTTCCTTTTTAATTTTTTATGTATGTTCTCCTCGTGTCTGTGTGGGTTTTCTCCAGGTACTCCAGTTTCCTCCCACCATCCAAACACATGCACTGATAGGTTAATTGGTTAATTTAAATTGTCCATAGGTGTGAATGTGAGAGTGATTGTTTGTCTATATATGTTCAGCCCTGAGATGAACTGGAGGGTATACAGGGTGTACCCCACCTTCACCCATTGTAGCTGGATTAGGCCCCCAGTGACCCCTAGTGAGGATAAAGCGGGTTTAGATGATGAGATTATTTATTTGGTTAATTAATAATCTCCCAATGGAACAAGTAAAAATGATCTTGATAAGATTTCTCAATAACATATTACACATCCATTGTGTACAAATCAGTTCTTATATCTCACTGAAAAATTCCTCTTTAGGTGATTATATGTTAAGGTTATTATAAGTGTGATGAGACTAGAAATTATGAAAATACACTTGGTGATTTTTGCAGAGTAGAAGCAGTCATTTGCATTCTCTACGACCTCCCATCACACTTCTTACAAGACAGTCATAGAGAATGTCAAAGTGGTGAGAATAGTTATATAATAAAGCATCACATAGGGATTTGTCTCAGCTGACTGAGGACAAGACTCCCTGTTCCTTTTTTCAACATTAGCATAATCTCCTGAGAGCCATCTGACCCAATGCAGCGCCCTTTCATGTATAGGATAGTTTGGAAAAATGACTGTGTGCTTTGTGGGTGCAGATTATTGAGCATGTCAATTGATATTTTCTGTAATGTATGGTAGATGGTACGTAAAATAAATGTGTTTTAAGTCTGACAGTAATGGAGATATTCAAACTAAAACCCAGAATATGCTTTCCAGTTTCTACTGTCTTTTTCATTCTATGATTGTGAAGCAAAAGTGTCAACATTTTGATAATATTTGACCTCATTTACATACAGTGTACCTTGATAGTAGACACAGACTGTCTTCATTCTTAAGTGTACTGGGTGGCACCAGACCTCTGCAAGCTGCTTTGTCTTTCCCACCATATGGCATCTTGACAGTGTTTTCCTCACTAATTAGTCTTTAACACATACGCCGAGTCCAAATGACTCTAATGTCAGGGCTGTGCTGCAGATCCTCACAGCATCAGAAATGATACGCGATACATTAACAAACCCTGGGCTTCAGCTGCAGGTGTTACATAAAAATGTGTCCAATTTTAGTTCAAAATCAGATCATTACACTGTGAGCAATAACTTTTGTCTCAGGAAACAATGAAGGCTGTTTTTTTTTGTTTTTGTTTTTTTTTAATGGCTATAGGCCAACACTTTATAAGCTCTGTAGCAGTAGTGCCAAAAGATCATTTAAATCAGAAAGGCCCAATGGTATTTTTCTGGCAGTTTCCAGATAGAGTACTTAAGTGATTTGTCACCATTTATTGTAGTATTATCCTCTGCATTAAAAAATTATGTATTTATATGTATTTAATTCACTGAGCATGTAGATGTTCATTAAATGTGCATGAAAGTACCTTCAAAGGTTATTACATTAAAAAAAGGAAAAGTGAATTCCAGCAAAAATTTAATTAAATGCATAAATACTGTACATTACATAAAACCAAATGTCTCCATCCATCCACTGTCAGTTATAAAACTATGAGTTTTACTGGTAAATCAATGTTGTAGAAGACAATGGTATATCCATGTTTACTATGCAGCTTCTGAATGTTCAAATTGGTCATATCTAAAAGATGTTATACACCATTCATTTACAATGGATCAAAAGATATTAAATATTTGAACTCAACTGATGGTTTTTGTCGATGGTGGGTGTTTGGGTCTTGATGGGTTAAGAAAATGGTCCTCTTTTTGGCAGACAACACAACATTGATGATAGTATGATGATAGTATAATGTAGAGTACATTGAGCTGGATGAACACATCCTATAAATGAAATGATGGGAAAAAAAAGATTGTTTTTTTTTATTATTTGACCCTCGGTGCAGCTGAGTTCAGGCAGTGAAACGAGTGATGCCGTCATCACGGGGTTTGGGGTTAAATCCCACAATCCTCCTCTGTCATTGAACAAATGCTAAACCCCATCTCCAGGTTTCATAGCAACTGCGAGTGTACATGTGTGTATGTGTCACAAAGTAAACTAGATGCAAATTGTAAGGTGCTATTGGGGAAAAAAGCCAGAATTATCTATTTACAAGCAAATCCACATATTCACCTTTCTCCCAAATTATTTATTACCCCCCCCAAAAGGAAAGGCAAGGGGTATTGTTGGTTACACTTTACATTATGGATTGCTAAAAATGTGAGAATTCTGTGGTAATTTTGATGTATTTTCATAGGAATAATTCCTTTGTAAGTGCTTATTACAAGTAACACATCACTAATAAGGTGGTAATTCTATGGTAATTTTCATGTAATTTGTGACAAGATCCTGAAATTATATGAAATGTGCCTGTTGTACCACCTAACTATAACAAAGTGGCTTACTGTATGGGCCTTATTCACCCAGAACATTGAAAAGACATATATATCTATGGGTACACACAACACTTTCCCGATGGCAATGGCGCCTCACTGCTGCATCCCGAAATGTACATAAATAGTACCATGGGCAGACCCTCCACCATTTCCCCAAAGATAAGGCACTTCGGCGTGAATGGATCAAAAACAACCTGGTCCATATTTCACGGTAAGATAAGGATAATTATGTCCACTGAAATGTATTAGCTAACACATTAAGCTTAGCTTAGCAGACTTGCATCAATGATGAATCACGTTAACAGCCATTTAATCAACCTAATGTCACGATGAAATATGAATGTGTAATTACATAACACTACATTCTATAAGCTATTTCAAAATTAAGCTTTCCATTTTGTGGTTAGCGTGCTGACGGTTGCCTGTACTGATGATATGCTAGCGGTGCCGTTAGCCGACTTAAACTTTATGTAGCCTTCAACCCATTTACTTTACCCTTTCAGCAAAACAGATGGGGGAATATTGCAGTCCTTACATGCCCATTTTTCAACAATATTGATCATTAACTCCAGCATGACGGATAGATTGGTGGCCCAAACTGCTGGCATGTTGCCAACCCAAACATTCACTGAAGCTAGTAATTGACAACATATGGAACTGTGTACTTCCATTTAACTTCCGTACCCGTCAAACATAAAAATGGCCGCCAGGTGAATAATGCTAACATAGCTGCTTCTGCTAGGTTGATATATAACAGCTCACTTGCACAGGCTGGCTAATTATTTGTTACTATGATTACTGTCTACCTTTCCCTTGTTTAAGCACAAACTGTATAGTTTTTAAGACATGTTTCCATGGGTTTCAGATCTTTCAATGTTCTTAGGAAGAATACAAACACAATTATTGAGCCTTACAGTATTAGAAGCATGGCTTCATAGCATCCATACTTTGTAAAAAATTTTTCCTCCTTATCTTTTCTGAGCTTCGCTGAAGAATTGCCACCTTATTAGCGATCTGGAACTTGTAATAAGTGGTTATAAAAGCATTATTACCATGGTAACATCAAAGTTACCATAAATTACCACTTTATTAGAGACCCATTATGTAAAATGTTATGGTGTTGTGTGTTATAGGTTTTATAATGTCAGCGTCATATATTCAGTGTTAAAGTAAACTGATTCTGTCAGAATTAATTCAACACTGATGAAAGCAAGATACGTTTCAGTATGAAAAAAAAATTACTTTGAAAAGCACTGCCCAAACTGAGTGAGAAGTTGGACAATGCAAAACTATTTCTAAATAAACTGATGGTTTTGATTTTTGTATTCCAGCAGTTGCATTGTTTTCAAATAGTGAAAAATCAACAATCTTTTGGAGTAATTTATTGATGAACATGTAGTGTTAAGTAGGTTTAACACTGGAAAAGTCATTTCTTAACACTCAACTATTGATTGTTGAATGTGAATAACACTATGGGTGTTAATTCTCACATAGTGTCAAACTTTTTTGACATTAATTAGTGTAGTGTGAAACATTAATTCTTACTTACTTACTCTGGAAATGTAACTCTAGGTTCAGTGTAAATTTTACACGGGCCATATGTTCACTTGCGTAGTGTTAAAATTAACTCTCTAAGTGTTAACACTTCTGATTTTCTTGTGTATTTACTTATAAAGAGCAAACGTTCAAATGTCTGTAGCAGCAAAACTATTGGTTGAATTGATTCCAGTTACCCAGTGAAGCTCTCATTACATTTTGGGAAAAGTAGGTCAAAGTTTAAAATAATTTTAAAAAAAAAAGAGTTTTGATACATCTTCTTAGATTTATTTCACTTATAATGGGGCAAAATGTCCCATATTTAAAAATATCAATTTGTTTCAATTTACTTCAAACTTGCCACATACGTATATGGAGGCAATTAATATGCTGACATCAGCACATGCATCGATATGACATAATCTGCATCAATATTAACATAAGCTACAATGGGTACCATGTTTTTTGTGCGTGGTACCACTTGTTTGCATATTGTTAACCTGATAGCATAATTGCCTATGTCATATTTTTTTCAGGTCATGGGTAAGGGCATGAAGCAACAGTGTTTGAAGAGTAAAGTTACATCGATGTCCCAATTTGGCCCAAAATGTGCCTTAGGCTATTATATGAATAGCCTATGAAGGTAATGATTTGTATGATGCAACATTTCAATAGCAGCTGAAGCGTTGTTTGGGATACTGGATTGTTTCTGTACTTCCTTTCAGTTTTATAGAACTAGGGCACACTGACAAAAGAGGAAAGACAAAGTAAAAATCAATGCTATGCTTGGACAAGGTACAGGGTAGTTGTACGTTTCAACATATTTTGAGCCATAAGAGTAAAAAAAAAAAAAAAAAAAAACCCCAACTGTACTGCAGTGATGCTGTAATGTTTCATATTAAGTCTTCTATAAATACAGATTTAATAGATTTAAAACATCTCAAGTAACACATTTTTACATGACAAATGTAAATGTTAATGCAATTAATGTTTCTAGTGAGAGCAGATATCCCATAATTTGTCACCTATTGTGTTTTGTTCTGAGTCAAAAACCAGTAGAATAGAAACCAGTAAACCAGTAGAATAGAAACCAGTAAACCAGTAGAGTAGAAACCAGTAAAGTCAGGTGAAAACAATAATCATAGGTTTAAAGTGGTGTATGATATTTACCATCAATTTTCCCAAGTCATAGCCTTAGTCTTTCTGTAATTATGCACCTGAACCACATCACTCAAAATGAACAAGTTCAAAGTGTACAACATCACAAGCAGTCTGCTTGTTTATCTACCAAACCGATATGTCACTGGGGTCTTTTTGGGAAATTTAGTTGCAAAGTGCATTGTGGGAATGGGAATTCCACGCATTCCACAGTAGCAACAAACACATGAACGGCGTCATTGTTTCTTTCTGCTGCGGCTGTGTGGTATTATGAAAATGTCTGAGTGACGGTTTAGTTTCGGAATGGTATCAGTGATATTGGAATATAAAAAAAATGGACCGCTTGTGATAAAGTTGAAGAAAATTGTTACTTAGGTCAAAAGTTTTCAAAGTGTCGGATAGTGAACCTCCCCTAAAAGAACAGGAAAACAGCTGTGCCCCCCCCATATATATATATATATATATATATATATATATATATATATATATATATATCTGACCTGAAGTCGAAAAATATGTTTAATGACACTCTGGTTGCAACTCACACAGGACGTACCAATCTAGATGGATTAGGCCCCCATGGACCCCTGCGACCCTAGTGAGGATAAGGCGGGTTCAGATGATGAGACGGTCTGTTGGGTAATTTGAGACAAACATTAAAATAACCTGTTAAATTGTTGTGATTTTAATATTAGGTACAATTTTCTATTACTAATACATACACTTTATTGACTGAATTTCCATGAAGGTGAGGTACAATGTCAGAACTATCCTACAGTATGGAGGGGGAAAGAGAGAAAAAAAAGTAGGGAGAGTGGAAGCTCCAGAAACATACAAACAAAAAAAAAGGAAGGTTTGGGACACATTCACTGACATTTTTAAAAATGATGAGCGGCTCCCAGTGTTTTATTTTCTGTGGAAACTGGGTTTAAATGTCTCTTTGGGTGTGACAGGTCATCGACCTCTGGGTGAGATGCTGCGCGTTGATCACTTCAGGACAAAAATATTTTCTCAACATATTAACTTACAAGCAATGACATTGAATTTTAACCCAGAAGTAATTGCAGGTATGTGAGGTCATGTGATGTTCATAAAGACCATTGACTACTTTTTAAAAATACAGGCTGAGAAGTGGGCTAGTTAAAAAAACCTGTCAATTGGGGGTCCTATAAATATTAACTCGCACATGATTATTATTCCTTAAACATGTTTTATGTATTTTTTTTTTTTTACATTTGTGTGTTTTTACCTTCTTTTTAAAGACATTTTTTTTTTAGCAATTTTTAAATAAATTTCCACATCTGTGTATACGCCTTTAACGTCATCTTAATATTTTCTCTCATTTTCACTTGAGCTGTGATTTTGTTTCTCACATGCACTATAGTTGGTTCAACACATATTGTAATTAGCTTACCACATGGGCTATAGTTAAACACATGTACTGTAGTTACCTAACCACATGTTCACATGTTTTTTTTTTTTTCTCATTTTCTCTTATTTTTTACCTCATTTCTCTCTCCCTTGAAGTCCTCTGATGCCCCCCAGGCAAGACCCGCCTCACTATTTGAAAACCCCTATCACTTGGGTTTAATAGAGTTAATGAAAATTAGTGGCAAATGTCATATGCTGCTTTAACAATGCATCCATTATTTTTGCCTCAACAGAGTGGCAGATTTAAGAGCCTGTTTATCACATTTTAAATTAGTCTGATGTGAAATTCCAAAGTAAGTGCACATCATATCTAAAGCAGACAATAGACTCATTTTTATTTTGTCAGCTTAATTCCATTTTACTGATTATAATGAGACTTACTTACCTTATTTCAGGTTAATATTGACAAATATCTTTATATTTTCACACCTGCTTCAGTAAACATATGACGTAACTGAAAAAGACCTCATATGTCACACCAGGATTTACAGCTTTTTTCCCACTCAGGTCCTTATGGTTTCAGGATATAACATAAATGCAGCATTAACGTGACTGTTGCCTCCAGCAGCCTCCCTGCAAAAAAAGACAAATCTCTCAGTCTTGCTGCAAACTCTTCCATCTTTTCACTTCTATATAAGGTTGTCACATGACCAAATATTATCAACCACCACAGGTTTCTATTCATTTTCTGTCTTTTTGCTTTGAGATAGGAGTGATTTCAAAGTAGATACGACGCTAGCCCCAGGTAGATGATTTGAGAGGTATCCCAGTGTTTTTGATCCATCATGTTGGTCATCTTAAGCAGTTTTTGTCTATATGATTGACAGAAATGCATGCTACACCAAATGAAAACAACAATTTACAGGCAGTGTATTGAACGCTGGAGATGAGATGAGCTGAACACATTATAATAATAGTAATTTACAAAGAATAGGCTACATCAGATAATAGAGTTGTGTCATCCTCATGAACGCTCTAAACACATACCTTTCAGTAAGTGAAGATGAGCCGAACAGTGAAGAGATGAGCAACTGAGAGTGTGTATATTTTACAGTGGTTTTTTTTGTGTTTGCAGTAAAATAATGATGATTTTCTACAGAGCTACCATTGATTCTATACTGTAGTCAGCTGCTTTGGAAACCTAACAGTCAAATCGAAGGCTCAAATCTTAAATTTGATCATAACATCAGGAAAAATCATTGGCACCAAATCACCTACATCTCCTCAGGACCTCTTCCAACGAGCTCTTTTTAAACAGGGAAAGAATATTTTAGCAGATGTATCACATGTTTTGAATACAGAATATGTTTTCTTGAATTCGGGAAGGAGGTATAGGGTCCCACTCATTCATCCCACTGTTAATTACACAAATAAATAATAAATAAACAAATGGCACTAGAAGAGACAGGAACATTAGAGACGTGGTAGAGACTTGAATATATGTTTATATGTTTTATATGGCTGTGGAACTGTTATTGTTATCATGATTGTTTTTATTTATTTATTTATTTTTATGTTTTTAGGCTTTTATTAATTGTACATGTTTTTATTAATGTTTCTTAATAAATGTATTTATTGTGGGTATGAATGTAATGAGTGGGAGGGTGAGTGAGTGGAATTTTTCTGTTTGCAGCAGACCCCTCTTCGACAGTTAACCCATTAAGACTCAAATATCCACCATACAACAAAACTGTTTAAATGTTTAATACCTGTTGATCCACTAATTCAATCAATACATGTAAAGTAATTGGTATAAAATGCAGTCAGTCTTTTCATGGTCATCAGATAAGGTCCAGTTGGATGTTCAGAGGCTCAGTAGTTACCATGGAAACACTGGCATCTTCTACAACATTGATTCACAAGTCATGGATCAGTAACAATAGTCAGTTAACATCATTGTAGTTTATTTTTTTCTTTGTTTCTGATAATAATTTAATCTGAGCTTTCATAAACATCTACATGATCAGTGAATAAAGGGAAAATATGTGACAAAAACTGTTAAAGATAGAGGCTAATAGAATAAACTGCTTAAAGAGGTTGGATTTTTTCGACATATATTATATGGTATTGTACTGCTGTTGGAATACTAAAACATACAAATCTATCTATCTATCTATCTATCTATCTATCTATCTATCTATCTATCTATCTATCTATCTATCTATCTATCTATCTATCTATCTATCTATCTATCTATCTATCTATCTATCTATCTATCTATCTATCTATCTATCTATCTATCTATCTATCTATCTATCTATCTATCTATCTATCTATCTATCTATCCAATTTAAAAGCTTAGATCATAGAACAAAAACAAATTGTTGTTTTTTAAAGACATTTGTTTAAGTATGTTTTTTTTCTTAGAATTTAATTTCATCTGTATCACACTGTGCAGCTTTGTCTTATTGTTCTGTGTCTTTCTGTTTCCAGTGCTTGTAAATTGTCTGGGCACTCACACACTCTGTAACAAATTGTTGAAATGGAGATCTCCTTCCTGTCAAAAGTGGTCTTTTACACCAAATCCTTCAGAACAGAATTAACATAATGGTCACGTTAGGGGAGACCACAGGCTTACAAGACTCATGTCACAGTCACAAAATATGTAATAGTAAGTGGTAAGTGGTCAGGGTGTCGTTGTGTAGTCTTCACAGACAGAGATAAGTAGTGAAATGTTTCATGCTGACTGACCTAAGAAAGGCTGCTTTCAATTCTAATGTGGTTTGTATAGATGTAATGGAGGAGGGTGCTGGGGAAAAGAAAAGAAAAGAAAAGAAAAAAGGAAAGAAAAGAAAAGAAAAGAAAAGAAAAGAAAAGAAAAGAAAAGAAAAGAAAAGAAAAGAAAAGAAAAGAAAAGAAAAGAAAAGAAAAGAAAAGAAAAGAAAAGAAAAGAAAAGAAAAGAAAAGAAAAGAAACATGTCGTGTCTTGTTCCTGGTCGTCCAATCACAATAGGACCAGTTAATGTGTGCTGTTTCAGATTGAGGCTCCCCCATCCTAGGTTACACAATCACATGAAGCTTTTCAAATTGAGTCACAGAACAAAAGCACGAAAATAGGCGCTTGTTGCCTTGTTTGCCGCTGAGCAGACAAATTGGAAAGAAGCACATGTTGTTCACATGTCTGCGTACACAATAACTCACCCACACAAATACCAGTATTTGCCTTTGAAACATTAGAACTGATTTGTGATTTGACTAAATTAACCTTTTCTTTAAAGTTATTTAGACATAGCTGAAATAAAACTTGAAGAGTATACTGGAAAATATCTATATTCTAAGTGTATCGAAGTGTATTTTTCTAATTTCTTGTGAAAATATCTAGTCACAATTGAAATAAAATTACCTAAAGAATACATTTTCAATGAGCTATAAGTGTAACTTCTCTGGTCTGATCAAAAAGGACTTCACACTTCTTACTTTTTTTTTTTTTCATGCTTCTTACTGATGTCCACAGATGTTTATTCCATCTTATAACCATGGATCACCATGAAAACTAAAATAAACAAAATGTTCTGCGTCACACTCAGATTTACAATATCAAACACAAAACATATTTTCAGCAGATCACAAGGTACAAATCATAACAACATAAAGTTTACCGTGTGAGGCTGCCAGACCAGGAGTTGAGTCTTTTGTTTCCTGTAGATTTTAACACTATAATTTGTTCTCATTCTTTTTCTTCTCCCGCTAATATATTTGTTTTTCCTGTTCATCGCAAGCACTTCCGGGTCATGCCAACAAGCTAATAATTGTTTTTCTTTAAACAAATAAGTTCACAAATAAATGATATCAAATTACAATGCTATGTCACCCATCACCCCAAACACTAATTATTAACCAATGAGGAAAAAAAAAATCATACTTTCTGTTGTCATGGCAACCTATATAAAGTGCATTATAGCATCAGCTACAAGAAGAACTTATTTTTGGACAATAGATCTTGAAAACTTTATTTCAAGAAATCCTACTGATATATATATATATATATATATATATATATATATATATATATATATATATATATATATATATATATATATATATATATATATATATATATATGTCATTTGTTTTATTGGTAGATTTTTTTTTTTGGATTACTTCAATTCAACCTTGCATAATGCAAGAATAAATAAAACAGTGCAAATAAGAGAAAAACTATACATTAACCAATGCTGACTATAGGCTATAGGAGCCTGTCTGTGCAAAGTACATGACACTACTATGACCTACAGGACAGAAGAAGGGATAAGAAGTGCACAATTCAACCAACATACCACCCAACTGCTGATGTTGACATAACACATGCAGACACCAATGCCTAGAAGGGTCTTTTGACAGGTTTAAAAAACAGACAACAGGAAAAAAAAAAAAAAGAGAGAGAGAGAGGAACAGAACACATCCACAAACACTATCACATTGGCTTTACACCTGCCCTATCTGTAACAACAGCCAGGTTTCCCTGAGTGGACTGTGCAGTAATCAGAATCCCACTTTGATGGGAGACAGGTGGATGTGTTAGAGTGAAGAAGACATGACAGACAAACCAAAGAAAGCAAAAAGGAAATGCCTTATAGACCATCGAAAGTGAAGTGTACGTTCATGAAAGTAAAAAAAAAAAAATGTATAAAAACAAAACTGAGCTATATCAAATCAACAATTTGGAACATTTGATATCATTCAATATTAACATAAATCAAAAACATGATCCAAACATGTGATAAACAAACATGTATTACAATAACTAACAGTAATTATACAATCCTACATAATACAATACAGTATCTTATGCAACAGGTGACATTATTACTCTTTTTAGCCAAATAATATATAACCCATTACTGTTTTAAGCCACTTCTAGCTTTATTGTTTTGGCAGGATTCAAATTATTACACATTTATTTCTTTAGATACAAGGAAATATAGTGAATATGTGCACTGTATTAAAAGAAAAGTGAACTCAGTGGACTCAAAGTCACTTTTTAATGTGACTCCTAGACAAGAAGCAGCACAAACAATTCTAAACATCTGATGTGTTGAAGAGAAACCTGGTATAAAACACTCAACATTTATGCAATAACTCTTATACTATTTCAGCAAATGGGTTACAGACATCTTAAGTGCAAATGGAGGTCAAAATAAATATATACATTCATGCTTATGAAAGACCCAGCTAATGAAAAATCCAAATTATGAAAAACCTTTACCTCAATTTTTCGTCTCTGAATACGAAAGAAAATTCTATTTACGAAAGGAAACTGAAACTTCCGAGACACAAATACAGACATTACAATATGTGACAGGCCCGGACTGGCACATAGGGCAACCAGGACTTTTCCCGGTGTCCTTCCTGCTCAAGGCCTGCCAGTCTGGCCCTGGCTAGAGCCGCTGGGGGGTGGGGAGTGCCTTCCAGGCCCAGCTGCCTTGGAGGCTGTGTTGGGGGTTCAAAACCCCACCAAGCCTTTTATTATGGAGGTACTTTTCTTATTGGATTGTCACAAGAGCCATGTGTGTGTGTATGTCTAACTAGTTGAACTGATCTAACTGGTGTTACTGGTTTGACTGGTCTAATTGGTATAACTGGTTTGACTGGTCTAATTGGTATAACTGGTCTAATTGGTTTAACTGGTCTACCTGGTTTAACTGGTCTAAGTAGTCTAACTGGTTTAAGTGGTTTATCTGGTCTAACTGGTTTAACTGGTCTTACTGGTTTGACTGGTCTAATTGGTATAACTGGTTTAACTGGTCTAACTGGTTTAAGTGGTTTAACTGGTCTAATTGGTTTAACTGGTCTAATTGGTTTGACTGGTCTAACTGGCTTAAGTGGTCTAAGTGGTCTAACTGGTTTAAGTGGTTTAACTGGTCTAACTGGTTTAACTGGTCTAACTGGTCTAACTGGTCTAGCGAGTTTAACTGGTTTAAACTCTTTCGGTTTGTTTGTAAATGAGTGGATGTGAAGCATAAACTGAAACAACTGAAAGTGCATAATCCCCCCCGCACACACACCAACATTTTTTTTTTTTAAAAGGTGTTTTTCTTTTCTTTTTTGCCTCCGTGGTGCTGGAATTGGCCTGGATGCTGCAGGATATTCTCGGCCTGAATTCCTGATCCAGTACGGCCCTGATGACGTAATTATGTAAATACGTCACATACGTACTGTACGTAGCATCCCATTGGCTATGAGGGAGCTACCCATGATGCTTTTCCTTACCCTTTGACCCTCATTCATCACTGAGCGGCTGTCCGGTGTCTCCCGGTAACAGCCACTTTAACGGTCATTTCTTCACCTAGACCAGCACTTTTAGTGTTAAAAGTTCAGCTGAACGGTGCAGGAGCAGTATATGTCGGACACACTATCATCAGCTTAAGGAAAGTTGTTAAAAACTTGGACTTTGCAAGTCCGGAGATGCAGACCGTTCTACAGGACCTGGGTCTGCTGTGCTGGTCAGATACAGCGTCCTACAGCCGGTGCACACCATGGCAGACAGGAAGGGGTCACATGACGAAGGTGGCTGGCGGCTCCGGTGGTGAGCTTCGCAGCGCCGCCTCCCGTCCCCGTCCCTCCACAGCCCCCACCATGACTGTCGACTTCAGTGTGACCCAATCACGTTGTGTTGTGCGCATGCACAGTGAAGCGCGGTAGGACATCTGTACATTTAGGAAGGATTTCCAGAACACTCTCATGCATGCGGGCAGCAAAATCAGTGTTTAAAAACTGCCCCTGTTTTTACTTCATGACCAAATAAACTACACTTGAACTGCCTCTTTCAGGCATTTTGTATTCACACTGTCAGAAAGACTCAAAGATCAAAGGACCTACAGGTGATGTCCAAAACCAGAGCGGGGGGGCTGATCACACCCAGTTTATATGCATACTGTATCTTAATACATAGAAATGCATGTGTGGTTATTACAACTTTACTAAACCAAATATTCAAGGATTCTTTACTGTCATTTCACTAGATGTACAGAACATACAGAGACACTGTGTCGTCTCATCATGTTGATTTTTTGATTTGAATTATTTATTTAGAACATGTGCAGGATGCAACAATAATCAATACAACAACAATAATAATAATAATAATAATAATATTACACAATGACATGTCCGAAAAGGAGTAGGATGAAGCATAAGCTTATTTAATCCTAACCCTTCTTCACTTCCCCAATAACCTGAATTCATCTTATAGCAATAGAGTGCATTGTACAAAAATGATGATAATAATAAAAATAATAACAACAATAATTATAATTAGTGTGACGGAGGTTTGGAAAAACATTTAGTCAAACGCTTTGTAGTGAAGACAAAAAAAAATAAAAAAAATTTATTTAAACAAAAGCAGGTGAGAAAAACAAACAAAAACCTGGGGAAGTCCGAGTCCAATGAGGACAGATTAATGTCCGGGTCATGGAGAGGGTGCATTTTGGTCCATTTTGGATTTTCAGATCCGAGGCTGTCTAGTCTGTCTCCCCGTAGCAAATACCATTACGGCCACTGGGGACAGACTAGATCCTAGGCTAACACAAGAGCTTCTTATAGAACTGATTAAGATGCTCTGCAGCCCTGCAGAATGCAACTGGTGAAAATGATGAAGCGGAGCAGAGAGGAGCCAGTGTAAAGAACGAACTATAGCAGACTGTAAAGTGTACAAGTCAATCCATTTACAATAGCAGCAGTAGTAGAATGGTAGGTTGGCCCAACTGTACCCCTTTGCATAATTCTATATGCCTAACAGAAAATCAAATTAAGAACACGGTCCATACTATAAGCATGTTCTTGTTGGAAGCTCCAAGAATTAGTCATTTGGATGCTTTTCTGTCATTTTCAATACATTTATTGCATTGACTTGACTATCATAACTCAGCGGAGAAACCACATGGGCCAAAAACAAAGCATAAGTCAGCTGAGGGATACCCACCCCCACAGATGAGAGTGGAATGACCATGATTTTCTCATGTGGCGTTTCCACTGGTACTGGCTCGGCTCAGCTCGATTCAACATTCCTGGAGAGTGTTTTCCATTACAAATAGTACTGACTTTACAGTACCTGAAGATCATAGCGATATGGTACATTACTTCCACATCATCCGCTCAGGGAATTGTTGATAAACTCACTCGTTCCATGTTGTCTCGTTTGAATTTTTATGTCGGCCACCAAAGACTGAATCTCCTGGACCAACCATGGTGTAGTATTATAGGCTATCATCATGTAGTTTAATGTACTGATATATTTACTGTCAACTTCCACATCTGTGTTAATCATTGAGAGTAAAAATCCAAGTCTGTCATTTTTTTTATTTTTTTATTTAACCCACTGTTTTAAAAATGTATTACATATAATTAATGAGAATGTTGATAGTTTGCAAAGAAGACCTTTTCTGATACTGTTATTGCAAAAACAACATAAAGAAAAACTATGGAGCATGTTATAATGGTTGTCACTAAAGGATTACACTACTAGTTATTAAAAAGATTAAACTAAAGACCTCTACTGTGTATTAAAATAATAAGTCAATACCAAAAATACAACAATTAAACAGCTAACACTAGCTAAGTGACACTCAGTGGACTAACAATTTAATGCTACGAGTGTGTGAAAGTGTAGTGTTGAAATTAATCTTCACCTTTCCTCTGTCCTTAACCCTTCAATCTGAATGTTTTAACACTAGAATTTGAACTCCGCTGACGTTTTAGTACAAAGTCTACACCATTGTTGTAGAACATTGTCTCTTGTGTGGTGTAAGGCTCTAATCCAGTGAGTTTCCATGTTTTATAAAAAAAAAAAAAAGCACATGGGGAGCGGGACTGTACATATGGATGAGGACTTACATATATTTAATTGTGACCTTTAGGATATGGACATTCTGAATCAGTAATTTGTCCCCTAACACTTCTGGCAAGGTTGCGTCCATGTGGTCAGGTGTGCAGGGGCTTGACCGGTCGATGTTGAGCTTCCTTGCACACTAAGGAGTCTGGCACTCAGGTCAGCGGTAATGGCCACTGCCAGATGGTACCTATCCACCGGGGACGAAGGACACAGACATGCTGGTCACAGTTTAAGTTTGGAGGTTGCATATTCTAGCATTATTTAATGCTTGATTACATGCATCATTTATCACAATTATGTCTTGATAAAAGTTTGATGCAAAACACAGCAGAGGCATGCTGAATATTCAAACTTTGCCCTCTCCTGTCTAATCAACCCGAAAGCAGAACAAGGCAGAGGAGCGAGAACAATGAAAACACCAGCGAATAACACTTTGATAAAATGATCATATTGTTATTCAAAGTAAAGTAAGATTAAATACAAACTGAAAATGAAATAAGCCATGAGGTTAAAAGAACAAAGACTCTAAAATGAATATCTTAATAAACTTCAGCAATGTGTCTCCAACAATTGGATTTATATTATATATATATATATATATATATATATATATATATATATATATATATATATATATATATATATATATATATATTTATATATTTTTTTTTTTTTTTTTTTTTTTTTTTTTTTTTTTTTTTTTTGCAGGGCAGTGACATTGCTTGGCAGGTAATTATGTTGGAATCATTTGAAATTAAAAATAAACTACAACCAAACTGTTAGCCTTAGCATGAATAAAGTCCTACAGTATTTGGAATTCAGGTGTTTGTTTTCTAAAAAGGAACAGACAAAAGAGGAGACTACTTCAGAGAAAACAAGCAACTGGTGACAGCTAGCTAAATAGCAAGTCCTACTAGCTAAAATGCTAATATGTCACAGTCTATGTCACATGTCACAGTCTAGTTTTATATTGTGATTAAAAAAAGGTTGATTCTTAATACTGATGTTTATGTCTCAAATTAGCATGATTTTTGAGATTTTATGACCAATATTTGTGTCCATATATTTTATACACATCAATATTCCTGAAGGTTTAATGGGATATTTTTTTGTGAAGAAAGTAGATGGTTAATTATTGTTTAAAAAAAAAAAAAGACATGGATAAATTATTCTTATCAGTAACAACAGCAGTGAAAGTATGACACAATTAAAAAACTTAGAGGTAGAATACTTTAACCCTTTGATGCATGAATTATGAGAACCTTAAAGAAGTTTTTCCTAAATGTGTTTTTATTTCTCTTTGGGCATGAACAAAGCAATTTGAAATATATTTAACAAAATATTTACAAAAATGTCCACTCAGCTGGACAACATGTGTTTAAGCTTTGAAGTAAAGACATTTGTATTTGAAATGTAATATCAGAACACTGTAAAATAAGAGTACAATTTTTGTTTAAGAAGAGACTGTTACAGTCTAATAACAACAAGCAATTGATTTACATGTAAAAATATTAGTGCAGATCAGGTATTAAGAACAGACCAGTTACGGTAATGATATGAACTGACTGATATGGAACTAAAACAACAAAACACATGAATATAAAAGAGAACAACTGTAGAATAACTGTCCACTGGAGTGACCAGTATGCATCAAAAGGTTAAATCATGGTCATCTATAAATCAAAATGCATGTTGAGAGAGATTAAGTAAAACAGCATGTCTGAGGTGTTTTGGAAGCAAAGATAATTATTTAACCCCCAGAGGCCCAGACTGTAAACCCTAAAAGACCCAAACCTTTATATTTAACCCTTACAGACCCAAATATTAACCCTTAAAGACCCTAATGTAATATTACAACACTGGGGTCTCCCGGGGTTGAACCAAATTAACCAATGCAGTGACGTTCATCAGAATATAAAACTATATTATGACATTTGTCATTATTGTTTGGTATCCCATAACCTGACTGTCGCAACCTTCCCCCGCCGTGACCTTCTGCAACCGATCCGTTTTCAAAGCAGGGGTCTTATCTAAAATCCTTGCATGTGATTTAAATGAAAAATCTGTCTGTCAGTCTGGAGTCTAGGCTGACACACTGCTTCAGCCATTCACATTAAAGTCAAGCCGCTTAATCAGAGAAAATAGTTAGCATCAGGTATATACACATCAACAGAAGGGGTTTAAACTTAACATTTATACGTGATACATATATAAAGCATGGTTCAACATTTATCCTTAAGCCAAGATTCAGGGCTACAGAACAGTAACTGCCAACATCCTTTGTAGATGTGGTTGTCATTTCTTCCTCCCAGTTCCATTGCTGTCAGCATAAGTTTACCAGCCTCTTTGACTTGATCCTCTTCCAACACAACCAGGGGGGGGTACCGCAATAACCATGGGCTTCTGCACTGGTACTATTTCTTTAACCACCAGTGGAGTCATCTGATAAATCAAACTCTTGCCAAACCCGTTTATTCTGATACCTGGCACTTTTACAGCTTTATAGACCCTGTCATGACCTCCGTTCCAGTGACCTTTCCCCCAATTTTCCACACTCACCTGGTCCTGCACTGCGCAGCTGCAAGCCGTTCCTAATCGGTGACTATTTAAGCGGTGAGGCTTGTAGCTGCCAGTGCAGGACCATTCTTCTATGTCACCTCCATAACCCGGTCAATGTCTTCCATCTCCCCAATCACCATAACCCGGACACTCATCATCACCACGGACTCTGGCCGTTTACTCCCAGGTTGTGTCTGTCTTGTCTTTATGTTGTACTTTTGTTATTAAATTATTTTGCCCTTCAGTACTGTGCAATGGAGTCCTCCTTCACCTCACCCCGATCCGTGACAGAATGGTCCTGCCCCCATCTGGACTCCGCCAGTGCTGAAGGGACCCTTTTTGTTTTAGTTTTCCCCTGTCTGTTCCGTCTAAAGTCTGTCCAGTCTTGCGTTCTGTCCCGTTCAGTGTTTCTGGCTTAAGCGTTCAGTGTTTCTGGCTTAAGCGTTCAGTGTTTCTGCCTTAAGCGTTCAGTGTTTCTGGCTTAAGCGTTTCTGAGTTTCTGGCTTAAGCGTCTCTGTGTTTCTGGCTTAAGCGTCTCTGTGTTTCTGGCTTAAGCGTTCTGTGTTTCTGCCTTAAGCGTTCTGTGTTTCTGCCTTAAGCGATCTGTGTTTCTGCCTTAAGCGTTCTGTGTTTCTGGCTTAAGCGTTCAGTGTATCTGCCTTAAGCGTTCTGTGTTCCTGGCTTAAGCGTTCTGTGTCTCTGCGTTCTGTGTCTCTGCGTTCTGTGTCTCTGCGTTCTGTGTCGCTTTCTAGCATTCTGTGTCGCTTTCTAGCGTTCTGTGTCGCTTTCTAGCGTTCTGTGTCGCTTTCTAGCGTTCTGTGTCGCTGTCTAGCGTTCTGTGTCGCTGTCTAGCGTTCTGTGTCGCTGTCTAGCGTTCTGTGTCGCTTTCTAGCGTTCTGTGTCGCTTTCTAGCGTTCTGTGTCGCTGTCTAGCGTTCTGTGTCGCTTTCTAGCGTTCTGTGTCGCTGTCTAGCGTTCTGTGTCGCTTTCTAGCGTTCTGTGTCGCTTTCTAGCGTTCTGTGTCGCTTTCTAGCGTTCTGTGTCGCTTTCTAGCGTTCTGTGTCGCTTTCTAGCGTTCTGTGTCGCTTTCTAGCGTTCTGTGTCGCTTTCTAGCGTTCTGTGTCGCTTTCTAGCGTTCTGTGTTTCTGGCTTAAGCGGTCTGTGTCTCTGTCCCGTTCTGTGTTTTCTTGCCCAGTGTTCTGTGTATCTGGCTTAAGCGTTCTGTGTATCTGGCTTAAGCGTTCTGTGTATCTGGTTTAAGCGTTCTGTGTATCTGGTTTAAGCGTTCTGTGTATCTGGTTTAAGCGTTCTGTGTATCTGGTTTAAGCGTTCTGTGTATCTGGTTTAAGCGTTCTGTGTATCTGGTTTAAGCGTTCTGTGTATCTGGTTTAAGCGTTCTGTGTATCTGGTTTAAGCGTTCTGTGTATCTGGTTTAAGCGTTCTGTGTATCTGGTTTAAGCGTTCTGTGTATCTGGTTTAAGCGTTCTGTGTATCTGGTTTAAGCGTTCTGTGTATCTGGTTTAAGCGTTCTGTGTATCTGGTTTAAGCGTTCTGTGTATCTGGTTTAAGCGTTCTGTGTATCTGGTTTAAGCGTTCTGTGTATCTGGTTTAAGCGTTCTGTGTATCTGGTTTAAGCGTTCTGTGTATCTGGTTTAAGCGTTCTGTGTATCTGGTTTAAGCGTTCTGTGTATCTGGTTTAAGCGTTCTGTGTATCTGGTTTAAGCGTTCTGTGTATCTGGTTTAAGCGTTCTGTGTATCTGGTTTAAGCGTTCTGTGTATCTGGTTTAAGCGTTCTGTGTATCTGGTTTAAGCGTTCTGTGTATCTGGTTTAAGCGTTCCGTGTATCTGGTTTAAGCGTTCCGTGTATCTGGTTTAAGCGTTCCGTGTATCTGGTTTAAGCGTTCCGTGTTTTTGGCTAGCGTTCCGTGTTTTTGGCTAGCGTTCCGTGTTTTTGGCTAGCGTTCCGTGTTTTTGGCTAGCGTTCCGTGTTTTTGGCTAGCGTTTCGAGTTTCTGGCTAGCGTTCCGAGTTTCGGGCTAGCGTTCCGAGTTTCGGGCTAGCGTTCCGAGTTTCTGGCTAGCGTTCCGTGTTTCTGGCTAGCGTTCCGTGTTTCTGGCTAGCGTTCCGTGTTTCTGGCTAGCGTTCCGTGTTTCTGGCTAGCGTTCCGTGTTTCTGGCTAGCGTTCCGTGTTTCTGGCTAGCGTTCCGTGTTTCTGGCTAGCGTTCCGAGTTTCTGGCTAGCGTTCCGAGTTTCTGGCTAGCGTTCCGAGTTTCTGGCTAGCGTTCCGAGTTTCTGGCTAGCGTTCCGAGTTTCTGGCTAGCGTTCCGAGTTTCTGGCTAGCGTTCCGAGTTTCTGGCTAGCGTTCCGAGTTTCTGGCTAGCGTTCCGAGTTTCTGGCTAGCGTTCCGAGTTTCTGGCTAGCGTTCCGAGTTTCTGGCTTTTTGTCTTGTCTTCTGGCTTTTTGTCTTGTCTTCTGGCTTTTTGTCTTGTCTTCTGGCTTTTTGTCTTGTCTTCTGGCTTTTTGTCTTGTCTTCTGGCTTTTTGTCTTGTCTTCTGGCTTTTTGTCTTGTCTTCTGGCTTTTTGTCTTGTCTTCTGGCTTTTTGTCTTGTCTTCTGGCTTGTTGTCTTGTCTTCTGGCTTTTTGTCTTGTCTTCTGGCTTGTTGTCTTGTCTTCTGGCTTGTTGTCTTGTCTTCTGGCTTGTTGTCTTGTCTTCTGGCTTGTTGTCTTGTCTTCTGGCTTGTTGTCTTGTCTTCTGGCTTGTTGTCTTGTCTTCTGGCTTGTTGTCTTGTCTTCTGGCTTGTTGTCTTGTCTTCTGGCTAGTTGTCCTGTCGCCTGGCGTTGTGTCTTTTCGTCGGTCTTGGTCTGTCGTTGGTCTGTCGTTGGTCATTTCTGTCTGTTCCTGTCCCTGACTCTTGCCCGTTGCTCGCTTCTGTCCTCTGTCCCTGCCTGTTGCCCGTGGTTGGCTTCTGTTCCCTGTCCCTGCCTGTTGCCCGTGGTTGGCTTCTGTTCCCTGTCCCTGCCTGTTGCCCGTGGTTGGCTTCTGTCCCTGCCTGTTGCCCGTGGTTGGCTTCTGTTCCTTGTCCCTGCCTGTTGCCCGTGGTTGGCTTCTGTCCCCTGTCCCTGTCCCTGCCTGTTGCCCGTTGCCGGCTTCTGTCCCCTGTCCCTGCCTGTTGCCCGTTGCCGGCTTCTGTCCCCTGTCCCTGCCTGTTGCCCGTTGCCGGCTTCTGTCCCCTGTCCCTGCCTGTTGCCCGTTGCTGGCTTCTGTCCCCTGTCCCTGCCTGTTGCCCGTTGCCGGCTTCTGTCCCCTGTCCCTGCTTGTTGCCCGTTGCTGGCTTCTGTCCCCTGTCCTTGCTTGTTGTTCGTTTCTGCCTGCCTGTTTCCTGTCCTTGCCTGTTGCCAGTTTCTTCTTTTTGTCTTGTTCCTGTCTAGCCAGAGTCCGTGGTGACCCCACCCAATCAGTCTCCTTGGTCCTCAGTCAGACCAGTCATGTTGCTCCTGCTACCGCTCTGCCCAGAGGGTACTCCGCCCAGGGGGTTTCCACACCGCCCTGCCCAGAAGGATGCCACACCGCTCTGCCCAGAGGGTACTCCGCCAGGGGGTTTCCACACCGCCCTGCCCAGAAGGGATTCCACACCGCTCTGCCCAGAGGGTACTCCGCCCAGGGGGTTTCCACACCGCCCTGCCCAGAAGGATGCCACACCGCTCTGCCCAGAGGGTACTCCGCCAGGGGGTTTCCACACCGCCCTGCCCAGAAGGGATTCCACACCGCTCTGCCCAGAGGGTACTCCGCCCAGGGGGTTTCCACACCGCCCTGCCCAGAAGGATGCCACACCGCTCTGCCCAGAGGGTACTCCGCCAGGGGGTTTCCACACCGCCCTGCCCAGAAGGGATTCCACACCGCTCTGCCCAGAGGGTACTCCGCCCAGGGGGTTTCCACACCGCCCTGCCCAGAAGGATGCCACACCGCTCTGCCCAGAGGGTACTCCGCCAGGGGGTTTCCACACCGCCCTGCCCAGAAGGGATTCCACACCGCTCTGCCCAGAGGGTACTCCGCCCAGGGGGTTTCTACACCGCCCTGCCCAGAAGGATGCCACACCGCTCTGCCCAGAGGGTACTCCACCAGGGGGTTTCCACACCGCCCTGCCCAGAAGGGATTCCACACCGCTCCGCCCAGAGGGTACTCCGCCCAGGGGGTTTCCACACCGCCCTGCCCAGAAGGATGCCACACCGCTCTGCCCAGAGGGTACTCCGACCAGGAGGTTACCATGCCGCCCTGCTCGGAGAAGCTCTGGACAACGGGGGGGGGGGTTGTGTTTTTTTTTTTTTTGTTTTTTAGGGGCTTCAGGAGCCGCCCCTTAGGGGGGGGTACTGTCATGACCTCCGTTCCAGTGACCTTTCCCCCAATTTTCCACACTCACCTGGTCCTGCACTGCGCAGCTGCAAGCCGTTCCTAATCGGTGACTATTTAAGCGGTGAGGCTTGTAGCTGCCAGTGCAGGACCATTCTTCTATGTCACCTCCATAACCCGGTCAATGTCTTCCATCTCCCCAATCACCATAACCCGGACACTCATCATCACCACGGACTCTGGCCGTTTACTCCCAGGTTGTGTCTGTCTTGTCTTTATGTTGTACTTTTGTTATTAAATTATTTTGCCCTTCAGTACTGTGCAATGGAGTCCTCCTTCACCTCACCCCGATCCGTGACAGACCCAATAATAAAAGACAAAATTAGACATTTTGCCCCATGATGTACCTAACAATGACCTCAGATAAATTTAAAAAAAAAAAATGTATATATATATATATATATATATATATATATATATATATATATATATATATATATATACTCTTGCTTTGACCAATCCCAAAATTAATATATTTTTTTTAACATAAAATATTAGGGCCAAAAATAGAACAAAAACTGATAGTGAAAACATGGGTTGAAATTGTCTTATATACTATTATAAATCAAGACACTGTGCTAAATTTGATGATTCTAGGAGTTTTTCTAATTCAGATATAAGTTTTTCATGAATTGCCAGTCTCATTCCAGGTTTTGCATGTCACCTATCATGTCGGCTGTGGTTACGTACGTGCAGATTCTGCCCATTTAAACACAAATAAATTATGAGTGATTTTGCAACAGTGGCCATTTTTGTGGAGCACTCTGCTGTGGATAATTAGATCCGAAAATATACTAAGGATATTAAAAAAAAAAATAGCATGTGCTTTTCATTTTACATGCAGATTTTTGTATAAAAAGTAATATAAAAATGTGTTCATCTGAAAAATTGTATCTTAATACATTTTTTAAAATGGCCCCAAAGTGCTTGCAAACTTGCTTCATAACATCAGTCTACATGTGGTTTGAATTTGTAGACCCATTTCATCAAAGCATCCATATACTACATTCACACAAACAGCTTTGCCAGACAAGAGTGTAACTAAAATAATAAGAGAAACCGACTGTTTTAACAGTCCATCATGTTACTTGGACATGGATATGATGGTTTTCCCTGTTGTATATCGACAGCTGGATCGGAGCATGAGGTCGTACACGGAGGCAGGGGTTCACGTGTCACACAAGTCTCTGGCGAAGCTTTGATTTGAAGTGTAGGCATTTCATGATGACGATTCAGCAGAAATCCCAAGAACAGGTTTTAGACTGACAGTAAATTAACCATCTTGACACAAAAGTGACAACTTAGAAGCGGTAATACATAAAGTGCTGACAATACAGGTCAGGTAAGCCTTCTGTGCCTTATTTCAGCTGAAGATATGCATGTTATTTATCAAACAGATGCTCAGCCTGGAGGATCGGTCTGCCTGTGTTGCACTGAGACAGTGATCACTGAAAGGTTCTTAGAATTTATGTAGAAACGTGTTACAGAGCTGGTGTGAATTAACGCCTTTATATGAAAAGCAGGTTGAACCGGTGTGCACTGCAACTAAAATGTGTTAAACAGCCACATTATCATCTGGGAAAAGCTTCTACTGAAGATAAAAAGGAAAAAAAACAACAGAAAAAGGCAACATTTCTGACCATTTAAAACACATAAATGAGTTACTCATAGGGCATTAACAGAAACATCGACTAGTCGACTCCCGTAGCACAAGTTGACTTAAATTTGGAGGAGTCGACAAGTGACATGTTGTTCTTTCTCTCCCTCGGTGTGTAAACACAGACCAGTCAGGCCTGAACCAAAGCAGACATGGCTGCTGCAGGTGGTGGTCTGACAAAACAAAAGAGAGTGAGAGACACCCATTGTATGTGTGGAAATATTTCACCTTAGATGAAAAAAAAAAATGCACAGCCATCTGAAGAGGCATCCGCTAGCTAACCTGAGTGATATGAGCAGCATCTGCTAGCTAACCTGAGTGATATGAACATCCACTAGCTAACCTGAGTGATATGAGCATCCACTAGCTAACCTGAGTGATATGAACATCCACTAGCTAACCTGAGTGATATGAGCAGCATCTGCTAGCTAACCTGAGTGATATGAGCATCCACTAGCTAACCTGAGTGATATGAACATCCACTAGCTAACCTGAGTGATATGAACATCCACTAGCTAACCTGAGTGATATGAGCAGCATCTGCTAGCTAACCTGAGTGATATGAACATCCACTAGCTAACCTGAGTGATATGAACATCCACTAGCTAACCTGAGTGATATGAACATCCACTAGCTAACCTGAGTGATATGAACATCCACTAGCTAACCTGAGTGATATGAACATCCACTAGCTAACCTGAGTGATATGAGTATCTGCTAGCTAACCTGAGTGATATGAACATCCACTAGCTAACCTGAGTGATATGAGCATCCACTAGCTAACCTGAGTGATATGAGCATTCACCAGCTAACCTGAGTGATATGAGCATCCACTAGCTAACTCGAGTGATATGAGCATCCACTAGCTAACCCGAGTGATATGAGCATCCGCTAGCTAACCTGAGTGAAATGAGTATCCGCTAGGTACCCTGAGTGATATGAGCAGCATCCGCTAGCTAACCTGAGTGATATGAGTAGTGTGGTGTGCATCTTAGCGACCGCTGCCATAAACCTTTTTGCACTTAATATAAAAAGTGAGGATGTGTGACAAACGTCTGGACAGTCAGGTTTTACAGACGTTCGTTCAGACAAAATGCGGACATATGTTCACCCTACTGATGTTGTGCAGTTAAATTGAAAAGAAAACTCAAGGTGTTAGCCTTTGTTTTGTTAGCGTTAAAATGCTGATGCTTGTGTCTTGTCAGTGGACATTGTTACAGTATGTTACAGTGAACTTTAATACAAGTTGCTCATTGCTGGACAGATATACTGTATGTCCGTGTTGTTCCTCCGCTGATGATGTCATCATGACTCATCAACCTGACCTTGACTTTGACAGATAAGTCGACTTGAAAAAAACAGAAGTTGTTAATGCCCAAGTGTTACATTTTCACCTGTACATTAGGGAGAAATTATTTGGGATTTAAAAGTTCAATGTGTGACATTTAATGAATAAACTAAATGTCCCCCTCTTACCTGTGTTTTTAATATTCTGAGTACTTCTGTTACAATAGTTAAACAAAGGTAATACAGTCACTCATTAGTGCCTACTGTTAGCTATAATGCGGGAAAGTAGTCAAGATTTTCTCCATTGACAATTTATATGTCTGGATATATGGTCAATTATCCACATTGAGCCTATCTGAAAATAAACCCAGACAATTAGCTGTCAGTCAAACATTATTCCACCAGAATTATCAACATGGATGAACGATCACCACTCAGGGAAACACACTGATATATTATTTTATTGGAAAGTGATGTTTAACATGTAATGGCATTCCAACAGAGGAGCCACATGTATGTTAATTGTTTTTATAAATGCCTGTGGTAGTGTTAGTGTTAGTTTGAGGCTCCATCACAGTGACATACAGTATATAAAGTCCCCATTTATACATTAAAGTGGAGGATGCTCAGTTTTCAGTCAGTTAATGTGAGAGTGATTGTCCCCGCCTTCACCCATTGTAGCTGGGATACGTCCCCAGTGACCCCCATGACCCTAGATAAAGTGGGTTCAGAAAATGAGAGAGAGAAAGACAGCGATTTCTTGAAATAATATTTTGAAGATCTATTGTCTAAAAATATATTCTTATATCTTCACTGAAAAGTTATTCTACACAACAAAAATCTAAATAATAGCAAATATGTTTTTGTCATTTCTAGTCAAAATATCTTATCACACTTAAAATAAGTCATACAGTAATCACCTAAAGAGGAACTTTTCAGTGAGAAATAACTATAACCTCACTTGTTCCACAGGCAGATTTTTTTTTGTGCTTAGATTTTTGCTTAGATGTGTGCAGCAATGGAATAAGTGTCTCAAGTTACTCTTTCAGTGATTCTGTCTTATTTTAAGTTTGACTAGAAATAAAACACTTGATCCCACCCCCTCCATTGCACTGCAGTTGTTAGTACCAATATGATCATTTTCATATATTCACCCTTCATTGATAGATCATAAAAAAAAGAGTCTGGCATCTTGTTGATTTTGATTGTTTGGTGA